>VWZD01013038.1:4058352-4489148 GCA_013396695.1 Sakesphorus luctuosus
GGGACACATCTCTGAAGGGGGCAGAAATGTTCGTGATATGAAAAAGAAAAATGAGAAATATTATCCAGTCTAAGGGAAGCTTTCCTGCTACAGAACACATTGACAACAATCTCCACTCTGCTACTCATGTGTTAAAGAAGAGCCAGAGGTCTGAATACATATCAGTTTCTAAGGCTCAAAAAGAGTCACTTCTGAGAGTCGTCCAGTAAGGAGAATTCATGTTTTGAAGCACATGACTAAAGCTCTTGTATTCAAGAACTTATTCTGTTTAGTGAGCAAGTATAAAAGGTCATAAAAACAGTCTCATTCAACACAAACTTCTGAATTTTAAAAACCTTTAAATTTGAGAAAACAGCATCTCTTATTGCAAGATACAATCTTTATAATTTCCAATTATTCTCTGAAGGTTCCTCCCTGCTCCTCTGTAAGAACATCCAAGGTTTTTTTCTCCCCTTTTTTCATGTCTTTATTCAACAGCAAGGCTCAAAAAACCTGTGGGATTTGAAGTGTTTCCATCAGACCCTCTTTAATTATAGAAGTTGTACAGAAACATTACTTGCATCCTTGAAAAAACAACTGTTCTGTCTCATGCACAATCAAACTGAGATGACCTTTCCCCAGGCTATACATTCCTTCCCAATTTGATTACCCTATGAAAATCCCTTAAAAGAGGATAAATTTAAAAAGCCATTATTATAGTATAAAATCCATTATAGCAGAATGTAAATTGATAACACATCAAGGTCTCAGAGGTCTTGTAAGGATTAACTGATTCACTAAATGTGGCAAGTGGTAGGTAACTATGATGACTATTTTTAATCACCCAGTGAAGTTCAAAAACATGACTTTAGGTTACAAGTTTCAGATGAAGCCTCCTTTTCCTTTACAGATAAATAGTTCCAAAAATATTTAATTTTATATGCAAAAGCTCTCGAGAGTCTCTTCTTTGTTACAGGACGGAACAGAAACTCTTTGGTCACTCTCAAATTTAGTAAACAGAACAAGGAAGGAGAAAAGGCTTCCATAACAGGCTTTTAGTTTGACATTTTGGACACCTTGACAAGCCTTACTGGACATCTGAAGTTTTCCCTTTAACTAGAAATGCAAGTGCTCAGTGTGTTCATTTTCATATATATAAAAATCTCCAAGGAATAATTTCAGCTACAGAATAAAACAAATCCCTACTCCAGTGACACTGTAATTTTTCCCTTCTCCCAGTGGGTGTTTAAGGATACACCAGCAGCATGGATGAGTTCAGAGCCAGGAATCACTGTCCTATAAAGCTGGAGTAAACCATGCAAGCAATTCACTGAAAATTTCTAAAGCAACTTTAATCAAGACCTTCATGACTTGAATTAATCATCCTGTAACCAGAACACAGCAGTGGCAGAGTGTGTGCATTTGTGAGGGCTGAGCCTTTCAAACCCACACAATTCCCAGCAATACCGGAAGAGCAGTGGCCCAGTCCCTGAGCTTACACTCAAACACAGGGAAACCATGAGAGGGCAAAAATCGCCAAGCTGGAAAAACCGCCAGTGTGGTTCTTTGATAAGGCTTATCATCTCTTGCACGTATTGCTGAGTGAGCACGACAGGAGCATTCCTGGGGCTGGGGCAGCCCCTCCTCACTCCATCCCAAACTCTCCCTCCTGCACCCCTATCTGCACTGTCAGCGCTCCCCTGGCTCTGCAGCCCTGCTGAGGATGCTCCTTCCCCACTCCCTCCTAAGGGACAGGGGAGAGAACTCCACACTTAGGGCTGCCAGTTCAGAAATATACTGATTGAAGAGGCTCATTATTCTTGTTAATAAACATGAGAGGTTCTTTGGGCTTTATTTAAAGAACACTTTGGAAGTAGCAGCAATTAGCCTAAAACTTTTCACTCCAACAGGACAAGCTCTGTGCAAGATCAAAGAAAACAAGGAAAGACTAATAAGTACTTCTAAACAATTGAGGATGTTAAAACACTTTTGAAAACACTTGGATCAAGCTTGACATTACTTCCATCCTGAAACAGGGATGGTCCTCCCTTTCCAGGATAGAAAAACTGAGCTAAAACATTACACTATGTTTCATTTAAATTTTAGGTTAGAAGTAGTATCCCAATGTGCTTAAATCACAGCTGCAGAATACTTACAGCAAAATATGCCTACAGGTTCTCAGGATGTCTTTCTTCTAAATTCCACTAACTCAAATATTTCCCAAACCAGTTTTATAGGGATGATATTTTTAAAAAATTATACCATTTATGTATCATTATAGATGAAAAAAATCTGCAAGATTTTAATTGATTTTAATACCATTTTTATTGCTACCTAGAACCACAGGCTTCCTTCATTTCTCTTTACAGTCCTAGAGCTAATATCAAGCCAGTGAACAAGCAGGATCAACAACTTCTACAAAGTAATTCTGTAAAAGAACATTCTGTAAAAGAAAATGGCAAAATGACAGACTTGCTTCAAAATAAACGCACTAATATTTTCTGAAGTTTTTCATCTTATCACCACAAAGAAACCAGCAAATGATGTTCAATATAGAACATTAAAGAAACCCAAAACCATCCATACAGTTTAAACTCTGCTGTAGAAAGAGAAAAGTAAGCTGTTTCACAAATAGATAAGATGAAAACTTCTAAAGTGAACTCAGTGTTGTTCATGCATGTTCAGCTCCTCTGACACATTCAGGTTGATGACAACCTCAAGGCTGCTTCTAATTATCGCTGGAGACATATCTGACTTCTCTGTGCCTTTTACAACCCTATGCCCTGGGTGCCTCATTCCTACTTCCAAACAGGAAGAAAAAGTATTTCTCAAGCTCTGTATCTTCTCTGTCTCCCATGAGAAGCAACTTTAACCCAGGATCTCCAGTCTAAAGCAGGCATATAATGCTGCTCTGGACTCAGCAAGAGCTGTCCTGACTCTTCAATGAGATCTGCCCAGGGACAAGACACAGCCTATATATAGCATTGTGCTGGGTTGGGGATTCTTAACTTCCCAAAAATACAGAAAGTAACAAGAAGTTCCTCTCCAGCAGTCAACAGCATTTGAACACTAACCCTGGCTCTGAATGATGAATTAAACATGTACTTGACCAGGCTTATTTTTTTCAAATCGACAGGGGATAATCAAAATAATTAAATAGTGAAGAACTAGAACAGAACAAAATGTCATGGTGCTCACTGCCATCCCATGTTTGTTTTGCTACTCCCAGCCACCCACCAGCACACAGGAGGTTACATTAATATTATTGACTGCACAAAGGAAAGCAAAAGAACACGTGCAACATTATTGAATTTATTTGGGAGTAAAGTGAGAGATGAGATGTTGAGCAACTGAACATATACAAATCCTCTTCAAATGATTAATGACTCTCTCAAGCAATATAGAAATTTGGTCAGCTAAGCCCACAGTTGAAATAACAAAACCATGATGATGACTTAATTTAATAAAAGAAACACATGTCTTTAGAGTGAGGGGGAGTGGGAGGAAGGACAACGGCACCTATTTTATTCATAAAATAAATCCGAAGTGTTTAAAAACATCTCACAAATGGAGTATGAAAGTATCATTTCTCTGATTCTTTACCATTTTGCTGTGCCCTGATTGCATGAATAAAGTTTAGAAAAGACACAAAAAACCTCTTTTTCCTGTCACATGCTAAGTCTTTTCTTGACTTCACTCAGCAGGCATGATTCCTAGACAGAAACTCAGAACCCACAATAAACTATCTGAGGCAGATTTGCATCAAATATTAGTTTGTATTTGCCCTGGGAGCAAGCTGGGGGTGGGGGACAGTTAGAGAGGGGCAGGTTAAGAATTTGGATATTGCAAAATATCTACATGGTTAAAACAAACACCTGCACACTGTTCCCACCTGGAACTTGTGCAAATCAGAGTGGCAGAGTCTAACAGTTAAGTTTATGAAATATGAAAATGCTTTCTTTATGCTTTCAACTTTTAACAATTTTTCACATCAAGCAAGGACAGGCTATCAATGATAAATATAACAGCAGCAGTAGAAGAACATATTATATTAACTGACCTTGTGAGAGCAACATCATGAAACTGTCTGGAGTCTGGACAATCATTTCTTCACTATATTAGTGTCTCATACCCACAGAACAATTTCCCAGCGCACTCACTGAGCTGCACCCTGTGTTGGAGTTATGGTCAAACCAGAGCAGAGTGGGGGACTCTGGGAATGCAGCTGAAGAAACTATTTAGATTTTCAGAAACACTTCTACCATTTCCGTGTTCCAGCTCTAGTTTGTGTGGCAGTTTTATCTATTGCAAATTAAAACAAACACTTTTAGAAAAGCTGATCAGCTAAATCAAGGCACCCAAAAATATAAAATTCCAGTTTGAAACCCATCTATCTAGGAGATGGAGTAACTGGTAGTTTTGTGAATCATCTACCCGCTATCCACCTTCTCCGTCTTGTTCACAAGCTTTGGAAGTTTAGGTTAAAGAAGTAGGAGAAGTAATGTCTCCAAAAGACTCTGAGGAATCCAAGCAGCATTCCTAGGATGGGCCTTGCTGAGGAAGGTCTGAGGAAGCCCCCAGAGGACAGTGGCAGCCAGGCTGAGGACACAGAGTCTCTGCACATCCCTCAGCTCAGCAGCAAACCCCAGTCACCAAGGGGCCTCTCAGCCATCTAAACAAATTAAAAACCTTTTTGCAGCTCTCTTTAATTACTCTTTCTATACATCCTAATTTCCTGTTCCACTGTTCTCTTCTGTCTCTGGTAAAGAATAAATTGAAAATAAACACAGAGAATACAGTATCATCCAGTAACAAATGAGTCTGAAATGCTCATCTAGTGATAAATATGAAGAACCCTTCACTCCTAAGAGAGGTTTGTCTAAGATCCTGCATCTTTCCTTAACTTTCATTACCATTCCTTATGAAGAATGACATTTTTAAGGACACACACATACACATAGCATTTCTTCTCTATTACTCTCTTCTTAATGGAAAGCATAACATAGGGGTATATAAATAACTCCTGCATATGTCTATATTGAAGGAGAAAGCTGAATCTAAAATAGTATATAAATTTGTTAAATTTGATTGGCAGGAAAATCCTACATTGCCTTTAAACATTCATTTTAGAAATAAAGATTAGTGCAAATATAATATACTCCCTTATAGAAAAGATTTATCAATTTTGAATGTGTTAGCTCTGAGCTTATTGCCACAGCTAAAACAATATTCATAAAAATACAATCATATTTATTGTTTTAATAGTTATTTTCATGGAAAATTACTGTATTCAATGTCTCTTACCTCCATGCTTCCTTCATTTTAAGTCTGTGACAAAAATGACCCATAGTGTCTATAGCCTTTCCTGAAAATACAGGTCAAAAGCCACATAACCACTGCAATTCAGTGTTGTCTTGAACAAAAGGCTTAACCAACAGGAGAAGGTATTTGAAATAATGAAAAATCTGTGAGGCTGACCCAGAGGTTATTAATTCAGGTTTCCTGGACATAAGTTTACTACACAAATGACTTACTATATGTAGATTCCAGGGGAGAAATTACACCAGATATTGTTACATTAGCCTTCAACTGCCAGAAAAAGAACCTCCCTCCTAAATAAGGTGCTATGAAATCACTTCATTAAGCAACCAGCTTGTCATTAGCTCCTTTGTTGAAATAATATATAGTGTGATTAGACCACACAGGGACCTAAACAGCAATAAATACAATATATCATGAAGAAATCCTGGAATGTAATGCACATCTCAGCCATTTACTGATCTGTAGTTTAAACAAACACAGAGACCTAAAACAGACTTACAAACTTTAGTGATGAAAGTATTTTCAGAGACAGAAGGGCTTATGCTAATGGATACCATTCAAAATGCCTGATGTAACACACATCATCCTAAAGCAGAAATATGCCATGGATAACTTCTCAGCAAACTTTCAGGTACTCAGAGGACAAATATGAGCTTAGTTCCACCTGAGCTATATGCTGACACTGAAAATTTGCAGTTTGTTTATAGTAAAGCTGATTGGGAATAATGAAATGTCATCCCTGAAATATCTCTAATTTCCATTTGGAATATTACTGTATTTAGAAAGAATTTTACAACAGGAAGACTTATTAATATAAGATTATTTTCTAATCAGAAGAATGTCTCTGCTTATATATCCTGTACTTTAACTGCTTTACAAATGACTCACATATTTTTCAGCATCTTGGCTGCAGTTAGACAGTGACAAGCCCTAAATACTTCAAGGAAATGAGACATATTCAATTTAAAAAAGCTTCTCATCTCTCTTACAGCTATGTAGAGACTTTGATGTGAATGGTGGGTACTGCAGCTGAAAACAATAGTTGTCCCTTTATCTAGGAACTTATACATGACTAAGAAGTTAATCTGATACAATACCACTTTTATGTACAGAAGAATTAAGAGGGTCTGCAACCACACATTTTAATATCCACCCCCCCAAATCCTCTGACTGTGCCTGAGAAGGTGAAATAACTCTGACATTTAGTGCTGCTCTACAGCAGCAGCTCTGCTAGAGTTCAGCTCCCAGGGACTCATGTCAGCAGTGGCCAAAGAGCAAACCCCCTTCCTGCTCTGCACTAGGGACATTTAGGTCAGAGCACTGCCAGTTCAAGACCCACATATTGAATACACCTTCCTGTGCTCCCAGCTCCAGGTATTAATGCACAGCACTGGCATCTTCCAGACAAAGTTCCCGTTGGGGTTTCTCCTACCTGAGCCTCACAGTAATTACTGAAGGGCAGGACTCTCTCAGGCAAACACTAACAAACAGGGAAAAAGAAGACAGCCCTCAAAATATAGCCAGCCCTCTACAGTCCTCCACTGAAAGCAGCAAGATTAGCTCACCAACGTTTTTCGCCTGCTTAGCTCCAATATTGCTGTTTCTCTGACCTTTAGAGTATTTCCAACAGCAGTGCATGTACATCCCATCACACTGCTGCCCTGTGCTTGTGCACACCTGCTGAGGTGCTGTAGGATGACAGGGAAAGAGCCTCACCCTTTGCTTCTTTCATATTCTATTCATTCTTTGTTTCTTTCTACTCTTCCTAAATCTACTTTATAAGAATTGCAGAGGAAACTGAAGCAGCAAATGTATCTATCGTTAGGCTACTAGAAATAAAAAACTGAGCAAATAAGACAACATGAGAAAGTTCTTACTTTACACTGGCATCTTACTGGATGAAGCTGTGCTATTAACTGCAAATTAGTACATTAATGAAGTAGGGAAATTTTAGTGTTGTTGCTGGAACTCAAAATTTTTCATCCCACTTCAAAATAGAAATTTCTTCTAGTTCAAATCAGACAACTCAAGCACGCCTACATATTTCCACAACAGAGTCTTGCTGAAACTTATTTTATTTTTCAATAGATCCTGTTCTTTAATCACTTTTTCAGAAACACATGAAAAACCCCAAACAAAAGAATCAGCATTTCGTATATCTCAAGGCAGAGATCAATTTTTATTTTCAGGCTCTAAGATAGGAATTATCATATTTGTAATACTTGCAGGACTGAAACTGCCTGCTGAATAATACCCCCCAGCAAACCAGTCCTCAAAGCATCACTGGTACTTCTGTATCCACAGATCCTCTATCTAATAAACCACCAGAACAATACAAGCAGTACTGCAGAGTCCCTGTCTGAGCTCCTAACAGGCCATACTGGAACATCCTCCTCGACTTTGCCAATTCTGAATGCAGCACCTGCACCTCATGATCACACCAATTCAGCTCCCTACCAGGTTCCCTTTGGATAGAATCTTCCCACAGGAGCTGGCATAACACTGTCTAATTCCAGGCAAGACCAACAGTAACAACACAAAGAACTCCTTTTCAGATTTACCTCCTGAAATATTTTCACCACTGTAGACATCATGTTTCTGTATCATCTTTAGCAAACCTGCCTGTATCCCAAAGCCTGGAGGAAACTCATTTGACCCAGGAGTTACAGGCAAGGTAATCCAGGCATCATTAATTCAGAACGATAAGTAATAAGACTGTTTCCTAATATGTTTTTAGTATGTATGAATCTGCCCCATTTGTATGGATGGAGGCCAGACAACATCTTAGAATAGCTAAAAACCCCACATTTTACATTTTCTATCAAGCCAATAGCTGAGGCATCACCATGAGTCACGGAGGTTGAGTAGCTGCTGACAATCATGTGTTGAAATCACACGTCAAAAGGCTGTGATTCACTGAAATCAAGCGTCTGTGTTTAATTTATTTATATGAGGCTTCCACATTTCTGAGACATGGATTCACCCAACTGCTTCCCTTGGAGTGTAAATCACCATCAAAGTCCAGAAAAGTAGAGCTGCAGAACACAACTGAGTTTGAATATGACGCACAGCAAACAATTGCAAAAGCACATAGACAGACTCATTGTTAGAGCTGCTCCAGTCTTGGAAACATCTTCACATTTTTCCACAGTTTATGCAGGAATTCAGAATGTTGCAAGTATATAATTAGTATTAGATGTGATTAATTCATACTGTGGGAAAATACAGAAAGAACTGAAATAGAGCTCTGTGAATCTCTTTTCTCTCCACCCAAACTGCAATCAAGCATATGCCTATTTGACTCTCTGAACATACTGCCAGAACTCAATTTTGGGGAGCTGGCTTTTTTCTCCTCTGGCTGTAATATTGAATGTTTCATTTTTCAATGTCACACTATTTACCATGCACATATTTTAGTCATATCATTTCACAGTATGGTTCTGGGGGTGGTTGGCTCACGGCTTCTTTGTACCTATTTTCCTTCATTCTCTTTCTCATTTCTTTCTCACAGGGCGGTTTGCCAACCCTTATTTGCCTATATTTGTAAAATAAGAACAAATTATTATCAGTCCTTTGAAAGGCACATAATACAGAGTGCTAAAAAAACAAAACTGCAGGTTTCAGCTGCATGGTTTGAGAAGAATCAGTTTTGATTCCTACTCTGGCTCGCTCTGGATTGTGCACTGAGCTCTGCGTCAGGATCAAACCTAAAACTCTTCCAAGTTTACTTGTTGCAATGCTAAAAACATGAAAGCCAAACCACTTTAGAATTTGAGGCAGAACAATAAATCAGTCCTCAGATTACTGCAAAGGGGCTCAAATTTGCTTGAAGAGTTCTGTGAACCTTAGGAAAAATCTCATGGAAATTTAGCTGCTAATGATAACTGAGTGCATCAATACCTGGCACAATTCCACAAGTTTTAACATAAGGTTTGCAAAGCATTGGCAAGCACATGCCCCCACTGGTGTTTGTTTACAAGTAAGGGTAATACATTCCTAATGTATGCTCAGTTTCTGCATTTGGTGGGTATTTCACTATGCTAAAATTAAGTAAAAGCAAGACAAGAGAGAAAAATTATATAAGGAATAAGGCATGGGGAAAAAAAATTATAACTTTGGCCCTACTCTGCCCAAATTCCAGGTGGTTCCTGAAAAGGTAAGAGAAATGGAGGGGGGGGGAAATGGCATGTGTGACTTAAATATTTTCGTTCCATTCTCAAATCTTGCATTTGGCTTTAAATTTGGTGTGACCTCTGCAGTGACTAAGAATGACTATGCTGTACATCACAGCCCAAGGTAGAAACTCTCCTAATTCAGAGACTAAACAGGGTGAGCTGGAAACTGCATTACCTTGCCTACACTGTACTGTGCCCCTATTAATTAGCATTATTAAGAGAACAGCCTATGACAACAGAGGCAGCCTTGTACTACACTGACCTCCTGCTATCAAGACCTGAACTCAGCCTCCTCATGGCCTTGAATTGACCACAGACCAGCACCTTATGCTGCAACATCACAAAGGATGTCACAGAAAAACTGGATTCAGTTAATAATAAATAAATTATTATTTATTATTTATCAATAAATTATTCAGTTATAATAAATAAATTCTATTATAAATGCCATAATGCCAGTATTTCTATTTTACCATGTTCCTAATTCTAATCACAACTTACTACTCTGATAATAAGTATAACTGTGTTGACTTTAATATAAATATTCCCTAATTCTTTTCTATCTAGATTGTTGCTTGTGTCAGCTAGAAATCATATAGATCATTGGTTATATCCATAATCTCATCAACTATTATATTGTTGTCATTCTGTAGTAACTATTTTTAATGAGGCTTTACATATGAAGGGGTGTAAAACTCTGAAAATATAATCTGACTCTTAACCACACTTCTTTATATTTTTAGTCCATACTTATCTGGCACTTATTTGCCTCCAATTTATATACCTGAACTAATGGGGGAATAAACCTTCTCATCCCAGTATTTACTCAAAAGAACATTTGGTCATGTACTCTGTTTCTCTTAAATTCAGTGTGTTGTACAATATTCAGCTTTATTTATAAAAGGTTATGCTTACTGCAAATTCTGTCTTGGAAAAGACTTTATTAGATTAAAACTAATTTCCTTCAAAATGTCTGCCCTTCTACATCTGAGGAAAACATCCTGGCTTAATATTTAAGGGGAGGGAAAAAACCCAGTTAATTAGGGGGGAGAATATGCACACAGCCCCCACTTTGACAGCAGACATACTTCCATCCTTGTACAGCACAGTCCTCTTCCAGCCTGGTGCTCTGCCCAAAGTTTCCCACAAGGAGCACCCACCCCAGGTTTGGCCTGGCTCCTGCTGCAGGTTCAGCTGCAACCCCACCGAGCTGGCCCTGCCCTGCAGCCCCTCTGCATCATCCTGCCTGCCAGCCACAGACCGTGTCTGCACTTCTCCAGACTGCAAGGAATATTGCAGCAGTTCACATGCAATTATAGGTTTGGAAATCCTTTACCATAGTATGTCCTCTCTCCTTTTTAGTTACTCCATTGGTGAGGTCATAGACTTGAAGTTTCGTGATGTGGGCAACATACAACAGAGGAAACTGTACTGGATACTCGTTTCTTTTTTTGTTTTCTTTTAGTGACAACATCAGACATACAAACTTTTCAAACTGTAGAACAAAAACCATTTGGGAGCAGTGAGGGGTTGCTGCAAGCAGAGCAGCACTCACTCTGACCTGGATGAGGAGCCAAGGCTTTGCCCTCGCAGCCACTCTGTCCACAGGCACAGCTGGAGCTGTTTCCCCTCCTCAGCACAGCAGCACCATCCCACTCCAGGTGTGCTGCCCTTGTGCTCTGGCTGCTGGGAGAGGAGGATGGATACTGGGGGAGCAGGGCTCAGCTGGGGGATGGATACTTCTGCTGAAGCACGAGGGGTGACAGGGATATGGGCTGAGGGTGCTGGTGTGGGACAAGAGAGGGCTGTGCACGCTGCAGGGAGATGCTGCTCCTGCAGATGTTGGCTCTTGAGTAGAACTGGCACCTGCAAACCCTTGACATGCAGCTCTCCAGCCAAGGGCACAGAATTACTCTTGACCAAGAGAACTGCCAGCCACTGCCCCTTGGGGGAAAGCAAACTCGATGCTTCCTCTCATGTCCGTGAGCCAATAGAGCTTTGTAAGAGATTTATGTTCTCCAGGTACAGCACGTGAAGACGTGCTTTGGAGAAGTGGTACAAAGACTCTCTTTTTAACACCACCACTATTTAAATATTCATAGAAAAGGGAAGTAATGAGGACCTTATTGAGAAGAGATTACAAAGGAAAGATCTGATAGTGGGGGAGAACGGAACTACAGAGTGACCTTTAATAAATAACTGCTATGGTCCCAAGTGAGTTAATAAAACTGCAGCCTAATTTAACCACATCCCCTAAATCTGCCCCTCAACAACTGCATGGTCAAGACATTGTACACAAACAGAGAAGTCAGGCTTTGCTAATGACCACAAAAAGCTTCCTCACTGCAGCAGTGCAGACAGACTGGAGTTACAGACTCGGGCGCTGAGTCACGGACTATACCCGAACCTACATGTGTAAGGCATTAAGTGTTCATCACAGAAACTTAAATAAATTAAATCATTCCATTGCAAATGACAAAAAGGGAACTTTCAAGTTGCACAGCTATTATTCAGAGATATGGAAGCAATAAAGTTAAGGTTCCACATGCATCCTCTTCTCTGGACTTTGGTCTGCATGGTGTGGTTGTTAATTCCATAACCACTAATACAGTTTTATTTTTCCTAAAAAGAAGAGAATACTTTCTATTTGCATACAGTCTAAAAACCCTTAAGAAAGGCAGCTCTACTTTACTTATATTCTTCAGTCTCCTTTTTACTGACATATTTTTAGGCAGTAACATATTTCTTCCTGTATTTTCACATTTTGACATTCCAATCCCATTTCTCTCCATGGAGCCCCACCAACAATCCTCACCTCTAAGAATCTAACCAGAGTACAAAGGGCTTTCTCAATGAATGGATCCCTCTGCAATTTTCTGTCAATTCACAGCATTCCACATGTGCCAGAGAATACTCAGATAAATCTAAATCTAACTTAATTGAATGGGCAGGAGGCCTTTATATGCCTATAGTTTTTCATCATTACTCAGTCATATTATTCACAAGCTGTTGCAGGTTACTTACAAAATACATACTGTCTATTTTTCAAGCCAGTGGCTTCCATTGACTCTGGCTGCGACACTACAGCAGGTTACAGTCCATAGAAGCTACCTCACACCTAACATGTACATTTAAGGCTGAAAAAGCCATATTTGCTGTATGGAAAACAGTGCCAAGTCACAAAGTCTGTATCAAATTCACACAAACAAAAGAGAACAGATTCAGCCTTACCAACAAAAGAAGGTATATTTCTCTCTACCATTGATGTTTTCAAAGTCTGAGGGAATATTTGTACAATGTTACTGACGTCATAACAAATTTCTTTTGGTTTTCCTTCTCTTCTGAGACAGGCAAGTTTGTGAGACATTTTTTGACTGAACTTCAGGTGACTGTTCCAAAAGAAATTCCAGAACATGGAAACATTTCTATGGAAACAAGCGACTACCACATTCTACATAATTTGGAAGATGCAGAAAGGAGGGATTCTCATACAAGTATTCAGAACTTCACTGTCTTTTCTTTTGAAGACGTAGATGAATTTGGAAGAAAAGCATTAATATGTTAACTCTGTATCTGTTTGGGGTGCAACACTTCCTTTTATGAGATAAAACAAAGGCATTTTAATGTACTGTATTGAGGCCCTGGGTCTGCATTGTGCCTTGTGCAGATGGAACATTACAGTTTTGTAATGTTGAAGGTTGTAGGGATTACTTTGTTCTTTTTTTTTTACTTTTCCTGCATTTTCTCAAATAACCTGAACATTTTTACACTTATTTTTCATCAACTACCTGCTTAAGAATATCCTGAAAGATGTAAATTGGGGAATAGACATCTACAGTCAGGTGACTTGCATGGAAAGGTCATGACAAATGTAGTAGAGAGGTCATCAACGGCAAAATCTGAATATACAAGAATTTCAAGAGTTTCCTACTCTTTCTGGAATAGAAAAAAATGGAAAGATGAAGTTCTTTGTAGAACTTTAAAAAAAAAATAGGTTTAGAGCTTTTTGCATCATAAGTGGCTGTGAATGCTACCAGAAATACAGAAGAATACACATGCCAGAAGTTTGTGAATTCCACCCAAAGGGATAAAGGAGACATAGCACAACAGAGCTATGCAAGAGGCCAGGGGCAAAAACATTTGTGTACAGATAGCTTTTAAATATTTATAAACAAATACAACATTACAGTGGAGGGAAGGAATACTATAAACAATAGGGTCATATTTTAACTTTACTTAAAAATTAAAAAAGGCAAAATATCTGAAATAGCAAAGAAACATTTTCTAAAGGCTCTTTGGGGATGGGAGGGCTCAGTTGGGTTTTTTAAACAATCATAAATACTCTCAGACTTGTAGTGGGATGAGACAAGAGTGGCATCTAGTGGCTCCCAGCGTTACGGTATTTATTCCCATTGAACAGCTGGGATATGGTCCATATGGTCCAGACCTGCTGTTCTACAGCATTCAGTCCAGTTGTCTGGGCTGTAATTGAGTGTCTGGGGAGTCCCTGAGAGCAAAACTGGGGAACAGGGCTGTGAGGAGGTTCCATGTAAAGGAATAAAGTAGAGAGATATTATCCTCTCTTCATCTGTACTTTGTGGGTGACTTGGCTTAGAGGCAAGTAATGGGATTTTTTCTTTTTAATCTGCAAGAATAGATTGCACACTCTTCTGGAAAATATTTTCTAAAGCTATAGGACTAATAATGGTCTGTTTTTCTTGTGTTAATGTTGGTTACCTCTGACTTCCAACTATACAGCACAGTAACATGGCATTTTCATACATCATATACATGTTTGGTGATGTTCCAAAATTTACTTAATCCTCTTATGAGTTGCATACTTTTAACGTGAAATTATTGAAAAGAGGTTCCGGAACTGCAAATTTTGAAAATTCCTTATGAGAGGGACACTGTATTTGCAGGAACAGATTTCTTGAGAGACATCCAGATCCCCTGGGGGACAATCCCTTGCCTAGGAAAAGGGTACAGTATTATGGTATTAGGGAGACTTGATGAGTTCTTGATCCAGGTTCCATTTTAATTACATATTATTAATCATTTTGCAGTTGGAAAAATCTACCATTGTCTCTATGTAACTAATTAGGAACTCATGTTTTTTAAATTAAAGAAATGTGTTGAGGTTTCTTTTGCAATGTGGGGTTGAGCTAAGAATATATAGAACTAGAACATAAATTTTACCTCACAGTCCAAAGATTGTTCCCCTAGAACACAAATATACAGGAAATTAAATTGTGTATCATATTCCAAAATTGCTGTGAGATACTACAAACATTCAAATATCATCACTGAAAAGGCCATTTAAATAACCTAATCAGCTTTGCATTTGCAGTTCTTATCTCTTTGAAACTGTTCTCTGATAATAAAAATAATTTCTCCATTATTCCCTGCACACAGTAACCACAGAAGCATAAGTACATATTAATTGATATTACTGTTTATGACTAGGATGGCAATGACAGTGAACAGTACAAATGCTGTTATTACCACCAGCAGTTCAGAACAGCACACAAGGAGGATTTGAATTATAATCAGTGTCAGACACAAAGCCATTAAACTAATATTTAACCTATATTTAACAGAATTCAAGTGCTGAATATTAACACAAATGACATCATTGTATACGTCTAAGACATGAAAAAAATTCTGTAAAATGGAATAAAATGCAAACTCTGTGTGTATTGGCAAGTTATTGTGTCATGTTACCAAAGTGTCCATTTACTCATTTACTTCAGAAGTGACCCTTAGGGTTTTTTTGTTGGTGGTTTTTTGTTTGTTTTTTTTTTTTTTAGTTATTTTTAGTTTCCAGAATTTAAACTGAAATTTAATGCTAAAATTTCATTTTTTAAACTGAAATACAAAATTATTGCACATTTTTAGAAAGTAATTTGATTCTAACAAATATTGGCATCCATCCAGTCAAAACAGCAAGGTTTGGGCTATTTTTATGTCCTAAACTTTTAGATAAGAAAGGTAATACTGGCTTAATATGGTGAATGCTATGTTGAAGCTTAGATTTAAATTCCTGGAAAATACAGGATTTTGATAATATGGCTGCTGACTTACAATACCACAAATGAACTTTGTTGCCATTGCTTGCCAGAATTGTTAAGTAAAGAAAGTTTAAAATTAAGGCAAACACAAAGCCTCAGTCAGTACATGTTGCCTGATTACACTGTGAACTTTCACCCAGTGTTTTGAACATAGGTCACCAGTTTTACATGATTATAATGTGCCAGCTCTTAAGTTTCCTGTGTCTGTCCTGTGATTATTGAGAAGACAACAGCTCTATGGCTTTGTAAAACACCTGCAAACCGCAACATTTAAATTAGCTTTTCAAACCTGGCTTTCCTGACATAGGCCAGCTGCCCATGCCAGGCCTTCCCTGCAAGCCTTTGGTCAGGACAGGCCATCTGTGCAGGAGTTACAGCACATCTGAGTGGCAACTGAATTGCACGATCTATTTGTGTGGGCGAAGAGCACAGAGTGAGAGTCACGGGACAGGCTCGGGTGTGCTGACTGCTGGTACAAATGCACACACCACCACGTGCGTATGTGCAAAGCAACCCCTGCTCTAGAGTTGTCCACCTAAACACAAGGGAAGAGATTTACACAGACAGGCAGGGGACCGCCATAAATAATTAGGTAATAGCGATCGTGGAGATAAGTAACACTTTCAGATCATCGACCGCCTTATTCGCCATTGAAGATTTGCGGGAGGGAGAAGCAAAGGATCACCGGTTGGAAAAGGATAATCAAAAAGAAAAAATACAATTAGTGAAACACTGGAAATGTAAGAACAGCCAAGTCCCATCTGTAATCACCCATGGAACCCAGAGGCAGCGATTGCAGCACTCCCCAGCAGTGCTGCCCTTTGCCAGCTCCCACACGCTGCAGGGACTGACCATCTGCAGGACGTGCCCAACACCTGCCCCAGATGTGTGAGTCGCCACTCTTGCTGAAGGGGAGACATGGTTTTAGTTAATGCAAGGCAGTTCAACTGGCAAAATGTTACTAAATCAATTGTATATCAATATACATTCTGGTATCACAGCAGTTACAGTTCAACGTGTAGGGTAACAATAATGGAAAACAGAACTAGCCATTATGTATCATTAAAGTATAATCAATTACAGGGATCTGTTAGTGCTTTCCTTCAGAGACTCAATCATGAGGAAACACAATCTACTCAAATGGGCAGATAACAAACGGAAATGATTTTTAAAACAAGGTGACTGGATTGAAAACATTACTAAAGATAAACTTTGACAGATTCTGACCTCATTTTATTAATGCAAAAGTCAAAATAGACAAAAATGCTGGCTTTATATTTCAAGAATGGAATATGAAAGTTCCTATTAAATCTGGGCCTGGAGCATGTATTTTCCAGCCAACTTGCAAGATTGCTTTTGCTGTATTCATCATTATATATTTGTGTGTATATACAATGATGTCACTGTTTATGGCACTATAAAATCCTATTCAAAAAACGCAGTCCTTACTCTGTCCTTCTGGAGTTCACTTACACACAGGCTGAGGCAACGCTCACCAAATCCCCCAGTTAATGTCAGGGCTTATGTGGAGCCAGGAGCAGAGGTGCCTGCACGCAGGGTGCGCACTCTGCTGCTCTCAGCAAGTCAGACAACCATGGCAAAGGCCACCAAATCCATCTGGCACATCCTCGGCCGTGCAGCGAAGGATTTGTCACTGCAGAAATGCTTCAGCAGTCAAAAGGAGAGCTCAGCTGCGGTCTGAAGAGAAAGGCCAAGACAACAAATGACACAGCTTTGTATGTCTTTGTGTCTCTCTCCAGATTTGCTCTGACACACCAAAAGCCCTGGTGGTTTACACAAGTACCACGGGTGAGTCACCTGTGTAAGACAAAACCCAATCGGCTCAAATGCTTTGAATTTGCCAACAATCCCACCTTCCAGTTTTGTCTTCTCACACACAGAGGAAAAACAGGAAGAGGAAGTGAAAAACTCTGTTGGGACAGGATGAATGGGAGAAATAACATTTGAAATATTAAGGGTGGGAGGAAAGAAAGATCACCCAAGGATGGAGAAAAAGCTACCAAGGCTACCTCCCCATCCCTCTGCTGCTGCTGCTGCCATGGGGCCAGAATTTGAGGTAGGAGAGGGGGTAATTGAGTCAGGCACCCTGGTGAGAAGGGGAGTGTGACAGAAAGGAGAGAAGAATACGCAGAGCAGTTTGGAACTGTGCTTGGGCAGCAAGGCTGCTGGGCTGGACAGAAAGGCTTGGAAAGACCGTGGAGCCTCCAAGACCTCCCACAGCTTTTCACAACCTCAAGTGATCTCTGTCCAGATCATTTTACCTCAGTACAACTCCAAATACCTTTCAAAAATTCCCAAACCAGCAGAAGCTCCCATAAGCCCTACAAGTTTTGCCAGATTTCCTCACTTTGCTGCCAACCAGCTGATCTTTGCCATCCCGACACCCAAACCCTCCATGGTCCTTCCACCACAGCACATCCCCCTCAGCTCGACTCCTCTGCTGCAAAATTCTGTTTTGCATATGATGCTGAAAGCTCTTGAGCTGACTTTGTCAGCAGGATACAGGCACAGAATATCCATTAAATGTTTCACTGATGTCTGTGATAGGCACCTCCTGGACCCACAGCAATATTTCTCTGAACACATGCTCCTCATTTTGAAAAGCTCACTGGATGCCAAATAAGATTTCAAAAACTTTTTTTTTTAACATCTCAAATGAATAGTCCAAAAGCTTTAGCTATATAGCTAGTAGTTTAAATCTGCAGTACAAAACACATAAAATGTGACATGAAATCAAATTAATGTTATCATAATGTTGGGGTTTTCTCTTTTTTTAATGAGCCACAAACAAAATACTTGTTTAAACTTGACCTGTATGATTTTTTCAAGGAACATACCATCAGTTTTTTTCAAGCTTTACCCACAGGCAAGTACATCTTCTATTTTTTATTTTATCTGTTTATATACTGAACCATTGTACTTTGTTGCAAAACCCCTGGCCTTATCTTAGACATGGGGGCTTTCACGGGGAAGTTTTACTTTGTTGGATTTTATGGAGTATTTTTTAAGCAGGACATCTCCCACAACAGAACCAGTGATAAAGATGTGCACATCAGGCAATATACGTCAGGCTGAAGTGCAGAACTGTGAACAGAATCGTTAAAACATAAATACTAAACTATACATGCATTTAAATATACATGATTATTTCATACTATGAGACATGGTCTAAAGTATATGTAGAGTACAGCTCAGGAGACCGTGGTTCTAAGTCTGAAGCTTTTACACATCATCAAAAAATTCTCATCATTTGAAATTTTCAATTTTTGTATTAAAAAGACCTGGAAGTCATTAACTGTGGCCCTTGACATTGATCTATCTATTGTGTTTTGTGCTGTTACCTATTATTCATGGAAAACTAATTGCTTTTGTTTTTTCAAATAATTTTAAAAAATCTTCAATGTCACCAGTGACTATTTCACAAGCAGGAGCTTTCAACTAACCATTAGACAAATGTGCAAGTGTATTTTTATTATTTAAAAACCCCATAGTTCACTGGATTCAGATAAATCCTATATATTATGAATCGACCAACCACAACTGATGAAATGACGTGTGAAAATAGAGACAGAGGCAAAATAACCTACTTGAACCCAGAAAATTTTTAGACAATAACCATTACCAGCTTTAATTAACTTTAACAGAAAAGTGGGGGCTCCTTCTGTTTCAAGTTAATGGAGCTCAACACATAGACACTACAATTAGAAACAAAAGCATAAGTCTAAAGCAAGTTATATCTCAGGATTGAAATAATGAGCTTGGCATTTTAATTGTGTAGTCAGCAATTATGTGAGATTCAGAAACAAAGAAACAATACATGCAATGGAAACACTAAGGTACAAATGCAGCTGGTTTTCAGTCAATATCTTTCTTATAAGTCAAAAATATGATTTTTTTTTCTTTCCTACAATAAGCAGTATGTACAATACCCTGGAAATATTTTGCCTATGATCAGTTAAGATTTACTCACTTTCATACTACGCAAGTCAGAAATGTGACCTCATCTAAAGCCATGAACTGCATAGTGACTCCTATCTTGCCTTTCTCATATATATTCATTACATCTTTATCTATAATACTGTTATTTCCATTTAAAATGATTGTTGTGTAGCAAAAAAAGCTGCTCTCCTGCAAAAATGAATAAACTTAGATCACTTCCACCCTTTTCAACAATTTGCCTAGTCCTAAACACTACGTTGGAAGAATATATGACCCTTAAGTTAATCTCATCACCAAGCACCTAAAAAAAAAAAAGATGGTCTGCCATTTATGTCTCCCATTTATAGTTTATTAAACCTAGAGATAATAGGAAAAAGGTGGAAAAAAGCAAAGAATGTCTGGGCTCTAGTATCAGATATCACTGCTTATTACTGGCTATCTGCCTAGTAATCATAAATCCATTGAGTAATATTCTCAAATCTTTTGCTTTTCAGGTAGGTGTGAGCCAAAAAGAAAAAAAGTTTAATTTTCTATGAAGAGCAGAAAACAGCAAGCACAGCACAATTGGGTACCAGGATGCATAAATATTCCTGATTACAAAGCCTTGCACATAAAGCAAACAGGAAGAGTTTGAATCTAACAGTGTGTACATCATGCAAAAGGTATCTCTGTCCCAAAAGATAGATATCACATAGACTATGAATGAACTGCTCCAATAAATTATATTATTCCTCAGAGGGAAGAGGAGAGCAATGTTATAAACAGTGACTTCAGAAAAGTGAGAACAATAGGGCATTGAATTTTGTAAGAGTGAATTAAGGATCTTTTTTTCCTGGAGGAGGGCTCAGTATCATTGACCAATGAGCCTTATAAATAAAAACATTAACTCCAGCACTGCCTGTTCCCCCAAGCATCTCAGCATCTTGCACTTTCAACATATCAGAAAGTAAATGTAGGTATACAAAATAAGTCAAAATACATGCAGAATTAAATAGAGGTTTCAATTAGATTTCTTTTTTCAAATATTCTTTCTAGAGAGTTTAGGAAGCACATGATCCTGGCAGAATGCACATATCAGACACACAGCTTTGATGACAGACCAGGTGCACCTTTGGTGTAGAAGTCTTACCAAACCAAAAACCAACAATCCCTGTACATCACCTTCTCCTTGTGCTGTCTGATACATAGTGAATGTCCATGGAAAAAGGAAAGCTAAGCCAGAGCAGCACTTTTCAAAATTAATCTTTATAGGATCAAAATCCTCAGATCTGTCGCTTGCCTTTGGCATCACTTAAATCAAGCAGAGTAGTTTTGTTAAAACATTGACTGAGATCTCGACAGGACAAGGAATGTACAAGTAGATCTGACTTGCAGGGTGAACCTGCTCAGTGCTGAGGGCAGGGCAAAGGCACAGGCTCAGAGTTCTGCCAGAGTGGCTGACCTTGTCTGCAGCAGAAAGCTAAAAGCTAATTAGAAAGCGTTTTCAGAAGGTGACAAGCTCACTCTCTCTCTTTTTTCTGAGGAGGGATGACCACTAATTTCTAGGTCACAAGTCTGAACAAAAAAAGTCAAACAACTACCTCCTATGAAATGAATTTCAATGCCAAATTCCTGTTTGCTGTCACCAATACGCCAATCATTAAGCATTGGCAACTCTAACTCCATCTTGTATGGTCATTTCTCTGGCTCTTTAGAAGCAACCTTTGTAAATTAGAACTGGAAATTGATAGGCCTATAAACATCTGCTAGTGACACGTTATTAAGCACTTTATCTCTGTCTGCCCTGACAAAGTCAAGTTCTCTGAGGTTTACAGCAATCTCAAGGAGTGCATGTTTTTCAATAACACTGTGATCTGTTTCCCCATCTCCTGCACATCTTTCCTCCCTCGCTCCCTGTGCATACTTATTTTGTCTGACTTCTCTGAAACCTTTTTTTAAATGGTATTTGAATGTTACCTACTCTTATGCTCTCTGAAAGTTGGTTTGGTTCATTTTCAAGTAGCTGAAAAGGGTTACTCCATTTCAGCTTCCTCCTAAGCAAAGGTAATGGCTTTAGAGAGACTTGCAAAAAGATTACTGTCAGTACTCTGGAAACACTAAGTTATTAACACTTAACAGCTTTCCCCTTACACATTGTTTAGGTATTTCTCCTTCTCCGGTCTTCTTTCCTGCACTTTACAGTCTTCTGACACCCAACATTTTTCTGCACTATTTCTACTTTCTTCTGTATCCTCCTCCTTCTTCCTTCACTACTGGCATTTTCCCCTTCCCCTTCTGCCTGTAGGATGCCCCTGCCCGGGCCCTGGGGCACAGGAGGAGCCCAGTCCCCAAACAGCAGCAGAGAAAGCTGCCAGCAGCTCATCAGAGACTGTGCTGTGCTGGTTCGTGCGCTGTTTTGGCAGGCTAGAAAGGCAATTGCACTGGCAGAAGCTGTTCTGGTTTGGGCATTCTTAGAAGGAATGCTGGGCATTTTGAAAGAGTAAATTATTTTGGAGTCTCAGGTGTAGTTCTTGCAAGCTTACACTCCCTTCCAGCTTGATAAGATGAATTTCAATCTAATTTTAAGACTGCAGCATTAGTATTGTTATTGATCTTCTGCTAGAAGTTCTTTTTATATTGTCTCTCCTTTTTTTCTTTCCTTTACCTGCTTGAAAATGAATGTATCTGTTTTCACATGACTGGTGTCTTCTGGCACATCATTACCCTTTTATCTGAAAAATACCAGTTTATTCCTCTATCTGTTCTATCAGAATAAATCAAAAAATTGCCTTGCAAAAACAATATGAGAAAGAATTTCATATTGCAAACAACCAGTTGTTTTATCACTGTTCCAAACAGAACTTCTGTTTTACTTATAACCTTAACCCATGAATTTATGTGAATATTTAAGAACCTCAGCTTTTAGTTCTTTTATACACATCTCTTATAAGTCTTATAAGATGCTTACACAGAGCATAAAAAAGCAACCTGAAAATACTTAGTGATTTGAGCATGGGAAAGGAAAAACTGTATATATGTATTATATGTATGTAAATACTTTCTCTTCCATCTTGCTGCTGCTTTTAGAAGTGACATGTGAATCTTCTTAGTTTTGGAAAATACTTTTTTTTTCGGAATTGTGCCAGAGAGGAAAAGACTTATACTGCAGCTCAAACCTACCCTCTCAATCAATTCAAATGAAAACTCAGCCAAGGGCCTCTGAGATCCAACACGACTGCCCCGTCCATCAGGCTGTTCTGAGCCAAGTGTCTCATGGACTCTTCTGCTGCTGTTGTTTCATGTAATACAAATAATCCAATATTCACTAGAGAAGCTACTTGAACAGGTTTCTCAGACCCTAACTGAGAGTCCCACCTATTTGATTATGAGTCATTCCAAAGCAGAGGTTTCTCTTGCTCAGGAAAACCTTTGGGGTATCTCAATGTTTAATCAGAGAACTTGACAGTTTGAAAACATCCTTGGGATGAGAAAGCTATTTCCTTCACTTCTCTGGGAGCAAGCAAACATAATGAAGGGCCAAATAAAAATAAAATGTAAAGTCTCCAAAAAAACAACTTTATCAGCCCAGTCATACAGTTCTTTGACAATTCCAAGTTGCAGATTTCTGTAATTATTTACAGCAGGTACCACCAGGCATAAAGCACAGTGTCTGTATTTGATGGGTAGGACTAAATTTATAGTGTGTCCTTCAGCACACACCTCACACACTTCAGATAGCGATTGCTATTACAAGAGAGACTGGCAAAAATAAATCCAGAAATGTCTGGAAACTTCTTTTGGCTTAAGGGTACCAAAAGGACGAGTTCTGCAACTGCAGGCAGAAGAATGAACCTCCATAACTTGGTACCAAACTCCCTCAGAGGCAGAGCACGTTATTTGCAGCAGCGAATTCAGACCAGAGCTGCTGGTTCCTCTGCTGTCAAGCCCCGTGTGGACAGGACAGCTATTGAACTAGACAGGCAGAGAATTACTGTTCTTTTTGGATGGCTCCCTTATAAAGGGCAGAGTGGCACCAAAATTACTGAAAAATCATCTCCTGCATGTCTGTTTCTGAAATAGTGAGCTAAATTCTGTCTTTCTGTGCTTGGCTATCAAACTCACTCCTTGTTGACAGAAGTTATGAACATATGTAAAAATCAAATCACTCCAGCTATTTACATCTGATTTGTTTGTAGTTAGAGGACTTAGTTCTTTAAAAGATAAATGAGTGGAAGGTGGGGGAGTAATGGAAATTATCCACAGATCATAATTGTCTTCAAACATCAACAATTTCCCTCAAAGGTCAAAAACAAAAAATATCTACAGAACTCTAAAGTGCAAAAAATAATGAAGTCATTAATCATTAGAAGATCAACTAAAATATTGCTAGCCTATTTCACAGAATCTAGTTTCTCTTTTTCTGTTTGCTTGCCACCAAGGAAGAAAAATTTTGAAATTATGAAATTTTGAATTTTGAAATAGCCCAACAAGTGCATGGCACCTCTTTCTCCATACTCTGTCTGATACTTAATCCCTGCCATGGATGTGGAGCAAAAGGGAAGTGAAAGTCTTCCTCTGAAGGTTACCTTATTTGTGCTGAATTCTACTGAATTTTTTAACCAGTAACATCTGAATCCACTGATGTCTCAATAGTTCCACAGTCATTTCAGTCTTCCCTTTACCAACCTCTACAAAAAAAAAATAGGAAAGAGTAGACAAGCTAAAGTGCTCTCCACTGAGAGGGCTAAAAATCTGAAAATCAATTTGTTGCAATATTACAGCTGTTGAGAAGTCCTCAATTTGAGCTCACAAAAAATCAATAACACAAAACTAAGAACGGCAAAGGTGAACCTTTTTTCTCTTTCAGAAAAAAAAATTGAAGTATTTTATGAAAGAAAAAAAAACAAATGAAAAACTAACACCAAATAAAAACTAACAGATGCTTTCATAATTTAAGTGTGGCTTGCTGTGCCTTGTTGTTCACTGGCCCACTACTTGCTCATGTTTCTATGCCCTTTTCCCATTCTCTTAGCCCCCAGACTGCACTGTAACTCTCTAAGAGTTTAGGGCTCTGGTTGCAGTTGGTTTTTAATGACATTCTGAATTCTATGCTGTCTTTCCTTCATCTCCCTTATCTTTTGACCAGTCCTGAATACCTCAAGCTATTCACAAAATTTGGTAAGAACAAGACTTCTGCAGGTTCTGGCAGCATTTCTCCATCACAGGTGTATCCAAACTATGCCTCAGCTGGATGAATAAAACCACAGAGAACCCATTGCAGTATCACAGGTGGGAGAGTAAAATAAAGAACTCCCAGGAAAGAGCTCCAGAGGCAGATTTTACAACTGAATGCACTGTAATGTTTCCACGCTTTGCAGCTACTTGTGCTGGAGTTGCACAGGGCCATGAGAAGTTCACAGTTCAGATGGGTGCCAGCTAAGGACCTCTTCCTGCTGCCTTATTACAGGCTACAGGCACACCCTGAGAGCACTTTGGTCTGCAAATTTAGGCTGTTTCCAGACTTGGAGTATATAAAGCTTGATTTCTGATTTAGAAAATAAGCTGCTTGGATAAATACTCCGTGAAGCACATCAGACTTCAGAGGCTGCACTGCTATTTCAAATGCACTTTTAAAAAAGTCATTTCAATCCTTGGTTCTGAGTGCTTGAAGTCCAATAGACTTCTCTTTCCATTGTGCATGTTCAAGACCCTTAAAGAGCTGACTTCAGACTTGTGGACATTATTATAACAGCCAGAAAAAATATTATTATACTGTAAATGTAGTTATCATATGTCTCATGCAATATCAGTGAGATAATAAATACACAAATAGACTTTTCTAAAGTACTAACATAAAAGTAATGCCTGTGTTATAATAGGAATTTAATAAGATTATGTGGAATAGCTATTCTCAATTAGCTTTTGTCCTTGTATCTTCCACTACCTGATGTCAGTGTAATTACCATCTATTTGTTTAAATATTGATTAAATCCCTAAGCATTTAATAATCCATCATAAATTTCTGCCTGGCATCATTATACCAAAAAAACATTTAGGTCAGATTTTGTTAAAAATAGCAGCAATTTAAGTTATGCTTTTATATCCCTATTTAAGCTCAATATCCAACAGTTGAATTTCAAAATTAATAAAACTCAGTAGCTCCTTTTGAAGGTCAAAAAGAAATTATTGAGCAATATTAAGAGCTGAGTGAGGGTTAGACCCAGAAGCTGTGAAGCACATAAACTGGGCTAAATCTGGTCCTCAGCTTTCTTTTGCTATTTGCAATTCTCCTAAGCATTTGAAGTCTTACCTTTGGTAAATTTTCAAAAATCATTAAATGTGTATAAAAAAGTACATTGTTCACATGTGTAAACCTCTGGAAACCCCTTAAGTCTCCACCTGCTGATTTCACAAGGTTTTTTATATAGCCAACATACATAGTCTGGGAGCGAGGATGTGATTTTTCCAAGGACACAAAACACAATTTGGAGTTAACAGACAGCAAAATCTGGCAAACAGGTACCTAACTCTGCTATAGTTTTGCAAACCTTTTCCTTAAGGCTCAGCCATATGTTATATATCTAAAGGAAATGAATAATGAAATGCAGCCTTAGACCATGATTCCTTATTTATCCCACTAAATTAACTCTAAGAGTATCCTTAAAAGAAAGTAATCTTTTCCTAAAAACTACTTTATTAATCCTCTTCTTGTCTTGGGACATAAAACTGAAATAAGGTCAACCATCCTAAGGCATTGGCACTTGAATCTCCCCTGTCTTATACAGAAAGTCAAACTACAACAACCAGAGAGAAAAAAAAACCAACTAGTAATTCCATTGCTTCAACTAAGCACCAGCTTTGATTCTGTTAGAGTAACCTTGGGTTTTTATCATCACATCACACACATGCAGGGAAAGCTCAGCAGGAACGTAAGTCAGGGGAACTAATGAACTTAATTAACACAGAGAAAATAAAAGAACTACCCTGCAGATGTGTATTTATAATGGAACAACTCAGCAAATGAACAAGCAGTCATAATGAATTTTTGTGTGACTTCCCCCTGTCATTGGGGTCAGAAGTATGAAAACTCTGTAGGAACCAAATATTATAGATCTTCATTCTATTTTTTTTTCTAAGTTTTAAGAAACAAAGCACAAGTTATTGTTACTGCTCTGTTGAGAACTCCAGCATTAGTCTCACCCCTGAGCATCCACATCCTGCGACTCTGGAAGCCCAGAGAGAACCCAGCTCTGTGGTGGGGATCACAGGCTTGCCGGGTTGGGATGGGAACAACTCTGCACGTTTCTGAGCCAAGGGCTCAGCCCCAATCCCCGCAATGGCTCACTGGGGCCAGCCCAGCCTCGGAGCTGCACTGGGGGAGCTTCGCCTCCTCACCACCAACTGCACCCCAGCAGCACCTGGGGACACCTTGCTGTATTCTTACCCTACTAAATGTGTCCAGTTCCCAGTGCTTTGAGGAAATGTGGTGGGAGCAGAGAGCCTCTAAACACATGTGATTAAATTAACTGTAGATGCAATGAATTCTGAGGTTCATGACAGCTCCAGGGAAGACTTTTCCACTTCAGAGCCTCTTCCAGGGGTCTGAACACGAACTCCACCAGTGTTTCTGTGAACCATAACAAGGCAGCTCACAGGAAACACACACACACAAGCACAAAGGCAGTAAAAGATCAGGAGGTCAAATTTCACTTAGCAAGGGTTATAAATTATTTGAAAATTCTTTATAATAGATTATCTCCTAACAGAAGATATTACCCTCTTTATTATCTTTCTCCAAAAATTTTGTGCTGGCAAACGATTAAGTCAGGAAAAGTAAATGATGGTTGTAGAATCACTTCCAAACCTTGATGGGTGTGTGCTTGGCAGTTGACCTCTATACTAGGGGTTTTCCATCGTGTTAAAGCCACAAAATCAGGAGGAATTCTTTGTGCCTGTGAATATTTTGGGACAGGGCAACCAACTGTAGCAATACAAATAGTAATTTATTTCACATTCTCAAATACATTATTAAACATGACTAAAGAAAACAATTCCACTTACAAACTTGAAACTAGTATTTAATAACACAGAATAACTTGCAACCACATCCACCAGGTAAGAAAACCCTGGACTTGGTTAGCAGCTCAAACATAAGTAATATTTAGAAGGTTATTTCCTCATAACTTGCTACAACTGCAGCTCTTTGTTCACATCCCTAACAGAAAAAAAAAAAAAAGGATCTCCCAAAGCCCAAATATTGTGGGGTAAATCTTTAAAGTCTGTTCTCACTGATTCATAGTTGGGCCATTACTCAAACATTCGATATATAATGCTGATGAGTTAAAATCACATCACCCATTTTGTTTTATTTCTCTCAGTTGTCTAGGAATTTTATTTATGTTTATAGCTACAAGGTGTTTGTTGCTGATGTCAATGGATTCAGTCCAGGAATTGATAGTTGAGTGCTTGGACCATTACACAGCATTACAGTATATTGATTAGAATACCTATGGAATAACTAAGGACAAAACTAATAATGTTAATAAGAAAAATGCCCAGAAGGGATCAGGTCTAGCCCAACCAAATGATACAGTTTCAGCATCGCTGAAGAGAATACCAGCAGTCTAAAAGGTGAACTCTTCCAGTTATTATTTTAAGTTGATGCTTTTCTACAGTCAATAAAAATATTAATATAATTTTATTTCTCCCTTAGATCATTTTTATGTACTAACACAATATTATCTGTACTGTCTTCAAGACATAGAAGGGGATGATGGACAAATAAAAAACACAAAAGGACTTTCTTTATGTGTTTTCTGAATTTCCAGAATATCTGAGTACAAAGAGCTCAGGCTAGTGCTGTATCACATATCACTAATTCAAGGCACTTAATCCTGTCTTCCACACGTCGGCCAAAGCAATACAAATGCCAAAAATTTCCTCTTTGAGAGCCGAATTGTATACACTGTAGATTATATAAGCCTTCTGTCCCCTCCACTTGAATGTACACTATCAAATCATCCTGGCCATTACTTTATATTGAGCAGATGGTATTATGAGATTTTGATAAAGAACAACAATCACCCAGCAAGGGTTGCAAAGGGGTCGCTGAAACCAAGATTAACAATTGATTAGCTTTAATGGACCGTGACAGTAACAAACAACAGAGCTCCACACAAAGATTTGATTGTCCCGTTAATGCCGCTGACACAAATGGCTTTTAACTGCCTTCCTCAGTGTTAACACCACCAGAGCCTCAGCAAACCAAGGACTCCGTCAGAGCGAGAACTACCCTGTAGTGAAGAAGCACTTACTGTAGCCCTCTGAAAGATCATCTATAAAGTCTGTTTCTGATTTATTCAGACAATTGTTCCCTTCTCTCCAAGCCTTGAAGTTAAAAAAAAAAAAAGAAAAGAAAAAGAAAAAAGAAAAGAAGTGCACCTCTGCAAGGCTGGAATGTAATAAAACTCTAAAGCGCTTGATAACAGAAGCTAACACTCATCAGCTATACAACAATAATGCAAATTATCACTTCCAGTGTGCTCATTTTATTCTTGTTCCAACATGGGCTGATAGACCTCAGTATCACAGCCCTCTAAAGTTATTTTTTTTATCCTAGGCTCTGATAAATTCGCTCTATTGTTTTCTTTCTGCAAAGAAAGCAGTAATTTGTGTCATATTTTCATTAAAATAAAAATATTTTTGATCACGAGAAGTAAACATGGTAAAATCTGAAAACAGAACTTACAGATCTGTTCATTTTTTATGTTTATGGGAAGAAGTCTGTGGAAAATGCCTCTGTTTCCCTCGATGCTTAAGCCCAAAATTTAAATAGACTTATGGCAAATATTCATGGAAGGTTCTAAAATTAATCTAGATAGAGACAAAGAAAAAAAACCTCCACCTAAGATGGCATTCAAGAAACCAAGGATATAGGAATTCATTGAAGTTAAGGAGGTATTTACTTATCTAAGCATTGAGTAAGGCTTTCTGTCAAACTTTCAATTTTAGGTTAAATTACTTGGGATTTAAATTAACTTTTGTGGGGTTTTTTTTGCTTGTGTTTTATTTAATCCAAGGTTTTTCTTTTCTAGGCTCATGTGAGCTGCCCCAGTGCTGCTCCCTCCCATGTTAGTTCTGAAGGCAGCACACACCATGGGGCAGCTCTGAGGGCTCGTAGAAGAGGAAAAGCAGCATCTGCTTTAGACACAGACCCAAATATAAACCATTTGTACAAATCAAGGTCGTACTAATCCCGTCCCTGTGGGTCCCACCCCAGCTGCAAAGGCAGGTCCCCACAGAGCCATTCCTTGCCAGTTCACTGCAGTGACAGAACATGCTGCTAATTACTGGGTTTAAAAATCTTGACCTACACAGATATGCAAGGGAATTTAAATGAAATCTCTGAAAGAGTAAAATCCACCTGCTTGATGTCCCAACACACAAATACTAAATACATAACCTGTCAAAACACTGAGCCAGCCTTCATTAATTCCATCTTCTGTAATCAGCATCCTTCTATTACTCACGTGCTTGGCTTTCTAGAGCAGCTCTTCAAGCAAGCTATTGTATAAACTCATATATCAGAGTGTACTCTGATGATAAACATTCAGGAAAGTAATTATTAATTACCTGTAAGTCAGCATCAAATTCATGTTTCAGGTAAGCATCTTCTGCAGCTTCAACAAGGCGCTGAAAGAAAGGGGGGAAAAGTGTATTTTTGAAATAATGGATAACATCTTTATAACCAAGTGTTCCTTTATAAAAACAGAGGTTGTTTGAGTATTGTGTAATTTACTTGCTATGATACTTCATTAAATACAAATAAATTATCCAGATTTAGAAAAAAAGACCATGCTTTTTAAACCCTCAATCCCCACTGCTGGTGGTATAAAACTCTCCAAACAGCTCAACTTCTAGTAAGTACCGAAATAAAAATGTAACTTTTTCCAATAGTGCTCCACATCCTGCAGCTTGTATTCCCAAACTAATATTTGAGAGAACACAAAGCTGCTTTCACACTGGACTTTATTTGCACACAGCAGCCCTTTCCAAAACTCACTTAGCATTAAAATAGGAAGTATTTCCTAAAAATGCACTTTATTTCAAGAATCTGAAATAAAAGGGAATTTCTAAATTACACATCAAATATAAGAGATCAGAAAAATAGAGACTAGGTTTGTTTATGAAGCAGATTTGAAGTGTTTGTACATACTACCCCATGTAGCGCAAAATCACAAAAGATTTTTCTGCAATTACAGAAGTAATATTTACTGAACAACAGCAATTCAGTAGTATTTTTGTTGTCAATAATATCCAAAACTCCCTGTAGTAGTTATTGTTCCTTAGCACATCTGATGGGAAAAAACATGATCACACCAAAACACAGTTACCTGAAAAATTGAATTTCTATAGTGGTTTGCTGCAGATATTCTCTTGTGAAATGACATTATATCCTTCCTAAGGTTTTACTCAGAGTTCTTTAGAGTTCAGAGCATTTTAACAATGGAAGCAACACCTTCCAGTTTTTATTTAATCTATCCAAACATTCAGATCCACAACCCAAAATCAAACAAGGAATGATTCTCACAAAATAGTCTATATATTACTTATAGTTTCGTTGCTCTATGGGACACTGGTACATGTGTATATTTTCAAATACTTTTATCAGGAAGCAAGTGAGGTCCCGACTCTCATTAATGACACCCAGAGTGGGCAGTGTGCACACATTTTTTTTTTTCATTTTTCAGAATGGTATTCACATTTATCAAGTCTTTGGATATAAATCAAAATTAAATCAGAGTTCATACTGATTGCTCTACAGCTTGAGCTATAACAGAACCTGAACCAAGGAAAATATTTCTGGTTGCCAATGCAGAATAAATGGTTCAACCAAAACGTGAGTGACTGCAGCAGAGCCACATAGTTCCAGGTTTGTGCTCACTGGGCTGAGTGGCTCACTGAGTGGATTCACCATCCCTGGAGATTTTTAAACGCAGATTGGACGTCGCACTGAGTGCCATGATTTAGTAAATGGACTGGAGTTGGACCAAGGGTTGGACTTGATTATCTCGGAGGTCTTTTCCAACCCAATCCATTCTATGAGCGGCCCAGCCTGGCCCCCGACTCTGCCTCCTCTCCCACCCACCCACAGGACAGCACCACCTTCTAGCTGGGATTCTGCATCTCCCAACTCACCCCCGTGTGGAGCCTTCTCACCCCTTTTGCTTTGGTGCAGAATTACACACCTCAAACATAAGATTAAAAAGTCAAACCACACGTGGTGCCAATGCTGATATGGGAGAGCAGGAGAGAGCAGGGGAAGGCCACCTGCCAGAGCCCTGTGCTGGGGGGACATCCCTGACATGGGCTGGATCCACCTTTAAACATCCTGCCCTGTGAAAATCCAGCTGGTCACAGCAAACCCTCCTGACCTAAACTGGGATTGAGCTGAAATTGTTCCAGTGCTGAGGAATTCAAAGCAGAACTGAAGTGACAAATGTACCAGCTCACCTTCCCACCCACCGGGGGAAAAGAGTCCAACAGCAGAGAAGCTTCACGACAGGCAGCAGGAGGGTAAAGTAAACAATAAATAAGGCAGAGGAAAGGACTTCACCCAACAAGCCTGTGAGGTTTACGGTGAAGACATTTTATTACACACAGCACACCGTTTATATAGGGTTAAAGCTACATTCTATTGGCTAAATTGAACTTAACACCATCAGGCCACAACTTTCAATTGGTTAAAATGCATATCTCACAAGTCCAATGTTTATATGAACTCATCCTAGATGTTTTCAAGTGCAACTCCAGAATCTTGTGGGAGACCTGAGGAGTTCTCATGAGAAACCTCTGGGGAGTTGCTAAGAACTCCCTGGAGTGATTTCCCCTCCACCAGACAGCAGCAGCTGAGACTTTGTTTATTCTCAGCTGCTTTCAGTCTCACAGGGTCTTATACAGATCTGAATTGCTCACCTTTAATTTTTCTGTACCTACAGGAGGGAACCCATGGAAAAACATTCCAAATGAAACACTGAAGTTTTGTGCAATCGTTCCCACTACTCCTGTACCATTGGAATAGCAGTAAAAGCAGACCTTGCAGGGTGAAAGGTTAACAAACATTGATTTGACACACAAATTTTTTTTATGTTTAGAAGCTAAAAAGGGAAGTAACACAAATTAACTATCCTGAGGGGGAAGCCTTACAACAACTGAGACAGATTCACACCCATTGGAATGCCCTCAGAAGAGCACCTTTAGCCCACTCATGACCTGCTGGAAGGGTTTCAGAATCTTAGCCCTCATTTTTCAAGCATGAAAAATCATTTCATGTCAAATAACTACCCTAATTGAATGCATTTCTGCAGGTGTGTCCTCCTTTATATTAAAACCATAGTTTCATTACTACTTTGTGCTTATCTGATACAAAAGATCATGACTGATGAGTTTGAGAGGGGAAAAAATGAAAGAAGGATCAAGAAAATTCTTCATACAGAAAAGAATACAAGGAAAAGAGAAATGTGTTTTTCTTTCTGTGCTGAAATATTTACTTACTCATGGAAGAAAAATTATTACAGCATTTCATGAGATACCAGTGATATTAGATATTAGTACCTAGCGGGCTAGAAAAATAATTCATGGCTTCTTATATAGTTTGTATTGATCCCAATGTGTTTCAATTACATTTTTGCCTCAGTGAAAAAAATTCAAACTAAGATTTATCCCCACATGTAAGAAATAACTAGAGAAGCATAAGATGGGTAACAGTAGAAACATCTGATAAGGAGGGCAGCTCAGAAATGAAAAGTGCTGATTGGTACTTATATTGATTTATTCTCTAAGATTTCAGTTGTTATTTTTATTTTTTTTAAAAAAAAAAGTGTAAATGAGCAACATTCTCTACAGGAAACTGAAAGACAAAAAGAGTGAACTGTTTACTGAGTGACATTTTCCCTTGAAGAGGCAGAACCAAATATGCATAATCTGTGTGAACACTCTGTGATTTGCCCTCACAAAACTAACAAGGAAATCAAAATCTTGGCACATCAAATGTAGACAAGACAAGCATATGTTGCATTTTCTATGTATCAGTCCTTGACCACAGTTTGCTTTCAGTATCTCAACACCATTAGGAAGGAAACTATGAGAAATCTGGGAGAGCTACAGAAAAGGTAAGCCAGTAATAACCCCAAATCCATAAAACAACCTATTAGTGGATATACACAAATTAAATCAGAATGAAGAAATTGAATGCAAATGTTTCAGGGTGTGTTTTTGTTGGTTTTTTGGGAGGAGCTTTGGTTGGATTTTTTTAAAGAAGTCCCCAAAGGGATTAAGCATTATGGAAAAAATTCCTTAATTTTCTGAAGGCAAAACTATAAAAAACACATGTAAAGAAGCAACATTTTTACATGGAGGCCAAAAATCCCTTTTAAAACATTGTTAATGACTGAGCAGTTATCTAGCAATGATTCCCAACATTAGCGTGATTATGATTTTAACTTAATAGTTTATAATGACATTCTTAATACAAATGCCAATATAATTTCATTTGAGTAACCATACTCTAAAAGCCTTGCTGTAGCAAGTAAATGCTTCCCAAGCTGTGGTTATCATGAAGGGAACTGTGAGTTATCCCCATGCACTTCCATGGACTGAATTATGAACACAGAGTGAGCACTGTCAGAGCTCTCCCCCTGTAGAGTGGGTTTGGGAGTATTTGGCACTGTGTGCAGAGAGGGGTTTGTGTGCAGGCACAGGCAGCTCAAGGGCAGCACATCCAGAGAATGAAAAATCAGACAATTAAAAATTTTAATGTTCTATGGAACAACTCAATCGAGATTCCCCCAGTTAAGGAATTAATCCTTCGAATGTTCCCAATGCAAATAAATGAGAAAGCTGACCTGGCTCATCCAGCAGGTCCCAATGCAGCACAAAGCAAAACATGAGCCAGAATACAAACAAACACCATATCAACCCCCCCACCCAAAGTGGCCACCAAAACATACTGTCAGTGTTTGGCATTTTCAGTGGTCCTGGTATCGCAAATAACAGGAAGAAAAAGAAATTTTGTTACCTTACAGTAATATTTTTAAAAAAGAATCACTAAGCTATCTCTGAATAGGGTAATTCTCTTGACAAATGATATTATAATTTCAGTGAACTGATGTTCCCAGATAAAGTCTCTTTCAAGTTAGCTTGTTATAGAGATAGTGAAGGAAAGGTGAAAGAGAATGGGTGAGGGGGAAAAAGAATCCAACAGGAAATAAAGGGGGAAAGGAACAGGCATGGGCAGAAAGGAGAAAATAAAAGACAAAATAACAATTTCAAGGAAAAACATCACATAAACACCCTTTTTAGCTTCTGATATATTTTCTCTTATCATGTACTTTTTAAGGGTTTCAGATGACTTTTGAATGATTCCTCTTCATTAGAATCCCATTTTGAAGTTAGATTAAATAAAATGATCAGCATAACAAAGTTTGAAATGGTTTCTGAACTGCATTGGGTTACTAACCTTTTTCCACAAATGCTGACTGAAGTTATGTCCTTCTCTCTGTTTAGCTGTCAAATCTTGAAGAATATTTGTATTTCATTGTTTCCTTACTATTTTCCTAAGATAAACCAACTGCTACACATAAAATCAGAAATGCTGTTAGAAATTGTTCTTTTCCAAACTAAACTGCAACAAATTTCAAAAAAGGATAGAAAACTGCTCTACTTTAATTATAACTAATATCAGCTAAGTACAGGTGTCATCTCAGTCCATAAGATGAATAGCTTATATTCCATAATATCAATGTGATTAAATGCCATCTCAAAATAGCAAAAGCCCTGGGATATCACATTTGTTACAATGAGTGTAGATAAACCTGTAGGAGGTTCTTATATTGTAGCATCAAATGTATTCAACCAACAGCAAAATATAGCTCTGAACCCTAAAGAACTTGCTCATTAATTTCCCCTAGCATCAGATTTGTTTGAGATTCCTATAAAAATATTGTGTATAACTTCAGGTTTGAATTGGATGGGAAGTAAAAAATATTTCAGAGTCATGCTTATTAAAATCCAGTGAAAAGTCTAAACCTGAGAAAAATGTTTGCATATACTGTACTGGAAAAAAACCCCTCAAAACAGCAAACCACAAAACTATGTAGAAAAAAATAATCCTTATGTAAGTTTAAAAAGCCAGTGTACCAGACTCCTATGTATGGAATTGTCACCAGGATTTCCAGTTTAATCAAAAATAATGAGCTTTGTAAAGAAAAACAGCAGATTAAAAAAAAAAAAGGAAAACTTTTCTCTGTTTTTAAAATCTTATTTCTCTCATATTTTGTAGCAAGATTTCTGGTACATTACCAAGCAAAAAATAGCCACTTCCTGTATACAGAAAATACAACTACTAAGAGTTACCCTTCTTCAAATGAAATACTCAGTGCCATTTTAATAACCTTGCTATTGATTTGAATATGTAATTTCAAATCAAAATTTATAGTAATTACACTACAAATATGCCAAAAATATTTCCTAAAGTGCAGCCAGATAACTGTTTAAACATAGCTCAGCAGTTGAGTGTATTCCTGAGAGAGGAACAAGAACTTGTGTTTCAATCATCAGAGCAATTTTCTGTGCTGGCTGCTCCGTGAGGAGCCCACGCTGTGCCTGTGGGAACACTCAGCAACAGATTCCCAAGCTTTGAAAACATTACCCAGGTACCTTCCCATGGCTTCCCCATTCTGGGGTTCATTTCAGAAGTGAAAAGGCCTTTCCTTTCCAGGAAATCTGTAAGGCTGCAGGTGCTTTGAAAACTGAAAAGCTTGTGGGGGGAAAGAGGAAGATTTATTAGCATTAAGTGAGCTTAGGTAATATCCTGGCATGGGTGCAAATTCTGCTGAGGGTCCTCCTCGCTGCCATCGAGCTCTGGGGGTTGCTGCTTTCACAGCTCATTTAGTGGACAAGCAGAAGAAGCCAAGAGGGAATACCTGACGTCGTTCATCAGTATCAATATTCTTTCCTCTGCTCAAAGACAGCATCATATAAGCCAGCAAAATGAACACACCGACGTGCAAACAGGCCTCTCAGTCTCAAGTTTTATTGCAAATAGCTTTGCACAAGTCTGCTGTAACCAATGGTAGGAGAAACTGATGCTGACCTTGGAGGAATATTTGCTCTTCTCAGAAACATGGGTGGTTTCAGACAGGGCAAAGACAACTGACTGGCAGTTTAATCCTTCAGGATGGGGACACACAAACACAGAGGCAGTTTTTTCTTTTATTTTTTTAGAAAGCCTATCAGCATATTTTATTCCCCACTTTGTTCTCCTCAGCCATGAGGTAATCTCTAGGAAACTTTAGCACTAAAATCGCTATTGCTGTGACTAAGACACACTGAAAATTATTTAGTGCCTATTATCTTGATAATAGAGTTCCTAGTGCTTGTAGCTCAAAATTGATATCAATCTTGCAACTAATGCCATACAAAAAATGACTGCTCTAAGACTGCTATCAAATTCCACTGCAACCCAGCTAGACAATGCTCAGCCACAGTAAGAGCTGCAAAGCACAATCAAAGCAGAAATTATAAATAAAGGATAAAAATAAATGAAAAGCTTAGCATATGCAATTATCGCAAATAACTTCAATTATCCACTTATGTTCATTCAAAACTGGCAGATTTTCAGGTTGATTGTTGTTAGAGTGCTAGCTGGCTTTTTGACGCAACAGAAAGAGTTCAGCTTGGCAAAGAGCTGGACAAACAGAAATGAAACTGTAAATGGATTAAAGTACATGAAACTCACACGTTACATAACCGTGCCTAAGACAATCCTGAGCAATTAGATGCATTTCTAACTTAACTAGGCCAACACCATATTTAATTATGGCACCTGGAGATTGCCATGGCATGGAAGGAAGACTCCAGATGAAGAAGGTAACACATTTGTCTTGTACCAAGTTCTTCAGTGCTCAAAAGGCTGCACAAAGCCAATATATCAGATACATAACATGCAGATTATCAAACCTGCTCCTACCACATTATTATGTCTAGCACAGAGCAGAATGATGTGCTAAATAAGGTTTTATTCCATACTTTTAGTTCCATATGTTCCAGACATCAAGGAATCAGCTCAGCCGCAGACACAACTTAGAGCTGTTCCAGGGATATTTAAAATGGGATTTGCCTGGCTGGGGTATAACCAGCTCCTTCAGCCACCTCTCCTGCCTCAGGGCCAAGACAAGAGGTCTTCAGTATTTTGCACCAACCAGGTATTCACCCAAGGTTGTGTAATTCTCTGGAAATACCTTCATGTATCTTTTTAATTTCACTTGCAACATGGGAACATAGTTTTTAAAGTTTTGCTTTCCATGAATAATTCACAACTGATACATTGTTCCCTTCTACATAAATTTGAAAATATAATCTAAATGTTCCTTTTTAGAAAACCTTCCAAAATCAAGTGAAACAGGCCTGTGTATGTATCTAAATATCCATCTGTGTACACACACATTTAAATATATCTAGTCAACACTAACCTGTAAGCATCATTATTATCCTTTTTCCTCTCTCTTGTACTGAAATTGGTAGATTTAATAATCTGATTTTGTAACTTTCTTCACACATTTAAAGTGCTACAGCTCATACTCTTTACCTGACTGCCACAATTGCTCTCCTGTTTGGATAATACCAGACTGTCTTTTCTGCATTTGAGGACAGTGGGGTCTTACATGTCTGAGCTTTCCCTCGGCTCTGACAGCTTTCAACATCATTGCTGGGTGCTCAGCAGATATTGCTTGAGAAAGATTTGGGATAACTTCCATGCAAATTAATTTAATGCAAACTTCTCCATTAGTAGGATTTATCTCACCTTTCCACTGAAGTTACCTCAACATCCTTCATATGTAAAGACAGAAAACTCCAAAGGTGCTGCACATCCCCTTCTAAAATAGGTCATAAGATACAGGAAGATCTTTGCAGCTTTTTCTTCACCGGATGTTGAACTTTATATGAATGAAGTTAAGGGAGATGCATCCCACACCATATGTGCAGCATAAACAAGCTAAGGAGAAATGGAAATATTCCCAAAAAAGAGAGCTGAGGTCACCCTTTGTCCTGACAGCAGTCCTGGGACGACTCAAGATGTTGCTGTTCTGTTTACATTTAGAAGCACCAAGTGAAACCAATTGTCTTTGCTTTGTTCCCTCACTCAGCTTCTTCCTCACCTGTGCACTAAGGCTCATTGTCCCGAGTTAATTCAAATCCAGCTTGCAATTTGCAGTCTAGTTCAACCAAACCAGTTATGATATACTCTCCTCCTTCCAGTTACCAAACAGATTACTGTCACACAACAGCAGCAAAAAAACCCTCAAGATTTATTTCTGAAAGCAAAGGTCAGTTCCAGAATTTGTAGTGACTGACTTCCATCACCCAGCCCAGCACTCAATCACCACACACTGAGCCTTGTTCTTTGCTTTCAAATAGAGACACGTCCCTCCCGTGCAAAGTCAACTGGACCATTGTTTTTCACTTCCCTTGAATTAGGATTTCAGTTGCCAATAGATTAACTGAAAAGGAAAATTTTAAAAAATTGAAAGGAAAAGGAAACTCTGAGGTTTTACTGAAACCTTCTAAACTGACTACTGCAGGTAGGATTTTCAAAGCTAGATACTGCAACAAATGGAGTATTATTGTGAAGATGTGATGTTGGTATCCATTTCTATATGCATCAGTAGGGGATTTTGCAAGCATTTACCTGAGATTTAGAAATCCAGTTACATCTCAGGTAGTTACAGGCATGAATTCTTTGGGCCAATTCAATCTTGCAATGTACCAAATTCAGCCTTCAAACATAACAATGGCTTGTTGCTGTTCCTTCCCTAACTGACCACAGGCACATTAAGGTCACATTACACGTCCCAAACTCTAATGTTAAGGTTTTTCATACTACACTTCTTCTCTACCACCTACCAATTATTCTTCCTTCTTCATAACACCCTTGGTGTTCACACCCCCAACCATATTCACAAACAGTCTTTCCAGGTCCCTGCCAATATCTCTTCATTCCTCATTCTGCCAGCTTTTAGTTCCAATTTTCCCTGTTCCCTTTACAATCTCATTGAGCCCATCTTGAATATCTTGCACAACTCATATTGCTAAATCCCAGAACCGTTGTCTCTTTAAACCATCTCATTATTTTCCAACTGCTTTCCTTGTGGCAGCACCTTCCTCAGCCTCTCCTAAACCCACCATCAGACTCCCTTGGCTCTGACCCTTCCACTTTCCAATGCCCTGAAGTGAACACAGAGGTGAGACAAGAAAACTCTCTCCTGGGTCCTGAAAGCACATGGATGCACTGACAGTGCCTCAGGAGAGAAAGACACTGTTTCCCCTCTTGCTGCTGGCTCAAGCAATAAGAACGTAATGGTGCAGTTGCAGAAAAATCTTGTTCAACCCTACACTGGAAAGTCCCAGTAAAAAGAATTGTCAAAGATTTCACTTGCAGACAGCCTTGCTCTGATAGGTTTCTAATGGCCATATGCCTCTGTGTGCAGAGTTTCCAACTGCTAACAGCTCGATCCAGCTGGAACAGAATTTCAAAGCAAACCTTGTGTCAAACCCCAGCCCTGCCAATTCCAAGAGCTGGTTCCCAAGCACAGAAGTGCTCCAGTCTTAATGAAAAGAACATCAGTATTATGTTTAAAAGCATAAGCCAATGCATTCCCAGTTTCTTTCTGGGAAACAGCTGAGGCTCAAAGATGAAATGCCAAGCTCCTTTGGTCTCCTGGACCATACTTTGGAGTTCTGAAGACTTGACTGCTGAAGTTGCTGGAAATAATTACAAAATCAACTTGCAGAGTAAGTGATCATTTCATCTTTTTATGAAAGGTCTAGTACACAAAAAATAAAAAAAAAGGCTACACTGAAACTCTACGGTGACACATTTGTCCACATGTAGTAACTAGGCATCAGTTCCCTGTACCTGGAAGGTTTTTCTGGTACCCTATGAATTAATGCCAAAGTCACTCATAGTACAGGAGCATCACTTTGCCAAAGTCATGCTTATATACAGACTTAGAAGTCCATGTATATGTACAGACTCCATCCCACCCATTCATTCAATATTTTTTAAATAAATATTTTTTCAATAATAGTATTTTTCACTCTATCTTAAGAACAATATTAAGCTGTCCTTGTAATTAAAGGAAAATCGTGAATTCCCAAACCCAGATGAAAGGCTGCATTGCATAGTCAAAACCTTATCTGCTTTACTTTGTGAAGGTAATGAGTTCAAATCCAGAGGGTGTTTTGTTCCTTATTAAGAGGTCTTGTAACTTGTATTCTCCCAGTGACTAAAAGATTGCTGTATTTTCACCTCTTAATTAGTTTTTATCAACTGGAACATTCAGCATTTACTTATCATATGTAGATTTATTTAGAAAACTAAATAAAATATGCAACCCAACACATCATTCCCATTAAGTCTGACACACCTCTAGATTTTGGTATGACCTAGGGAACTCATTTCATAAAATACTCCTATTTTTCATATTAATTTTTTCTCTTGACTCTCAGAGTACTTCTCAAATGCACCTGGGGAGCAATATGAGTCTTCACAGAGCTAACCAACACCTGCAGGTTCAAAAAGTGACAACCAATGACTGCAACCAAGCCAACAAAAACTAATACCTTATGTTTGCAGAGGCGAATAAATTATAACAATGGTTTTCCATTCAATTTTAATCATAGAAGAGTTGTCAACCACCCCACACTTCTGGCAAGGCTCTCTCTATTGGCTGAACAATTCCCCCAGTCTCCACCACAGGTTCTCCAATGATCCAATTATCTACAATCAGCAAGTGTGCTCCAGCCTTCAAAAACCCCAACACAGAAAAACCACCAAGGTCACTGCTGCTGCTACAAGCAGTTTTAGCTCTTGGTCAACTCTGATCCTGAGAAACATGTGCAAAACATTTCTTTTCCATGAACAAACCATGAAGCCCTAAAGACCTGTAGCTGTTGATGCTCCTTACCTTCTCTGTTTGTCCAATCTAAAACCCACACATTAGTGTAGGACAATTCTCAAAAGTAATAGATGCAAAGGAGAACAGAAAGATCAAAGCCAGCCCTCTGGTTCTGTGTGGAGAGATGTTTCTTTTATTAAATTCTTATTCCCTGAAGCTGCCTACACTTTGCAGGCTGAAGCCTATGTGAACACCTTGACTTTGTCCACTGCAATAAATCTGTACTCAGCACTGGCAACAGCCAGGGGTGAGGCTGGATGACAGTTCCTCACAGCCCAGGGTTTGGGGGTGACAGCAGGAGGCTGACTGAAGCAATCACATAGGGCCAGCCTTAGACCTCACCTTTGGGAAACCCCCCTGAGGACACTGACAGGGGTTTGACAGACCTGATGTCTTTGTGCAATGTTACACTGTAAAACTCATCGTCTATTGGTTATTAGATCTGTTGGGCAATCTTTCTTAAAAACTTACATATTAGATTTGGCTTTTAAACAGAGTCCTTCATGACCTTTGAGCAGTTACAACTCATTCCCGAGTAATAAATGGAATAAAGTGATCTGCAATATCCGTCATGAAAAATATATAATACTAAAGTACCTAAAGAGGCTATAGGAGAGTTGGAGAAGGATTTTTCACAAGGGCACGTAGTGGTAGGACAAGGGATAATGGCATTAAACTGTAACAGGGCAGGTTTAGATCAGATGTTAGGAAGAAATTCTTCCCTGTGAGGGTGGTAGGGCCCTGGCACAGGTTACCAGGACAAGTTGTGGCTGCCCCATCCCTGGAAGTGTCCAGCGCCAGATTGGAAGGGGCTTGGAGCAACCTGCTGAAGTGGAAGTTTTCCTGCCCATGGCAGGGCAGAGGGGTGGAATTCAATGATCTTTAATGTCACTTCCAACCCAAACCATTCTATGATTCTACTCAAAAGAAGATTAAATTAAATATATTTTCTATGACAAAACCATTATAATTATTGTTTTCACTCTATCAGGATACAAAAATGAGTCAAACATGCTCAGTGATTAGTCTTTCATCATAGGCCCTTGAAAAAATAAAGAGCAAATTGAAATGGAGAACACTTCTGTGTAACACTTAAATGGTTCAGAATGAGTTCTCACCAACTGGATTTTTCTATTTCTGTTACTTGACACAATTCATATAAATGATATAAGACTTCAATAACGTAAGTGCCAATAAAAAGTAATAAAAATTCTTAAAAGACAGAGCAATGACTTCTTGCATCTGAAAATTTCTCAGTGGTCTACTGCAACTATTGGCAGAAGATCTGAAATAAAAACCAAGTGAAAAATCTTAGGAGAAATATTCAGATAATTATAGACAGAGCATACAGATATAGTATATATATAAAAAACACAAATATTTATAAAAGTGGCTCTGTAGATTCCTCAACTGGTTACAAGCTCATTTTTGAATTCAAAGTATTACACTGGCAAGTTCTCCTAAAATGTCATAGTCTTCCTCACTTTTGACTCAATAACATCATAAATGTTGGCATGTGACAAACTTTCCCAGGCTTTCTAGATTACTCAGACACGTCCTGAACTAAGCAGAAGAAGCCTTTGCTTGAGGACAGTTCTGACAGAGCCCTCCCACAACCCATGCTCTGCACACAGCCTGAGCAGACAGGCACCTGTTCAGCATTTTGCTCTGTGAGGAGCTTCCTGTACAACACACCTGAATGCAGAGGATTGTTCCAAGTTTTGCTCCTTCAGGAATCCCTCAAGGCACAGCTTTCAGCACTCGAGGTCACTGCCGGGCTGCTGTGACTGACCTGGCAGGAGCAGGGTTTGATGCACACATTGTGCCACTGGGGGAAGGAGAGAGCTGGGTGGGGCCTGGGCAAGGAGTCGGGGATGGAAATGTGTGCCCCCAGCTGTGACTGCCACACAACCGTGGTGTGTGCAGTGCTGGGTGGCAGCACAGCCCTGAGCTCCCCCCAGAAACAGGATGCAAGTTTTACCTGGAACCATAAAAACAATAACAGCTCCTTGGAAATGGCTACTTTCTATTCAATAATTTAATGTGGCATCACAGTTTTTAAAATGTCTCTACAGATACAAATAAAGGTGCTTAAATATGACTGCAAGGTTGAAGTCTCTCTGAAGTGAATAAAATCTTTTTGCTTGATACCCTCTCTGATTAGATGAAAAGAAACCAAACCCACAACTACAGACACCAAAGAAGTAGTACTTTAAAAAAATATATAAAGCCAAATTTTTGCACATCTTTAGCAAGGCTATCACTTAACATCAATTGCTTTTTGCAGACTGATTTTGTAAGAAAATCATCTGTGCTTTGCTGGGATCTACTGAACACTTGGAAAGAAAAATCAAAAACTGCACCATGAATTTTTATGGAAGTGGATTATTTCTATGCATTTCATCATGTTGATTGATGAACACAGCAACCTACTGATCTAATGTATCAGACTCTAGCAGCATCTCCAAAACCTGAAGTACTTAAGGCACTAACCAAATCTGAAACCTAAGTTGTTCTTGCTCATTAGCAGTCTACCTGTGAAGAGCTCTTTCCCCATCACTGCTCTCTTCAAAGGCTTGTTATTTAACATTCCACTCCCAAAATAAAATATAACTATAGCTATGTCACCCTTAAACTTTCAAATATAAGGGGTTTTACCCTCTACGTCTACTTGAAAAATAATTTTTATTATCAGGTGTAGCAAGGAATAAGTGTTTGCCATAGGTACCTGTTCCTAGAGAGCACAGAATTTTGGGGACAAAGACTGCCACCTTTTGGCGATAATCTGTAACCAAAAAAAAACCTGTTTTCTTATGTAAACTATAGTGTTCTAGTGAACATTTCATTATATTATTTTAGCATCTTCTATCCAGAAAACCGAAGAACAAAACACCGGGTTTGACTGCAGCCAACCTGAGAAAGCATCCTCCCTTCAGGATTGCTGTATCCAAGGGCTCTGAGCACAGAAGCAGAGCCAAGCCTTTTTCCTGGATGACATTACAAGCAGAGAGCCCTGGCACACAAAGTAGCGTATTACATGAGAAAACTCACTTATGCACAATTTTCTTTCCCACGCAGCATTGATTTAACCTTTAAGTAGGTCTGCTCTATACATTGGGTCAGAAGACCTAAAGACAAATTAATAAATTATTAAAAATTGTATCATAATATAAATAATCTATTAGCAACTTAACTCTGGTATATTCTACGTTTTCAGTGCTTGACCTTGGAAACAATAATTCTTCATGTGGTGCTTTGAGTGTTTGGGCTTTTTTAGCAGCTGAAGTAACCAGATTCCATCACACAGCACAACTGATCCACTGTCACGGGTTCAACAGAAAGACCTTTCTGTCAGGTAATGTACCTGATGGAAAAAACCATCAGGAATGGTGGAGTCACCATGCCTGGAGTTATTTAAAAGATGTGGCACTGAGGGGCCTGGGTTAGGGGAGGGTTGGCAGTGCTGGGTTCACAGCTGGACCCTGAAGTGTCTTTTTCAACCTAAATATCGAAGTTTTTATTTTCATCTGATAATGTAAAAGCCAGAACTGGCACAGAACAGTTGAGATGAATAAGATAATACTAACAGAGCAAGATGAATTTGCAGCTTCACTACACGAAGAAATCAAAGTTAAAGAATGAACACAGAAATGCAGATATATTTCTGTTAAAACAAATGCAATTATACAAAGATCAAAAGACTATTTTACTGAGTTTCTTAATGCTGAAATTCACAAAAGCAATCAGCCTTTTTCCAGGCAGCTGAGCCATTTGTAGAAGAATGAAACTGTGAAGAGCTGCAAGAGGCAATCAGAATACTGAGGAGTACCAAAAGCACCAGGTGTGAGTAATCTTGGCACTGAGTTATCAACAACAAGCAGGGGAAAGGATGTCTTTGTATGGCTATTTGGTTGGTTTGAGTTTGGGGAAAATTTTCGAACACAAAAAAAAGATCTATATTCTGTATTTCACTTTAAAAATATAAGAACAACAATCTACTAATTTCACAGAAATCTAGTCTTACGTTGCAAAACAGAATTTTGAAACTTGAGTTTAAAATGCCATTTTGAAAATCAGTTACATTACACCACCATGTAAAAAACATATAAATCTTCTACAAACACTGGGGGAGAGGGTTGTTTTGTTGGTGGTGATATTCTTTTTAATTGTATCTAACATACACAATCTATGAAAATCAGGAACTTGAACAGTACTTTGCTTCCCACATTAAGACCCTAAATATCTCCACAATTAAAAGCTCACCCCCTTTAAAGACTGGCTATATTGAAAACAAGTGACTCACCTCAAGCCATATGGAATTTCATTGATGTAAGTGACTTTCAGCCGGATAATTGTGCTGTTACTGGTGGGAGTCATGAAAGCAGTTGAAGGGCAGCAGAGCACAGCAGAGCCCACTACCTGCCTGGCACCACAGCCCTCCTGCCCAGCTGCAAGAGGGGCATGGCACAGGCTCCCAGGCTTCCCCAGCACACAATTCCCAGCCCTTTGGAGCAGCAGAACAGTACATGCTGCTCAGAAAGTATTTTGCTTCTGTCAGCAGGACTTCCATATGGGCCCTGCCATGTTCCCACTGCACCAATTGCACCACTTGCTGAACAATGTGCCTCTTACAGTCTTTTCAAAACCATGCCCTGGTGGTTAAGCTTAATGTCTATAATATCCTTGCCTTGAGAGTTTTCAACTGACTGAGGAAGTCAAGAAAAAATTTTAGAGCTCAGGTAAAAAGGCTGGGCTTAGGGGTATAGAACAGGATCATTACCTTGGCACGCTGAACTCTGAATTTCTTTTGGTGTCGAATTTTGGAAGAGGTTTTTTGGGGGGTGGGCAAGGGGGCATATTCTGTAGTTGTTTTGGGGCTTTTTTCCTTGCACATCCTGTCTAAGCTGATTCTCAAGTTATTTAAGTCCCTTTTTTTTCCAGTAAGCGTTTGAACTGTTTCCCAAACGATATTCAAATAAAAATGTGTAAGATATTTGCCATAAATCTTTAAGAAGTATGAATGATGGCTAAGTCATACACTAATAAAACTTGCAAGGTCAATTTTATTACACAAATGTGTAACAGACCGTGTAAACGGCAATTAAATCCTCAGTTTTTGAAAGTTGGGACATTGCTTTCTTCTTCAGGCACTCAGTAGGGATTTCCACTGAAACTTATATAAGAAAATATTTCAGTTCCTCATGAATAGAAACAGCAAAACAACAAAGGATATGCTCTTACACCACAGTAAAATAGGGCAGTACTAATAAGTACCAGAATGCAACACTCCCACGCATAAACATGGTATTGATGGATTCATTCAGATCCCGTTTTGATATAAAGCTTGCACTGATCACCATCACTCTTAACAATCCAATGGCATAAGGCACATGGAAGAACAGCATAACGACTTAATTTTACTTGTGATATGTGTGTTGTATATATTAATTTTTAACACCTGCAAAAAACCAGTCAGGGCAAACTGCAGCTCAGGCCCTACCCTGCTATTCCAGCATCCCAGAGACGAAGGATGACCTCCAGAGTGAGGATGTCCCTGTCCTATAGTACTCCACCAGACAGATCCTTCATCCTTCAACCTACTTCAGAATCAATGCAACAAACCCACCTTAAATAAGGATTTTGAGGAAGAAAGCTAGGTTAGAACCTAATAGAAAGTCCCAATATTCTAATTCTGACCATTTTCAATCCCATAAGCACTTTCACAGATAACATTTCCATTTATGCAGACTCTACTGGCTTGAGCTAGTTTCCCAAATCATTTACATTGTGATTTGAGTTTACACTGCTCTGAAAATAATTTTATCTCCATTTTAAAAGACTGCAGAAAAGCTAAAGAAAAATTTGCCACACTAAGTGAGCCAACATTGTAACAATATTGTTTTGTTTATGAGTCCCATCTTTACTTTGGTTTATGTTTATGTTTTTCCTGATGCCATGGAAGTATGAAAGGATATGCTAATGATAAACCATAGTGGCAGTGACAGATAACACTTTAAAGGTGAAATGCATAATTCTCCAACAACCTTGGTAGCGTAGTCACCTTCCCTGAAACACATAGTACAAAGCCACTCTTTTTGCATCACATTACTCAGCCTCAGAAATTAAGAAATAAGCCTCAGGTTTGGGGGGTTTTGTTGTTGTTGTTTCTCTTTGGGGTTTAATACATCTAGATCTAAAACTGTGTGGAAATATCACTTCTTTGAAATGGATAGGATTTTGTCTCAAGTTCAACAGTTAAAAGGATAAAAAAGAGACCTTAGCAATGCCAGACAGCAAATTGTTTGCTGCAGATATAATGGTAGTACTGCACAAAAATAGCTGTTCAGCCACCTTGCATTGCAGTATTAAATTCTTGAGTTCTGTATGACAATTGCTATATTCAAATATAGTTTATGTATAAAGATCAAACCTTGAAAATTTATGTGTTTTGCTCTGCTGAGATGTCTAACTATTTACATCCCCAAAGTAGCTTGGACTCATTCAGTTGTCAGCTCATTTAACAGGTTTTACACAAATTTCTTTCACTACAATTAATATTGTCTAAAACATTACAGATTGTGAAATTCTTTCACATTAAAGACAAAGCAAATATTAGAAACATTTCCAACCAACCTGCATCTAGCAATTATTACATTTACATTCTGAAACACCACACATTCCTCACATCACCTCATGTTTTACAACCAGAAGGAATACTTTATTCGGTCTACTTTGTCTTTGCACATTATTGCAAGGCAAATGTTTCAAAAAGCTTCCCTCTAAAAATTCAAATGCAGAGGAACTTTGTGTTTTCAAGCCATATATTAATATTACTACAGTACAGATTTTTCAACAGCTGCAAGAATGAGCGTTTTACACCTCCTGACCAGTTTGTCTTTAAATAAACAGCCCTACAAGGGATGTTAGTAGGTAACAAGCTAGCTGGCTTCCCAGTATGAATAGGCTTGAACTGGATATCCCAAACCTGAGTCTGATATTACACCACCCCTGACACCAAGGAGGAGCAGCAGCACAGTAACCTCCCACTTGTCTCAAATAGCCCCTTTTCCTTGTCGCCAGAGGTGATACATGAGCAGTTTCTTTTTAATTTTAGTAGCCTTGAGTTCATGTTGCTTTTCAGTTGTTACTTTTCAATCATTCATAGGCTTTTTATCCTACATATCAATATTGCATGCAAAGGAGAGAGCAAGGACAAAGGAGTGTGCTTTGTACTTGGAGTGGCCCAAAGGAACATGGGCGGTTGTCTGCCATGTCTCCCTTTTACACTTTATTCTACTCTTGTGAAACATAAACTCACCTTCCACAGGTTTTTGTTGTGGAATGTTCCACTACACCACAGAAATGAAGCCATTAATGATGCTTTTCACAATGGAATGTCATATTTGCTTTTTATCCATCTGCAAATCTTCAATAGCAATGTGAAAACTACTTTTTCCAGGATCCCAAATGTGGAATTCAGTCAGGGATGTTGGCAACTGTGTCTGCCAGAACTGAGATTTCTCCATCCCAAGAGTTTAGAAGGCAAGGAGAAAGTGGTCACTATCAGCTACGATACACATTCATTCAAGAAATTCAAATTCATATTTTGGCAAATCAGGATTCAGGAGTTTTGAAGCACCAGACAAAACACTACCAAGAATCCTCCAGCCCTGGGATCAAGAGAATGCGTTACTTCCCATTATTCACATTGCCTACTGATTAAGAGTCCACTCTTACTTATCACTTTCTCAAAAATGATTGCAAATCTTTGTTTTTTATGAGCTCCAGACTGCTGTAGGGTTACAGTGAAGGAACTGGCCTGACATGCAGCAAACAGCTCTGTCCCACCAGGGCTGTGCAGCTCCTGGCACGAGGGAGGCACTGGGGGCTGTCTGAGTACACAAACTGCTGCCAAGTCTGTTTGGAGAATGCAGTGCTGTGGAGGTTACTTCATTCATTTGGGTTCCCTAGGGAGGTAATAAGCAAATAAACACTTAGAGATTTCAGAGTAGTTTCCATGAGCTACCAGGATAAAATCGTCATCTGCACAGAAGCTTTAACAGCACGGAAAGGAGCCAGTTCCATCTGAGATACGGGAGTCATTCCAAATTCAATTCCACATCAAGTGCTAACAGAGGAACTTAGAGCAGCCATATGACCCCATCAGTGCTGCCCTGGTTCCAGAGTGATTTGGCTTCCAGAGAGTCTCCTTTTCCCAGTCACTCATTGCTAATCTCTTCTTCAGAAATACGAGTTCAGAAACTTCAGAGCCAATTAAATCTGTCCTTCAGTCAGAGACAAAAATCACAGAGCTCACAGTGACTACAGCCTGACCACAGAGAGAGGAAAACAAAAGCAAACAAGTTGCTCCTTCAGGTAGCAGAGAAAGTGCATTGTGGAGGGGGAAGGTTTAGGAATAGAGTGCCTTTCTTATTAAAATGCAGGAAGATAAATATCCCGGGTACATCTTCTGTAGTTGCATTCACAGAATTATCAGGAAGAATGCAGAGATCTGTAGATCCTTCCTGGATATGAGAGGGCTGAGATCAGCCAGAGGAGACCTACAGAGAGGGGAGAGGCCACTGCTCAGCAGCCTCTCTCCACAGCAGGCAACCACCTGAGGAGGCCTGCACAGCCATGGGGGAATGCTAATTCTGGCTGGTTTATTGTCTGCTGGAAGTAATGAAATGAGCCAGGGTGCCATTTCATCCTAGAGGTTTCGGGTTTATTTTCAAATCCAAAGAAAATGAATCTCAGGGATATGGTGAACTCAGACTGGCAGATTTCACACAGCTTACCCCAAAATTAATAAATGCCTTGGTGGTAGTCCTTTCTTTCTTTTTTAATTAAGTGATTTCCAGATAGAGTAGGCAAGAGTATTAAAATTAAAGGATACACCAAATCTTATTACTAGTTTTGCTGTTTCACAATTCCAGTGAGAATTTTACCATTTCCAGAAGCTCTGTCTAGTTCTACTTAGTTTTTGTCTGAGGCAAAATTGATGCCAATTCCAGAACATGGGGAAAGTGCCATACAGAATTAATTTCAGCTGCAATTCCTATTTTAAAGTATCTCTTTGAAGCTAGCACATGAGCAGATTTCATATTCTCAGAACATATGCATTCACTGCATATCTACTTTGCCTGACAGTTTAAGGGAGACATTTAAATCCTCTCTCTTGATTGCAGCATTTCACATTTCATCTGAGTCCCACAAAGTCTCTGCTCTCACCATTCTCCTCCTACATCACACAGACCTATCACAACACATTCTGAATTGTAAGGAACATCCACAGAGCAGAAATACTTGGTATGCCCTATGGCAAAAGTCAGACTAATTGCTAAAATGAGCGAAAGATCCAAAACATTGCTTGGGGACCACTTTGCAACACTATCTTTTGCCAAAGGCAAATTTCTGAGGGGAAAAAAATGGTCCTTTATGAACCCGCAAAACTGTCAGTACAAGAGCTGCACATACATCAAAACTAAAGAAAATTAAATGGCCCTCAGGTTTAAAAACAGAGCTTGATTTAAAACAGAAGCAAAAAAGCACAAAGCTGACTCTTGTCAAAAATTACCCAGATTAAAAGCTTGTCAGGTTTTTGTGTGTGTGTGTGCAAGAGGAGAATGGCATTTCTAGTGCAGGTGAGCAGAGCTCTGAACACATGAGAGCCAAGGACTGGACTGTATTCCTGGACTCATAGCTGGCTGTTATGGGTTCTAGGTCTGAGCTGACCTTAAAAAGCACCCTCCCTGAAACAGAAATTGTTGAGCACTGAGTTTTTCTTACTTGGATTTACTTTAAATGGCTTTCTGCACAGAAATCTATCCTCTTGCTGGCAAGTTGCTGAGCCTGAGCTCTTCAGGCTATAACTGCTCCAGAGCTAGATAGACTGTAGTTGCCTTCCTGCTCCTGAGAGCAGGGATGTGCCCTCAGGTCATGGAGTCCATCCACACCAGCATTCAGTCTCAGCAGTGGCCGAAAGAAATCCAAGGAAGCACAAAATAACAATCTAAGTAGACAGGATAATGCTCCAAGATACCCTGCAGCTCTGGGACTTCCCTCTCTTCCCTCACTCTTGCATCAGGATGCCTTTCACTACAGCACAATACCACTCACACTCAGCTGCTAGAAACACAAAGATTTTTTTGATGAAAAATAATAATCTGTGTTCTGGGATTTGAAATGTCTTCCCTTGGTTTATACTCAAATGAGAATGAGATTTTCACAGTATTCTCACTTTTTAAAAACATATCAAGCTTTCTGTTTTCTATCAACTGAGAATTCCAACAGTTTTCAGGTAAAATAGGTTTTTTTATCTACTGTGCTACCCGTTTTGACATGAAAAAGAATTAGAACAGAAACACTGAAAGTGCCATCCAGCATTGCAGGGCAAGGAGAAGCAGCTGCAGCAGAGAGCACTGTGTAACACTGCTGAAGCTCTGAAGGGTCTTCCCACGCCCCAAAAGGGGATGGGGAGCTCTCCAGCTCCGCACTGACATACTGAACGTTAAGACATGGAAATGAGTTCCTTTTCAGTTGTCACACATAGAGAACATTTTAAGTTGTTGTGCCTTACATTTTATAAAATAATGTCATTTCTCCATTCTCTTCTCAAAAAAAAAATATGCATAGATTGAAAACACTCAAGTTTATACCAAGCCTTGAGATCCTTAGGGATGAAGAGATGGAGAAGCTGGTTTTAGCAGAACAGCTGAGGGCATTATAAAAGCTGAGAACATCACCTCTATTCATAAGATCATATCAAGTTTGCAAAGTTTAAGTCTAATATAACTTTTATTTTGCATTTATTATTATTTTATTGTTATTATAAGAATCACAAAGCTGCATCTTCTTATGAAAGTGCAGGGAATGGCCAAATTATCCCTGCTGGAATTTGATAGGACAACGGAGCACCTACTCAGAGACTGCCAAGTTATGATTCACTAAGCAGAGTCAAGGTTAGACCCAGATGCCAATAAAGATTCATTAAGTATGAAATACAATATCAGCAGTGTCTTTGTAATGACCTGAACGCTAATTTAGGCTCAGAGTACTCAAATTCCCCAATGAAGGAAAGGGAAAATGGAACAATTTCACAGCTTTTAACCACAAATGTGATAACATGGAAAACATTTGAAAATATATTGGGAGCCATATAAAAATGGGAGTAGGCAAGTGAAATACAACGTTGCAAATTAATAGTGTTTAGTTAGATTTTTCTTTATTTCTTCAACTGAAAAGAACGATTCCTTTTCCTAGTTATTTTAACTACCTTAGAAGACTTTAACTCCAACAAATTAAAATTAACCAGAAATCAAGTATACCATGTACGATGGCACCCGCAAGGGTTTCAGCCTTGTGAGATTTGGGTTAACAACATGGACCTATCTTGCATGAGGACAAAGCAAATGCGTGGGTGTGCCAATGGAGCTTCTGTCCCAGCCCTGGCACTGAGTTCTCCTTGAAGAAATGCACAATGTTTATGGCTGCTTAGAAATTGCATGTCTTTAACTGCATTCTGGAACAACATTATATTTCCACCTTAAATGTTGTGCATCCCCCTGAGTCCTGCTCTGGACATGATCAGACCAATGGGAGCTCAGCGGTCTCTGTGACACCAAGCACTGTGTTATACCATGATCCTCATCTTCCCTGCTCTGGAATGAAGCTATTTAAGACTTCATTCATTCATAATGATATATGAAAGGCTTCTAAGCTTGACCTAGCTCTACCATTTTAGATGAAATATTTCAATTATATCATAAAGAAAACCTACAGTTTGTGTTGACTACATCCTATATCCCTTTAACGTAGAGAATCCTCAGCAGGAGCAGCTGGACTTTCATGATTTTGCAATTACAAGATGTTTCTCCTCTGCCTGTAGTGCACTCTAAGACAGTAGCAGTAAAAACATATATGTCACAATAATGTGTAACAAACACATTTTAAGAACATGTAATACAAAAGCCATTATTTTGTATTACTTCACTTTTTAAACATTTTTAAAATATGTTCTATTTCCCTATTGGTATTGCAGTAAACCCACATTCTCTTGTGTGTCTCCACCTGAGTGTATCACCAGGGATCATGCTGACACAACTACGGTTTTTAACTTATTTCACTTTCACATTCCAAACATTTACAGAAAGACAAATCTTGCAAAACTCATTCTGGATATTCTGGTACCTTCATGACAAAACCCAAGCTCAAAGCCAGTCATTAGAAAATTAATCTTTTAAGATATTCTGATACACTCCACTATTCTTCCTACAGTTCCTACAACACATTGATTCCTAATCTTTCTCCATAAGAAGTGCCTTTTGCACCAAAACTTTTCAGACTTGTGGTGGCACAATTGTTAAGTAACTGATGTCTAAAATGGATATTGATAAACTCAGAGTGCAAAAAGAAATTAAAGTAACCTTGTTCTAGACATGGGGAGTGGCTGGAACCATTGCAGATTTCATGGTGGCTCTCTTAGCTTTCATATTTAGTCTGTTCCCTAATTCTACCAAACTAAACCAAACTACTATACCTTCACCTTTAGTATTTTTTATAAGAAATACTGAAACCCCAAGAAGCTTCCATTAGCAATGCAGTAGCAATCCATGGTGTCATTTCAATCATCATTTCTAACATTCTGAAAGGGTAGAAGCTTTCTTTTCAAACCCTTAACTTCAAAAATGAATACCTCATTTATACAAAAGATGTGCCTTGTGACTTTTTCATTGTTATTGACAGCTGTGAAGTTCCAGTTTGTCCTTCAGAGTCATGTCCTGAAAGCAATGAGCACCATAAGGGCTTGTGGCCATGAGTTCTTTAGCAAACAGCACACCCAGACAAGAGAAATGAAAATTATTCCTGGAATTTCACCTCAGGGTAATCACAAAATAATCACTTTGTGTTTTCTTTATCTGCTCACAATGAACATGTAAGTTTAATAAGATCTGTTACAGTCATAAATGGACAGATGAAAGATGAAATCAGGTCAATGCTGATTTAATTACATTTACAATGGCAATGATAAATAATTTGTTTAACTGTGGGAGAAAGGAAAAAACTACTATCACAGTTGAAAAATATCTACAGAACAAGACAGTGGGTAAAGATTAGAATGTAACATGAAGCACCACATGATGAATAACCCAGCAGGACAAGCAAAGTAGAATTACACATGATTAAGGAAAAATAATTTAGAGAGGATTGAATATAAAGAGAGAAGATAATCAAGAAGCAGTCAAAAATTAAAATATCCAATAAAATATTAGAAAAGCAGGAGAAATTCTTCAAAAAGTACCAAACACTGGCAGGGAGGCAGCCAGCCCACAGAGGATCAGGGAAGGAAAGTGTCAGTATTGATATAGCATGGAACAAGCCAATTAATTGCCTCAGAGTTCAGCACAAAAGACACAAAGACTGATCAGGAATTTTATATTATTTTTTGAATGAGGACATGTACTTAAAGAAAGAAAAAAAAAGAAGAGCCAAGGTAATGAAATAATTTCAATGAAACACTAAAACCAACAATTACAACAGCTTCTGGTTTCACAACAGCTTCAAGAAGTCTATCAAGGCACTGATAATCCCTTTGGTGCAGACTGTCACTAGGAATTGCCTAAAATAATTAACTAATGTCCATTGCTACAGCTTTACAGCAACACAGGCCATCTCCTTAGCCATGAAAAATGGCCAGCAATTCTCTGACGTGTTTATTTGGTATACTGCATTATAATCATGAGAGAAATGGAGTAACAAAATGTATTTCCCCCAGTTAATCGTGTCCTCGAAGGGAGATTGGGGTACTGGGGAAAGGTTCAAAACTGACACCTGCAGTCAGGAACATCATGTAGGATGCTGCTTGTATTCTCACAGAGAAGTAGATGTGGTTGAAAGAGGTGAAGTATTTTGATCAGGATTACAGTAGAATATGCTTATTTTCTATCTGCTCACATCCATCAACACTCATGTATAACAAAGCTGAGTTTCAACAACCTAAGACAAGTTAAGGAAAAAAAAAACCAACCTGAAGATCTCAGACAATTTTAAACCCAAGGCATTTTGCTGGATTTTTTTGTGTTGTTTTTTTTAATATATCTATTTTAGTGTTGTGTTGATTTAATTCTGAGGAACTTTTGTTTCACTTTTATCGTGCAATACCCCAGTTTTGTCCTGAACATTGCTTTGGGATTACATAAAGCATCCCAGCTCTGGGCAGCAAAGCAAAAGCTGAAGATTCATCAGGCAGTTGTGTCTGATACCATATCACACAGATCTGAGCTCAGAAAACAAGCTGATGAATGAGAAGACAAAAGCTTTAAGTGTGCAGCACTTCTTCAGATAAAATACCATTTTTTAAATAAGAGTACAACAACAGCCAAAAACCTGTATGATAAGCTCAGACTACTTAGTCTTTCAAAAACAGCAATAATCTAAAAACTTCTGAAGTTCAGCTCTTCACGTTGTTTACAGGATCAAAGCAATAAGTCTGTTATCAAACCATACAGTGTCAACACGTAAAAGACACAAGACAGCCCCAAACCTCTGTCCAGCAGTGGGAGCAGTGTGTGCTGCAGAAAGCAGCTTAAAAAACAGGACTAAAGCCTTCGGCTTGGGTTATTTTTTAGCAAACCATTTTAGCTTATGGCAATCAATGTTTTTGGGCTTCCTGATTCAAAAGTTGTCCATTAGTATATTAATTAGCCACCTCTGGACTCATCTTTTATGAATTCATACAATCTCTTATTGAACTTGAAAGATCAAGAGGTCACTGATTTAATTTCTAGACCATGAGCATGGATTTATCTAAAAGCAAAAGGAAAATAACTATTCCCATTTCTAAAGTGATTCATAGTGACATTTAAATGAAAATTGCTTAATTCACAAATCAAGGCAAAATTTCCCTTTTTATATGTCAAAAATATTTGCATTAAAATAAGATAATTTATTCATCTTAAACCTATCTCAAAAAACCAGCATTTTTCAAGTGTAGAAAAGTAAAACTCCATAAATATCCATAAGTGTAACACAATTAAGATAAATGCAAAATTAGTGACTCAAGAATTACTAATTTACTGGCACATTTACAAAGTGCTAAATTACCATCTCGCCACAAGATATGGGGAATGAGGGATAAAATTATGATTTTACTGACAAAACTCAGTTTTTTCAATATAATGAAAAATTATAATAGAAGCCAAACTCGTTTAATTGCAGATATTATTCTTCTCTGCTCAGTGTGTCAAAGAGGACAAAACCCCTGTGCTGTGCAAGCCCCAAGGAGTATCAAAACCAAAACACCCACTGCTGAAAAAGTGAGGTCTAAACTAACAAACAAAGATGTTGACCAGCATTCTCCTTTAACGTGTTCCCTACCTGTGCCCAAGATTTACCAGTTACACTGGTTTTAAACACTGTATTATCCTTACACTTAAGAATTAACCTCACATGTCCCCAAATTCTGTTCTGATGTATAAAACATTGCCCTGTAATCCTTCTGAGGAGGATGTAGTGTATTGTCAATATTACAATAAATGTGGCAAGGGTGATTGGAAGATGAAATCTCTAAATGCTGCCTAACTCCTTCCTGCAGCACAGCTTGTGCCTTTTGCTGCAGCAGGGCTTGCTTCTCCAATTCCTGCTTCCTGTTAAAACACTCACAGGTACAGAGCACTTATTCCCTTTTCCTTGCATATATTGTTTCCATTTGCATTTTTTCTTTGCTCTGTAATGACTCACAAAAATATAAGGCACAAGATTTTTCTGTAACGTAGTATTTCTGTAGTGCTTTGTGCCACAATGATTGCTGTAATTTAAAGGTTATAATAAAAAAACAGATTAATCAATAAAATTTCAATTTATAGTATTAGTTTGGAACTGTTTATTTCTTCCATGAAACACCTTTTTTGTTATGATTTACTCAAGCAGTTTGTCCTCCTGGAGTACTTGCACAGCATGGCCAGCAGCAATCAGCCAAGATATGCTGCTTAAATAACAGAAATACATTTGGTCCAAGAATATGTAGCTGTATCTATTTATGGGGATGGCAAAATAAGGTATGAAGCATTCTCTTTGATTTATTGGGTTTTCCCTTCAGAGTAACTAATTTTAAAACATATACCAAAGTAAATGTGGCATAACTTCATGGCACTGAAATCAAGACCTACCTGAAATAAACAGCTACACTTGTCCTTACTGTCCAAGCCCCAAAGACACAGCCAAATGACACAGTGCTTAAGAGAACGCAAGCTACACAATATTCTTCCTTCCAAACTTAAAATCCACAAAAACAAAATTCAAACTTATGCTCCCACCACCCAGGGATTTTTAGCTTTGTGTCACCTCAAAACAGAAGAGCAAACTCAAGGCCAGATGTCAGGCTCTGTGCCTGCTTTCCCCCAAGTGCCCTGCAGTCCTGTCCAGCCTTACAGAGCTGGCAGCCTCGGCTGCTCCTTCCACAAACCCGAATTCTGCAACAGGAATGTGTCAAGATGCTTTAGGCTGGGTACATAGAAAGCATTGCCTGGACATTTTCATGGAACCTCACATTCAGAGTCCATCTTTGGAAGTAATTTGAAATCTGTTAAATGTTATTTTAAATCACATTTTGATCAATCAGAAGAACTAAAACTGCCTTGGTGTTGATGGGTGAGATTCTTTCCACCCCTCCTATGAGCCCTAAACCTGATTTACCTCCAGTGTGGAGGAGTGAAGCACCAGCAGAGTTTGAGCACTATGAGGCACAGGTTTCACTGGGTTTCTGTTGTTCCTGGGATGTCACCCTTTTGCCCAGCAAAATCCTCAGGTCTCTCAATCAATATGTGCCATGTGTGAGCCACTGTGCCTTATTCCCTTACAAAATGGAAGTCTGAGTCTTGCTTATATTTATCTAAATCTCTAGAGATTCAGGTTACTGCTTTGAAACATTGAGACACCTACAATTTGAGCTGAGCTTTCTACAGCTGCCATATACAAGAACTTGCACATCCAAGTCTAATGTTAACAAACCAAACTTGAGCCTTTTCCTTGGCATTCATCAGAAGGAAGATTAGTTTTAAACACTTGAAATTCTAGTTGCACCATCAAATCTGATGTTTTACTGCAGCTGCATTTCACACAGCAGTTAAAGTACAGTCCAAAACAAGGACGCATTAACTATATTTTCAATTAACTCACTCTCAAAATAAACCTCTGCTTTTCTAAACAACAACAACACAAAAAAATAGTCATCTCCTCTCACTGTTGGTCTGCTTTTGCCTCCCCAAACTGTTTCACACAGCACTAGACGTGATAATCTTGAAATCCTGATTAACAGCAATTGTGACCACCTGAAATTCAATGCTGCTGGGAAGGGTTTCTTTCTCCCCACCTTCAGCAGCAGCTGCCTAGAACGATTAGAGAGCCCCAGCACTTAAAAAGGACTCTGCTACAGTCTGTATAGCTTTCCCAGTCTTGGAGAAACTGGAGAAGGAGCACGGTGGGTTTGTAGTAGAAATCTGAAAAGCATAATTCTATTCAAATAAGAAGATAAAAGTAACTAGTGTCCAGAGAAAAAATGAGATGAGGCAAAATAACTTTTGAACCAGTAAAGTGTTAAAAATCCAAAAGGTGAGAGAGAAAGGAACTGTGCTGACCAGTACGGGGCAGGTTTGGAATACATCATGAGCTGTTGGAGACATAACAAATGGACTAAGCTGGAAGTGGTTTAGATTAAGCAGGAATCTTCCCACCTAATTACACTGAAGTCAAATAAACTCGAGAAAAGTGGGAGTGAAGAGGATAAATGGGTATTTGCCCTCAGTTCTGTGTGTAGGAGGCTGTTCCCTCCCAGTGGCACTCCCGGGGCAGGGCAGGCTGAGCGGGCACCCCTGAGCTGGCACAGACCCCGCGGCGGGCAGGAGGAGCAGAGAGAACAGTTAATGCTCTTAAAGAACACTAATGAATTCTCTTACGGCTCTTTTCATTGAAATGCATCTGAGCACTTCAAAATGAAGAATCACACAGAGATGATAGTCTCTCTCCTACTCAAAATATTGATAAATGACCATTCATTAAAGCCCTCCAAGACAGCTATTACCAGGCTCTCCTCACCATTGCCCCTGGTGCCCCCTCACGCTCCACAGACCAAACGCAGGAGCTTGGCAGCGTTTGGGTAATGGAAAAAAGAGGCAGAGGCTTGAAAACCTCTCTGTTACACCAAGCTGAGCATTCTCTTTAAGAAGATACCTTTTTTCACTATCTAAGCATTAAATTGGATGAACATAAGGTTTCAGAAAACAGGCTGATGTCACATGAACAGCAAGTAAGCTACAGTGCATCTTCCCAAGAGAGTATTTATAGTGAATTAAAAATAAGTGTTGATTAATCCTCCAAAAGTGAGCTGACACTGAACATCTACATTTTTTTGGGGGGGCATAAAATAGTATTTTTACAATTCCAAAAAATAAATTCAACCATTCATATATACAATATGAAATAAGAATTAGGATTGAAAACTGAACAGATGACAGCTGTGCAAGTGGAATTAAGTTTTAAATAAAACACATGACTATTTGAAGGGACTAGTTGAAGTCACACATTGAACAGCACATTGGACAATATGGCTACTTCTGTTAAAATAATGAATATTAATATAAAATATGTTAATAACCTAAAACAGTGATAAGAAAGAAGGATAAATGAGGCTAATTTATCCTACTTCTTTCTTCCAAAACTACTTTACTGTTTTCTTCCTGCTGTCTGAAGAGTTATTTGATGTTGATGGCAAAGACTGAGCGTTATGTACTTCTGCAATGAAGTCCGATACAAGAACTAATCCATGAAGTGACTGGATTTTCTCTCTGTCTGTATTTTCAGATAAGTGTTCTACAGTTGAATGCACTATCTTTAAATACTTTTTGCTTTTTTTCTCAGCACTGAAGATGAGACCATCATAATTGTCTCCAGCAGCAAATGCTTTTAAGTTTTCTCTACAAGTCTTTATTTTCCTCCTTTTTATCCTAGGAATATTTTTCCTTTTTTTTTTTTTTTTAAATTTGAACTTCCAAAAGCATTCACTAAATTTCTTAAGACTGACTAACCATGGACTATTTTTTTGTTTTAACATACAAACATGCCAGAATTTTAGACAGACCAAAGTCAAAGATGGTTGAAGTTGCTTTCTTTTTGTAGATACTCATTTCAAACTGTACTAAGAATGAAAGCTCCACATGTGCAGAGCAGTGTGCACCACAGCAATGATGATCCGGGGAGAGGAGTTCCTGGACACTGCCCAGATCAGGTGCTGTCCATGACTCCCTGGAATTCTTGACATTTAGCAAAAGCAACAATCAAGTCCAATGGGAATAAAGAAGAAAACTATTTGCCATGCCTTTAAATAGTTCTCCAAACTATGATTATCAAGGTTCTGTGTTATGCTGTTGAACACTCTACTGACTGTCAGTGGATCGCTAACCATCTTTTCATTTTCCAGTGTAGTCTAATTTGCAAAAAAAGTAAAAATAAAACTCTTTGTACTTTCAAGAAAAGAAATTTGTGACTCACACATGAAGGAGACCACTAGAACTAGGAGCAAAAGTTAAATGACACCAAAATTAACTAGCAACAGTTATAGTTAAAATACTAGATGTGAATACCAAAATATTGCTGAAAACCGTTAATTTGTCAGCAATAATTAACACAATTGTAGCCATCTCTCCTTTATTCATTATGCCTTTATTCTGTCAGTTAAACCTATTTATAGTAATACTGGGTTGATTCACCATAATTTCCCTCCACCCACAACGATTAATAATTCTTTTCCTTCAGCATTTTTATAAACTTAATGTTCAGCTGGGGTTTTTTTCCCCCCATGTCCATCTGCTGATTAAAAAAGCCCCAACTTTCTTGCTATATTTATTAAAAAAGTACAAATCAGGGGTCAGTATAGCCCCTACTAAGCAGCAGTTTTAAAGATCGCACACTGATATTCATTCTCCTCCTAATTCTGCAGATGCAAATTAGCTCAATGAAGGAACTGAGTGGATGGCGGAAAAGTGTTTATTCTACACTGGGAAATAGTGAGCCTAGAAAAGTAATAAGTTCTGACATTTAAGATCTTTCTATTTCTATTACATGAATATAAAATATGAATGATTATTTGCTTCTCTTCTCAAGAATGCCATCCCCAATCTAGCCTTGATCAAAGTGATAGAAACTCAGAATAAAAATACAGTGCAATAAAATACACAGTGGGCATTCTAGTCAGTGTACATTTAAAATAGACTCAAAAAAAATCTGTTCAAAATTCACCTAGAATATTTAAAAAATTCACCACTGTCACCTCAGCTGGAGAACTTACTGCTAAGTTACACACTAAAAATTAGTTAAAATCCAAATACACTCCAGAAAAGAGAAAAGTAGCTGGTTTGTAAATAAAAGCTACATTAATTGACTACAATATTCAGTATGAATTCTTTACTGAGCTTTCATAAACTATCTCGCTGGGAATCTGAAAATACCCTGTAGTGCTCTGAATAAAGAAAATTCCTCTGTCTAGGAACTTTCTTAGCTTTGAAGTAATTTCCACTGTGTTCATTCAGCCAAGTTCACTTGGCGTTCACCAACATATCACTTCATTTACTAAAAGTTAATTTATTGACCAGTACACCAATTTACCAGTATTTGCTTGGAAATATCTGAATGCAGCATATGTAGTTTAACACTTTGCTTACATACATAGGTACGTGTATATGCAGAAACCCAGCAGTAAAACCACATCTGCTGACACTGCACATGTACCCCCAAAACGCACCCGGCCAGAGGTCTGTGCCCTCATGGATTGGCAGCCACAGACTCCGATGTGCAAACTCCACGTGCACAGGAATAAGCATAAACATTTCAAACACATACAATAACTGTACATAAACAGTACCATCCTTATAGTATCTGGAAACAGCTTAAAGACTGGTGTAAAAATCATCAGTGGAAAAAAATCCATTTCTCTTCATTGCAAATGTTTGTTAAATGTAAATGCTGATATTCTACTCCTTAGAAGAACATTTGTCTGCATGTGGAATTTCATGATAAAAAGCTTTAGAGTCCCAGGTTTCTCTAGATAAACCCCATTGGTTTACTGATGCATGAATGCACTGAAATTGAATTACTGTACAATAGCAATTACTTTTCACAGTACAGTTATAATGAGAATCAGCTTCACAATGAACACAGGTAGCTACAGTAGGAAAAGTTAATAAAAAGAAGTCTCTTATTTGCATTTTCCACTGCAGCAATGGTAGTTGCCTTAAAGAAAAATCATCTTTAACACTCTATTTGCCATCTTACCAGTAAATCAACAATCATTTTTATAGGATCTCTTTATCTGCAAAGAAATGCTAATGAAAATAGAAACTTAACTGCACAGCTAAAGTGTTAATAATAGCTTTTTGAATCTTCCTTAATACCTTAACAATCTTTAATTTTGTTTTCTTTTTAACTTCCATCTAGACTTCTTGGATTTTTTCCCATTACATCAATAACTAGGAAATGTTAAATCACCAAATGAGCAATTTTAATTCCACCTCTTTTTCACTATCAAGTTTATTGCTGTAGTCATTTGTTATTGAGCATTGTGTCACAGTCCTCCAGTCCTGTTCCCTTTCAAATGAGTGGAGTCACTAAAGTATCATAAAGCTTTGAAAAAAAATATTTAAAATATAAAATCACTGGTGACTTTGAAGTAAGTACTCTTTAAAGTGCTCAAGCACTTTTCTTACAAGTGAAATCACTGAGTCCAGGAGAAGCAACTGCAGCAGTGCCACGAGTGACAGCAGGTTCCACAAGGCTCTCAAAGGGATTATTTGTGTTTGGCTGTAAAATTAAAGCACCTGCTGAACAGCACAGGAAACATTTCCGTGTCTGCCACCCTAAGGGCACTAAGATTTTTCCCAGCTCAAGTGTCACCATCTTCAAAGTAAATGGATACATCTGCCTTTGTCACAGATAGAAACAAAGCGTCAGCAGCACTGAACGAAACCCACTCTTCAGTGATTTTAACTTTGTTCATGTCATAAATACCTCAGAATAAAATAAGATGTTGCCTGAAATTCCATCAAGTAGGGCAGTATTAGTGAGGAAATGGTTAACAGGAATAACCTGAACTGACATAAACCTAAGGTAAATAGTGAACACTGGGGAGGAGGGGGGGAAATTTGCTTGCAAGGGTTTCCATCAGTAAGTAAATGACAAAAGGTTATATAATTGGTTTAGTACTTTCAGTTTTCCATTTATCTTATGTATCTGACAGCATAAAAATAGGACATTCTGTGATAGGATAATTGCACACTGAAGGGTAATTCAAACAGGGGATGAATATGATATAAATCACACCGAACCAACTAATCACTATGAAAAGTGATGAGAGAGAAAGATAAAAATTCAACCAGAATATTAAGAGGGAGGAGGGAGAAGAGAGTTCAAATGTGATAGTAGCTTTGAACAAGTTAATGTATTTGAAAGCATAAAGCAAAAAAAACTCCAAACCAAACAACCACAAAAAACCCCCAAACAAACAAACACACCTGAGGCCTTTCCAAGCCTTCCTATTTCTCTATTTCAAGGTCTTTCTTCTTTGCCCTTTCTACAAATCAAACATTTTGTATAGTGTGGCTTGCTGATTGTTCTATCTGCTAAAACCTGAAGAAGTACATTGATTAAAACTTTTTATCTCAAAAATGCTTAGATTAAATCATGGATATTGTTTTCTACCTAAAGCTAATCCAATGGGTACTGTAGGTGACAATTTGGGCTAACATTGGAACATGTTTTCTGAGGCCTTGGATTCAAACTCTCACAATGGGGACACCGTTATTTCTCGTGCTGAGAGATATTTGTAAGGTCCTCTTCATTTAGTATTTATCCCAATATTACCACCAACATATCCAACATATTACTCTGAATTCTGTGTTTCAGTGCTCTTGCACAAGTTTCCATCAAAAGCTAATATCAAAATTGTATTATTTCAGACACAAGACAATCCAGTATCAGATTGAAACAGAGATCTTAGGTCCAGAGGAGTTTTTTTAACTCCTACCTCCCCTGCCCAGATATGAGGGGAAAATTAGTTATGATGTACCAAATATGAAATCTGCAAAACCTGCATTGTACCAGAGAATTTTGTAGTTCTCAGAAGGTAAAATACTAAAGTACTTACTACCAGAACATACCAGGTCACTCATTACATCTCTAGCAACCCAAGTCAAATGACTTTATGGAATCATGCAAAAATTAATAGCTCTATTAGAAAGTACACTAAACAGATCATTCCTGAAAAGAAATGACCCTGTCCAAACCAAGCTTTAAGCTTCCTTCCCAAACATGGAAACCTTCCAAAAGGGCTCTGGATTTTGGTCACTAAAATCCCCTCAATATTATACACATGCTTTAACTTCACACGTGGGTCCGTTTTCACTCAGAGCCTGGTGGCCTGTGTTGAGCCTGTGTTTTTTCCTCCTTAAATGAACACACCATCTGTTTGAAGAGACCACACCTGTTCTAAGCATTTGTTAGGAAGCTCTAATTGAGACACAAACTGTGTTCCCCACCAGCATTGCTCACTTATGGAACTCTCTTCCCTCACCAGCCAGTGTGCAGCTCGCTGGGCACTTCTTGCTCTAAGTGAGCGCTGCTCCAAGAATGGTTTTTTCACATTGTTATGATCTCAGGGGAGCAGTTTTCTCTGCTAAGGAACACGGAAAACAGCTCCCTTCGAGTCAATTTTCTGCAGGCTTCTGGAATCTGTTGCACACATATTAAAGTGGAGTTTTTCCTCTGAAAAAGAGACTGTAAAAATAGCTTTGCGGGGTTCCATGTTTATTGTCTTTATCTGCTTCCCTGCCAAGAGTGCTCAGTTTTACAAGCTGAAATATGTTTTACTTCACTGCCAGCACAGAAAATTCAGCCTCTAAAATGTAGCCAAATTCCTTCCTCCCTTTTGCACCATAACAAATAATACAAGACTGAAAGCGAAATTGTGTCTACAGTTACACAAATGGGATCCCTGTCCTCGGGTGACGCTTTCAGCTCTGCAGTTGAGCCTCAAATGCCTTCAGCTCAATTGAGCAGACACGCCTGGCTGGAACAGAGGAGCTGGTGCTAAACAGCAGCACCAGAATGTCCTTAGTTTGCTGACACAGGTGATGTAACAGCAACTAGTTCTGGACAGGCACCTCAATTTCCAGCAAAGAATAATGCAAGATGAAAACTGCAAGGGGAAGATCAGTTACTCCTTAGGACATGCAAGTTACAATAAACTCCTATTTGACATAGTAAAACACACAAGTCCAAACTTTTTCCGTTTTTTACGGTAAACATAATAGGCACTAAAACTACTGCAAAAGGAGGAACAGAATGAAGACCAAAAAAACCATCAGAAGAGAGAACCAAACAAAAACCACACACACATGCACACAAAAGCTTACAGACACACAGAAAGCTTCCTAGTCATTTAAGGATCATTATTAGGCTGCCTGTAGAGTGAGTTAGCACTTACCACAATTAAAAGAACTTTAGATTTAGTTGTATTTGAAGTCTTTGTATCTTTTTCTTGATTTGAACTAAAGGACAGTTATTGAACAGAGATATTTCCCTGCATTACTATTTTTGTATTAGTGAGCAGTGAAATAAAGTCTGCTTTGGTTGGATATTTTGAAATCTAGCATTTTAACACACAACCGTATGTAGTTATGTTTTACTGCACACAAATGATACCTTACAACTCATATCAGAAATTGGTAGTCCAAATCTAGTTACACTCTCTTGCATTTATCCGTTGAAGGTATAAATAATTTATGGCTATTCTCTTGAACACTGCTCCTAAAATATCTCTGATGCTTTAGCATTTCCACTCCAGCACCTTCAATTGCTAGTACAGCCTTGAGAGCAAAGCCTAAATTACATACTTAGTTTTACATCAGAGAAGGAAATAGCAGGCTGATCTGCTGCTTACCCGAACAGCTTCAGACTTCTTGTGAAACATTTCTTCCATATTCTTTGCTAACTTTTTCACAAGCAGAAGGCCATCAATTTCTTCTATTGCAACATCCTTCTCATATTCTTTGTATTTCTGAGAGAACAAAAAATATAAAAAACAGGGAAAGTTATTCACAGGGAACCAGTTGAATTTTGAACAACTAATTATTCATTTCATATTACACTTATGCTGACATTCTTCATTTATTTGAGGGTTATTTGTGTGACAGCAGGCTGCCTTGTGCCAAGATGCCATCACAGGGAGAGAACTGGATTAGAACCAGAACTCCATTAAAAATAAAAATATTTATCTCGTGCACTGTAGGAAAATGGTAATTCCTCTCCACAACATTTAAATTACTCCTTCCCACAATTAAACAACAGCCCAAAAAAAGTAGCAAAAAATCCTTGTATCCCATCCAAGAGCCATTTAAAACCAGTGAAATGTTTGGCAATCCCTGGCTCCTTAGCAATAAAGAATCCTCCTCCTGAGTGAAACTTCCTGTGCACCTCTGTTTCACAGGCTTCATACCATGCTTACATTATCAATATGTACACTACAAGCTTGTCAAGACATTTTCAAACTTCCATGCCAAGAAAACCCTGAACAAACAACATGAACATGAGTCCCCATCTGAATGCAAGCATAAAAGCATCCTTTATGCAATATGGATGAGCATCACCTCACAGTCTCCTGTCATGATGGGAATCTCTCTCAGACTGCCTCGGCACTAAAAATATATTCAAAACAATTTTTATCCTCTATTTTCTGCATATCTAAAGTTTTTCTTTATCAATGCTTATAAGGAAGCTTGCAAGAATAAATTACTTTAAAAAAGCATTTAATACTGAGAACATTCTTCCTCCCCATGTCATTCCAGAATGGCCTGTACTCCAGGAACCAATGGCTTTCAGTCTGGTTACTGCTTGATTTTAGTCTAGTTATTGTTTGCATCTCTTTCTAAAACATGTGTGGTTGTGTTGCAGTAATCACCTCCCATGACCAAACCCTCGGCCTCGTCACAGGCTGCCCCTCCACAGCACTCCAAGGAAGCAGAAAGGCAAACCTGGCTTTTGCCAGTTTTATCCCTGTGTGCCAAAAATATCTTCCAAATCCTCCAGGGCAACCCACAGCACAGAATTTGAGTCAATAAAATGAAGTGGTATTATTAAAAGGTTTTATCATTAAAATTTGCCTGCAGAATTACAATTATTTCCAAATCTTAAATAACTCCAGAGAGAGAATAAAGAATAAGACAATCAAAAACAGTGGTTCAAAGTGCCTGGATGAACATTAAAATCATAAAAACAATGAATAAATCAGAACCAGTCATGTCCTGGTTGGTGACAGAGGAAAGGATTCTATCTTAAGAGAATACCTACACATGTTGTACCCATTTTTTCCAGCAAAACTAATTTTCAAGGTAGAATGACACTTTGGACTTGCTTTAAATTTTATACTTCTCTGTGAAAACTTGTGTGAGTCTTTAAATAATGAAACAATATTTGATAAAAAATCATTTGCAGATATTTTTAAAATAGATTTTAAAATACCAAGTTTCAGTAAGTATTTAGAGCAAATGATTTTTTATATTCTATAATTTAGTAATAATTTCACTTTTCCACAGTTTCCTGTGATGAGTCTCTAGCAACCTAAGAAAGCTCATAGCAGACAACTTGTGTTCTGCTCCCTCAAGGAGGGAGGGGAGAATTGGGGTTTTGCCCTTCTTGGTCTGCACTTGGATACCATAGGCAGAGTTCTGATTACAAGTCTGCAAGTCCATTTATGCCATTACTTGAGACAAGAGCAGCTTTTCTGCAATAGAAAAATGTATTTTTATGATTTCCTGAAGCAAATACAAGAATACAATAGACAACAGAAAGGTACATTTTATTGTAACAAATACTGTGATAAATTGTAGTAAATGATCAGTAAATTGAAAACATTGACACTTAATTAAGGATGTCAAAGTCTGTCCATCCCACAGGATTTGAAGCTTTAGAGAATTTAGAACAAATCAAGTACAAATTTGAATCACTTATTTCCAGCTGCACAGATCCTGTTCAACATATCACCTCCTGATGAAAATGGTTTCCTTCAGACCTGACCTTTGAGTTCCTGGAAAGCATTCGAAAATGCATCACTGGAAGAGGCAGCTTTCAGGTCATCAGATTTATCGATTTAAGCTTTGCCATCAAGCGAAGAAAACCAGGCAATTATTCACTGTGTTTGTCGGAAAACTGAATGGTACAGTTGAAGTCCACAACATTTTCTAGCACACAGAATCCTACCACATACTCTATTAGGCTCTTCTGAGAGCATATTAAAAAGCTACACTTCTCCATCTTGATTAACTGGTGCTTTCAAAAATTAAAAATAACCTGTACTCAAAATAGATGTGAATGATTATTTCACTGATGATTTCTGATTTTATAATTATGCTAGCTCATACTACATAAATTTCATTTTTCCCTCATTTAAATGCCAATGTTCCAACATAAAAGAAGCAACAGGAGATATTATTTAGGTTTTATTAGCAAAGACCACACATCTTGCACGGTGCACGTCTAGACAATTGTTGGAAACCTTCAAGAAAATTTGCAACCACTTGATCTGCAGGACCCTGCCAGCCAAGAGCTTTACATCATAAGAGGTTTGCATAATATGTATTTTAAATTCAATATTTCATTCCCATAAAAAGTACTTCTATTTTTTCAGCCATCAGTGGAAGGTCCCAAACCAGGAGAAATTATGTGGTTGTTAAAAAACCCCCCAGCTGTTTTTGCTGCCCTGGTGCTGCAGCAGTTGTGTCCAGAGGGAGGAGGTGGCAGCCCAATGTGTGTCTGTGCACTCAGGACTCTGCTCAAGGTTGGGAATTCAGAGTCAACCTGGAAAACTCTTGATTTTCAACAGCTCTCAATGCAAGAAACTTGAGTCACAGGAGACAGTGAAAAACCCCAATAAAACCGTAACAAAGGCCATTGCTAATGGATTCTCCTCCTTTCACTGCAGGGGCTGTCACACCTCCAGCTCTCATCACTTCCCCACCTCCAAAGTTTTGCATATTGAATTTGGGGTTACTTTAAATACATTAAAACAGCAAAGACACAGTCCCTGCGAAATAAATTTAAATTAGTTTTTAAATGAATTTATTTTATTATAAGGCCATCTCGAGAAAGCAGCACTGTGCCAGTATGGCTGCAATTAAGCAAAATGCTATAACAGAGTGGTGAAAAACCCAACCTTCTGGGCCAGCCTGGCCTTTATCCTCCAGACTGGCAAACTACCTTGTAGTGCTGCTACTCCGAGGGGCTATTCCAAGCAATGCCTTAAAGTGACATTTCCCTGGGCTGCAAAAGTGATGAGGCTGATTATAAAACTATTTGGTTTTTTTTAAAAATTAAAAAAGTAAAATTTCAATTTTTTTCAATATTCCATAATTTTATTCCATTAAGGGATACTGAAAAATTCTCGTCATTTGCAACGTAAGAAGTAATACATGTGTACTGTTACTAAAAGGAGAGAAAACAAGTATAACTTTGCTATAAATAATTGACTTGCATAAACAAAAGTGCATGAAGAAAGCACAATAGGGAATTTTCAATTGTCTAGAAGATGGAGCAGATACAACGTCTGATCTGTTGCATTATAAAAAAAAAATACTTGAAATGCTGATTCTTTCTGCTTGCAAAAATCAGCATTTTTTAAGAAATTCTCCAGAAAGACAAGAACATTTATCATTTGAGAAAGCACACAAAAAATACATTATTTCTTCAGTATCTGTTTTGCCAGATCATTTCACATAAGCACCAGGGAAAGACAGACAGTATTTCACTGTCAGAACTCTTAATGCTTTTCATGGGTTTAGGTGTGGGATTATTTTCTTGCTTAGTAAATGATCATCTAGAAATAACAAACTAGAAATCAATCTGTACAAAACTGGGGTCAGGAGCATTTAATGCAATCCAAGTATTTGGCAGCAAAACAACAACAAACACATACCACCCCCCAACCAAAAGCACAAATAAACAAAAAAACCCAACCAAACAAAAACCAAACAAACAAAAAAAAACCAACAAACAAACAAAACCAAAGCAAAGCTAAACCACACCAAACCCTCTGTAGTCTGAGTGACTGAGGCAGGAACAGAAGTACCCTCTTGAAGCAAGACTGTCAGCTACAGCTGGGATTTTTTCTCCTGATTTTAACTCCAAAGAGAAACATTATCTGTGCATTCTTATTTGTATCTACTTCTATCAAGTCTTATCAAAATCAAGCTATTTCCCTTTATGCTGTATATAAAATATTTCAAGTTACTTACAAGTGTGTAAACAGTCCTCAGTCTCAGTCTTTCAACAGGGCTCTGGGTGCTTTGTACATCTGCAGAACACTAACACTACAACCATTTATGATGAAAATTCATAACCCTCCCTGGGATTTTCAGAGCCAGTAAATACCATTACCACTCTGATTAAAGAAAGGAATTCAACAGGAATCTTGTAATAATACTTTAAAAGTAATCTCTCTGGCTGCATGTTTGGAACTGATATATCCCTGTGATGGCTGTGGCTGTACAGACCTTACAGATGTTGCTGTTTCAGAGGTTTTGTCACATACATGTTAAATCTATCTATGCATAGATACATTTTAAAATGAAAAAGCAGAACCATCATGCAAATGGAAGATCAAATATACAATCTATCCATTGTTTCCATGACAAAAATAAATGTCTGTTTACTCCATGCCATTTCCAAAAAACCACTTTCAGATGTTCAAGTCTCAACATTGCAAATGTAAAATGAGATTATAGAAACATACACTTTTGATTAAATCAGCAGCTTTTGATTTCATTTAATATCTGTGGCCCAGTAGAAAGGCTGTGCAGTGATGGAACTGTTTGAACTTGCTTCAGACACTGCCATGTTGTGTCCTAACAGCGACTCCCTTTGGAGTGCAAGTGCTGCTCTGAAGGGCCACAGGAGTTAATCAGCTTATTAGAACTATATTAGTTCGCATTTGAGATTCCCTGCAATCAAACAAAATCAATGAAAGGCTCTGCAAGGCTGCATAAAGCTCACAGCTAATACAACTTGCAGCTCTTATTGCCATTTCTGTAGTTACACAGTCAAAAGTTATGTCAGAGTTCGGACTTGGTTAGTTCTTTACCCCTAAACCCGTGAATGTCCTGTTGACACTCCTAATCAGAGCAGCCTTGAATTTTCAGCTTGAGTTCTTCTAGATCATAGTAATCAAAATGTTCATAATACAGTACATTACTATCCAAAAAAAGACTTTTCTTTCACTAATCTGTTCCTCATCACAACCTAACATTAAAGCTCATTCATTCTTTTTATGCTCTTCTTACAGTGTATTGATTTTTTACATGTATGTTTTTAGCACAATTGCACAAAATTTAAAATAAATATCATTCATTCAGGGTGCTTTAAAAACACTTATTCTTCTTTACACTTTATATAGATCTTGGTTTGCTGGGCTTTTTCAATTAGAAAACCCAAACCCTGCTATATACATGGAGCAAACTGAAAATGTAGTCTAATTAGTTGCTGCCTTATCCCATTAACAGTTCTGTTCAAATTAAAGGACCTACACACAGAGCAGGGGCTTTAGCAAAATGTGGCTTTGAGCTTTTGAATCAAACCAAAGGATATGAATAGCTCTTGATCTGGAAAATCTATCACAGCATTTTATAAGACTATGTTATTTTAAAACAATATCCGCGTTCAAATTGATGGGACAGAACCCCTGAAGGTTCATTCCATGTGAGGTACGAGCTCCTGCAGAGCTCTGCCACACCAGCACACCCCTCTGCACGAGAGATGGTGGAGCAATGCCCAAGAGAAGATTTAAAATCACCCAGCACAGCCTCTAACTGCTCCATTAGAAGTCAGGGATTGCTAACCATGCATGCACTGCCGGAATAAACCTCATCTGGAAGCCAAATAAAAACCGTCTCCAGAATGACGTGTGCCTGGGAGTGGGAATCTGAGCATTTCCACCGAGCAGAAGGGTACTCAGATGGCACTACCACAGCAGAGATATCAAATACAGATGGTGCACTCCTCTGATAGACTCATCTGTGAATCTCTTAGTCGTAAAAGATCTTGATTTTTCCCATTATCACTCTGACCCTATGGTGGGGTGGTTTTATCAAACTGGAGTGCCACTGTTATGCTGTTATCTGGTGCTGCGGACTTGAAAATGCATTTGTTCAAGGGAGCAATTTTAAGGCCTTAACAAAATAAACAACTGTAAGGGGCTTTTTTTATTTTGTTGTTGAACAAAATTATTTTAGTTCCAAGCTCATATAAAATTTTTCATCCCCCAGAGCTTCAAAGACTTTTTAAAGGACACATCTGTCCTTATCTCCATGTACATGAGGATATTGAGCTGTACAAATGTTCAGTGACATGCCCAATGTCACACAACAGTTCAGAACTACAAAGAGAATATGCGCTCTCAGTTATTCTTCCAATGGCCTCCCAATAAACCAGAGTCAACTTTGTTAACTGGAGCTTGATCTGCATGGCTAGATGAGTCACAACAGCACGTCTGTCCTCACCTTGACATTAGAGAACTCATCAGTAATTGGGAGTTTGTGTTACACCACATTACACACTCCTATTAACCTTTACTGAACCCCTTTGTGTTTGAAATCCATCAGCAATGACCAGTGTGATGGCACACTCATTTTCTTCAGGGAAATTTTCACCCACATCATCAAATGACCCCAAGGAGCTCTACATCAGCCTGTCATGTTTGGCTCTGGCCACACCCTGGTGTCTGAGGAACTTGTGCAACCTCAAACTCCGGTTTAGCTACTTCACAAAATACACAATATTGAAATATTTGTTGCATGCTACTTCTCTGTGATTAGCTACTCAGTGCTGTACCTGGTGTGTTACAGCTGTCCTGGGAAATTTGTTACCATCAGCAGACTTGACAAGGATAGTTACTGCTTTCCTTGCAAAATAATTTGCACATTAAAATCACTCCAAGGGCACTGTATCCCCAGCATATTTAATCTTTACAAAGATATTTACTTCTGACCTATTTTTACCTCATTGCTACATGCAAGTGCTACAAAACCAAATGCATTAAAGCATTAAGCTGAATGGTAATGAAAACCAACCAAACCAATTCCTGATTTAGCAATAGTCCTCTGGCCTGCCTGGGAAATGCCTCCACACAAGGTGTTCCCTTGAACCCTTGCACAACTACATGTGTATAGATATGCCACATAGACAGCACTAATTGGAAGAGTCTTCAATACAAACCTGGTTAAAACAGCTGAGCCAGTGTGGGAAGGTACAAGCTGCCTTAAAACACAGAGTATTTCTGATCAAAAATAAAACCTAAAAACACCAGCCACATTGGTGATGCACAAATTAAAATGTTCTCTAATATACAGTAATACAATGAAACACACTCCAGGAGGTTCAAGTGCTTGCTATCTAAAATTAATGCAGTATTTTAATTTTTACTTGAAACAGTTAGTAAGTCTCAGCCTAAACAAAAAAAAAAATAAAAAATAATAATCACCAGTAATGGGTGACCGAAATAACACTCTAGTTAGGCAATGTAATTTCAAGCAGTCAAAATGAGCTCACAGATCCATTTCCATGTTTGTCTTTAGCAGACTGGTCCATGCTAATCAGGGGACAGCACACCCTGAGGAGCTTTTCCTGGCTGTGCCTCCGGCAGAGGCCAAGGGGACTCCAGGCTCTGTTACAGGAGGGTCAGCTCACCAGCTCCCCTCAATATGAACTCAACCGTATTGAAAACGGTTGGAAAAACAAATTTTTGTATTGCAAATTCTTTAGACGTCTGAAACATCTCCACAAACCAGCATGAATGTTTTAAGAGCCAGCTAACAAAGGCTATTAAAAACTGCTTTAGAAATGCATTTCACAGAACTTATCTATGTAATTGCACATACCTTTGATTTCATTTTAGAAAAAAAACATAAAGACCTATTTTAAACTAAAAAAGAACATTCTGGAACTCCTTCTTCCACAAAGATGCTCTTGATACTCTTGAAAACTTGCTACAGTATTTCACATGAACTGCTTTACAAAACAACCATTGGTATAAATCTGCAGAATTAAAATCCGACCCAGAGGGCATGTTCACCCAAGGCAAAGCCATCACTGTATTTTCAGGAGAAAGCAAGTCTATTAGGAACACGTACAACTAATCTGCTCCTCACAAAACACTGAAGGGATGTGAGAATGCAGCCCTTTCATCCTGGATAGCTATTCTAGGCCAGTGAAGATTCAGTAGTAGGGAATCTGACAACTTACTATCTTCACCAATTCTCAGCGGGGGTGACATACAACAGCATTTTCTTTTGTACACGAAACTGCATTAGCCTTCTCTGAAAGGCTTTACGGTTACTGGAAACAGGAACAACCATAAGAGACAGCTTGCTTTGTGCTGTAAGGTCCCAGGATACATCCACAGACTAATTCTTTCAATCAGATGTTCTTGATAATGTGGCGTTTTTTCTCCTTATACTCCTTTTATCACTGTGTCTCTCTCTCCCTCCCCCTCCTTATTGTTCCACCTCTGCAGACCTATGCCTGCCTTACACTCAGATATTGGTCTGGGTTTCAGTATCTCTATCTACTTTTATTAGACTATGCTTATTTTCCTTCTCAGAAAAATTACACAATTGTCTTCTCACCTTCCACAGTCGCCATTAAATGAGCAATAAAATAAAACGAGCAACAAAGAAAGCTAGAGACAAAGGGGATTTCATGCAGAAAAAAAATGAAATGCGTTCCAAGATAAACCTTTGCTTAGCAATACGCATGTCTTGCGACGAGATTGAAAAGCACTGCTCATTTAGATAGCTAATGGTTTTTGTTCGTCAGAAAAAGAAATGCTGTCTCATCTCCTCAGGACACAAGTTCTGTTTTGCAGTGTTCTCTATCACTCACCTACATCTGCTTGGATACTTCCTTCAAACCTTCACCCTTTGCATTAGGTGGGACCTTCACCAGTAACTCTTAAATGGGTTTTATTTCACTCTTCGTCACTGTGAAGGACATGGCACTCTTCTACACTATTCTGGATGCACCTGATAAAAGTATTTATATTGATTTAGGGGTTTAGAAAGGTATCAGAATTATACGTACCAAAGGGGGCCCATAATAGTGAGAAAAAGCATAACACCTGAATATCTGGACTCAGGCACCTAAATTTAGTCTTCCAGTTCTTCATTTCATCACTGAACTTGAAAAATTACTTTGTTTTCAAAATCCAAACTCCCCTCAGTCACATTAAAACCAGGAATGTCAGTATATTCTCAACATCTCTGAAAGTCAGACCACCTGGATATGGTCCGAGTGCAGATGTCTTGAGAAGAATTCAGCAGGCTAACCATAAAAAAAAAGGACTTGGAAACCAAACTATAGCATTTGGCAGTGCCTGGAAGTGTGAAAACACATTTGTGGTTTTTGCCACACAGCTAATGCTTTTCATTTCCATATGTGATTCCCAGTCACTCATAAAACTTCACAAGGAGCAGCATGGGATGAACAGCCTTTCTGTACATTTTGGGAGAGGAGTATATTCACTGTCAATTCTTTCAAAGCCTCTTAAAACAAATTGGTAAACACACAAAGAAAAACAAAGGGTTAAAATTTGACTGCCGAACCACACTTAATTCAACATTTAATAACTACCTTTGAAAGACTGTAATATGATCTAAACTACTGCCCTGTACAGCAGAACTTGCCCAGCTCCTTTTACCTTTGGACCATTTAACTATGTTGTATGTATTCCTAGATTGGCTTCTGAAATACTGTCATGCAAGATTCCAATATTTTTTTCCCCCAACATAGTTTTTTCACTTTCACACTTTTAAAAAAATGAAGCTTGAAATCTAGTTAAGGAAAAGCCCTGTGCATCAAAATCACAGCCAGAGATATGTTTGTAGCTCTTGCTTAGGTTTGGGGTTTTTGCTTTGTTGGGGGTTTTTTTGTTGCATTTTTTTAAAATTAAAATTGGATGAATAATCTACAGAAGCCTTTGTGTCACATGTCTGTGCTATACCATACACAGGTATTTCGAATCATCACTGCAAAGAGTAAATAAACATATTGAGCAATTTTCAATTTTGCAGAAGTCCAGCAGCCTCAACCTCTGTCCTTATTTCCCTCTGAAACTGAAAGCACAAGACATTTTAAGCAGAGTACACAGCTCCCTAATGATACCACCCTCACCAAAACCTACGTCAGAAACTCCCCAGATTCAGACCCTCTGCTCAGAAATTTGTTGTCATGACTGTATTACACTCCTGTCTTTTTCTTCTGTCTCAAAACACTCCAGCGAACTAAACAACAGAAGTTGATTACTAGCCTAGGGTAGATTTACTTTGGGGTACTTACACATCAGTATTCAATTGCATTGGAAACATTTCAACAAATCATCAATTTTGTGGTGGTTTTGAAAAATTAAAATACTTTTGCCCGAATTAAATCTGAAGTAAAACTATTTCAAGTTAAGTGCAGGGCACATTCTTGTTCTGTTGTTTAGATTTCTGTGTGCAGTTACCTGTATTATATGTACACAAACATGGAGATGCTTATTCAGGTTTTTTTGATTCTCAAAGGACCAGGATGCTTTTTGTAATTTAGGAATTCATTAAATCAACAACAATAGAGTTCATCTCTCAAAACAAAAGCAAAAGAATATCGCATAAAGCATCACAATAGGTCATTGCCAAAGTGTGTAGAAATAAACCATCTAAACTCCAGTCTATAATAGAATGCATAAACTAATACATTTATCAGAAATAGTCAAGAGCTTTGGCACTAGAAAGGACCCAGCAACAGCTTTGTTTTGCTTGGTCAATAAACCACTCTTAATGATAATGTATCTATGAATTAAAGATGCATCAATCTGCATAGCAGAGAATAGAAGCCATGAATAACAGCCAGATCAATACTATGAAGTCGTAAAGAATACAGTGTGCTCTCCTTCAGGCTAATGGTAATTAATTTACTTTTGCTCCCTTCACACATGAGAGGAAGCAAGTAGAAGAACACGTTAATCACATAGAAGTTGTTAATTAGAAAAAGAACACATACTGTTACCTCCTTACTGAATCTTTTCTGCTCATATGCTTAGAGCACTTAAAAAATATCCCTTTATTTGCACATACTCAGAGAAAACAGCTTGTGTTTTGGAAGAATATGCACATAATGGCTGATAGTTTCAAGGACTACAATTTGAAAGTTTGCTTCTTAAATAAAGGATCTTGTTCTGGTTGGGATGTTCTTTAGTACAGACGACCAATGCCTGAAATTCCATCAGCACTGAAAACTTTGCTTATGCTGTGGCTTAGCTTCTTTGAGTCAACTGTACTAGTTAATTAGATAATGGTGGGGTTTGGGGTTTGTTTGTTTGTTTCAATAAAAAAAGACCAGGTTTAAGTGAACAGCATTTAACAGAGACGTCCTCTTTTTAGGGAATATAAAATGTTTGGAGGTCCTGTTAATCTGATGGAGTGGTCATAGACCAGCAAGCCTCTAGAAGAAGAAACAACATAAAGCTACTGGTTCTCTGGTTCTAAAGAGAGTGCTGTTACTTTCTGGAGAACAGAATTTTAATGTTCACTGTGTTTGAATTCTGCTAAGTATTGTCTAGGAACAAAGTAAACCCTAAACTGCTAAAATTAACAGTACATTTCAACAAAGACATCTAAATTAGAGTTTCCATTTTTAAAACATATTCTTCATGACAATGTTCAGCCAACTGCCATCAGCAGACTGCTACTGTTTCACTGCTTGATAAAAATACCCAATTTCACTAAACCTCAGAACATCAAACAAAGGCACCAGAATCACAGGTTACTGCTACTGATAAATTCCACTATGAGCACGACAAAGCTGTGACCTCGGTGAGGCGCACTGAGGCCTCTAAGCAGCAGAGTAATTAACATACACCGAAGTTAAAATCACAAGTGGTCCTGCTGCAGAGGCAGAACAAGTCAGCACTTAAAGCTGTCCACACGTGAATTAGGGTCCCACTGGCCATTTCCCTTCCTTGCCCAGTTCTGCTGAACTCCTGCCCCCAGCACAGAAAAGCTGACCAGAGTCTGAGCTTAACGCTGGGCTGTGAAAACACTCAAGGCAGGACCACATCTCCATTCTGTGAACTTTCTGAGTTGTCAAGAAAGAACATAACACACATAACCAGGGGCAGAACACTCTCAATTGCCAACATTTTTGTTCTCATAGCCTACTGAAAATTATAATAATTTTTTAGATTCTTGTCAAATTCTACCCTGTATTGTAAACACCCTGAATTTCCTTCTTTCACAAAGACATTATTTATACCTTATTATTACGAACGCACAAAGAATATTGCACATCAATAAAACATAACTGTGGCAAGTGGCCATTGTGTTTGCATTCGGAGGTACAGCAGAGCCTGTGCCGCATGCCCGGGACTGCCAGAGGCATACATCTGTTTGTGCAGTTCTACTTCAGTAGTTTAAGGAATGAAGTATCACCTCATTACAGAACTGCCATGTATGAGTGAATTTGTGGAGCTTGCCCTCCTCACAGTCAGACAGTTCTAATCTCCTTGCAAACCGCAGTGGCAGCGCAGAGATGAAGTGTTAAGCTTATCAGGCCTCATCTGTACCATCACCTACTTAGTTAAACCCAGGCCATCCATTTCTCTGTCATTTCTTTGTTCCTGAGGTGCTCAAATGCATAATAGCCACTGGCAAAAGATGCAAGATATCTTTAAGACTTCAATACACCATCACCTACAATTTTTTTTAAACACAGACTAAAACCAATTCACAAGCACCATTTTAATCATAGGTTGCACTACCTACATTTTTTTTTTTACTCTGGAGTTTTCTTATACGCCATCATATAACCTGTTACATAGAGCTACTAATTTATTTCATATTAACTTTCAATATTTGCATAGAAATTCCTAACTCTGAAAAAGCTTATGTTCCTATCACAGTAGGGAAAGGTTCTGGTAATTGAAATTCTTATGGTATAATAAACCCAACTTTGTACTCAACCATTTTTTTGGGGCATCAACAAGCAAATCAACAGAGCTTTACGGCACAAAATTGTTCTTCAGTGCTTTAAAAAAGGCATCAAAAAGGTTGCCTGTAATTCATTTAAAAGTAAAGTTCCCTTTTAACGACCTGGTTTTAGTAACACAACTGTGCTTTCAAAATCATAATACCTTATGAATTTTTATTTCATCAGTAGGGCACCAAACTGTACAGATGAGCAAGTGCACCCACAAGATCTCCTAAACTCTGGGCTGGCTGCAAGGCTTGCCCTCAGATCCACAGCCTGCTGCTGTTTCAGGAGCATCTGAACCAACACAGTAACCTCCTGGGGAGCAGTTTGACCCCAAGATGTTCCTGAGCACTTTCTGAAGCCAGGGGATTGAGATGGACTAATGTCCAAGGTTCCAAGCCACCAGCTGAAGGAGGCTCTTCCTCTCACCCCCAGCTATGGTGGAACAGTAAGTAAACCAGTTTGATGAGGGGAGGTAGAAAGACTCAGCCACCCCAGCTCCTCCTGGTTTAACAGGTTACTGCTGCAGGTACACAAGTACTTCTGAGAAGAGACACTGATGCTATTCCAGAGCCATTGGACAGCTCTCTGCCACAAACCTTGCACAGGAACTGGCCAAGCCTGCCTGAAAAACACCCCATTAATTCATATCTACAGAGGCTGGATGCATTCCTGAGCATTAGTTGTTCTTTAAGGATGCCATCTCCCATTTCTAGATGTCTCTAGACAGATTTAAACTGAACAAGGCCTTAGTTGAAAAGGGAATGTTTTCCAGCCTTTAAAACAACATAAAACTGTTCATAATTTCCTTTGGGTTCATTCTTCAAAATTTTCCTATTCCAACTGGAGATTAAAAGCCAAAGCACAAGAATGCTGCCAATCACTTCATCAGTAGCTCCTTGCAAGTCAGAAAAATAAAATTACATATTTATAGGGAACAAAACAAATGAGGGTATTTATTGTAGTAAATTAGGTAATTTTGCAATAACAGCTTACATTAAATAATGTTAATTTGATTCCTGTCAATTTTACAGCTTTTCTGTCAATACCACATTTGAGAAAAAAGTCAAGAGATATTGACTTTCATTTATGTGAATATTCCAATCGCATCCCAGCCCATTTATATATTTGGTTCAAACAAAGAGTGTTCAGTGATCATTTTAGAAGAGATTTGTGGTGTGGAAGCTCATTCCCAAAACAACAAACAGAAAATTGAATGAACACATTGCATAAATAACAATCTAGAACTCAGAGTTTAGATGCCACAAGGTGTGAAATAGGATACACTACACCAAAATCCACTTGGAGCCCCTGACAAGACAATATGACTAAACAAAACAGTGGAGCAGAAAATGCAGAATATCTAAACAGAAATATGCTAAGAATATCTAATGTCTGGTACTCAGTACTAGAAGTGAAAACATTCTTCAGCAGACTAACCTTTCACCACACCATCCTGCTTTCCAGTAAAAAGTAAATACCAGTTACTGGATTTAGAACTCTTTGATGACTCTGATAGCTGAGAAAACATTCTCCTCTCTGCATTAGGATCTCCTGCCAAAACAGACTGAGGATGCCCAAGCTGCCACTGTGCATTTGCAGAGCGACTCACTTCACCACAGCAGTTGCTTTCACAATTAGTGGTTACAGAACTCGCCCACCCTCTATCACTTTGGGTGAACCATTAGCATCCCATCAACAATTCCAGCCCTAGATTATTTTTTTCTCCCCATCTGGTTCTGCTGACCCAGTGGGTAGGATTTCTTCTGGAAAACAGCAGCCACATGGCTGAGATGAGGCATGTTTTTGTGGGGCCCTCATAAAAGCCTCTGGTTCCTGTGGGATGGCAGGAGGAGAAGTGCCAAAGCACACAACGGGCCAGCCGACAGCAAGAGAGTGTCCCAGTGTAACCGTGCCTGGATGTTTTACTGTTATTGCTCTGTAATCCTCATCCCTTTGTTCCATTAATTAGCATGCAGTGGCTATAATCCTGCCCGGGAAAAGTCTTTGTTCCCAGATAATAATGTCACTAACAAATAGAAACATTTTACAAGCTTTATAGCAACAAATGAGTAAAAGGTCATAATCAGCTGGTCATCTCTGGCTTTCCTTGGAACTCTTCAGTAATCCACTTTCTAAATAATATCAGTTAACAACATACAAAAGGATCAATAAATTTGGAAAACATGCACAATTCCATGACTATCAGGGCTTAATTTCTGCATATTTTCCAGAAAAATGCAGAACTTCCCTTAGAATTTAGGAAGTTGGAGGTGGGTTTAAAGGTCTTATGTGACACAGGCAAGGATAAATAGGCCCTCTTTTTGGCTCAACACACCCAGAGCCAGAACAAAGCACTCACTAAATGACGATTGGGAAGACACCCCAAAGCTCCCCAGAGCTGCAGCTGCCCGCCCTGCACTGCAGCACTCTCCCTAGGCAGTTATTTCAACTTTGTGTCTTCACTTCTCATTCATAAAACAAATTAAATTTGTGTTACAGGAAGAGTTTGATGCTGAAATTGTTAATATTCGTCAATCTCTTTCTATAGGAAAAAATGTAGAAACATTTCAAACACATTATTCATTCATTCACTGAAATATTTACAAGATCTTCTGAAGATGTTTGAACTTAAGATCTTTTCAATTACTTGCAAAGGGCCAGGTATCAGCATATAACACACAGCAAACTGAATAGGAATGAATGAACATCCCAAAAGGCCATTACATTTATTTCTACCTCAGTAGGTATCTTAACAAACCAGACCTTTGAAACTGTATCTGAAAACTGAGTTCCCTTAAAAATATTTTCATAAACAGAAGGCTCACTTTTTTCCTAAAACAGCACATCTATTAGATATACAATATTTAAGGCTCATTTAATATCCTATTTCTTTCCCAATGATTTTTACCATACATGTTTGCACTACTAATTATTTGTTCTTTCCATTTCTGGTCCTGGCTTGTCACCCCTTTTCCAGAGCTGAATTCCAAAAAGAAAAATCCCATATTACTCCAAGTGTAGATTCACAAGTTGAATTTGAAAAAAAAATCCTAATTTTGTTATATAATAAAACATCTAGACAGGCAGTCTATACTCATGCTTCATATTTCTGTCTTGAATACAATACTTTTAATTCTTTAAAGGGAGAGCCCCAATATAAATCAAGTCTGATGTCAATTGTCCCTCTACAGAGGCTTTAAATTCTAGAACACTGAACTGTCACATTATTAATAATTCCTTCAGAATTCAGCTTTCATTTTTCATACAAATACATATTGAGAGAGACAAAAAACACAGCAAAACTATGCTTTGTATTTCAAATATTGCTGAGACACAATCTGTCAAGTTTTGAGCAACAGTTACAGTAAATAATAAAATTATCTGTAATATTGGGTGACAGAGGAAAAACTCAAAGAAAGCATAAAAAGCCTTACTATTAAAGCTTAAACTTCTTTTCAAACATCTATTATTTCACCAATAAATACAACTTAATAATAGTCAAACAGGCTTTGCAGAAGCAGGTTTTAAGTACCTTGTTACTTGGGAGTAACTATGGAAAATTTAAGTCTAAAGGATTTTGGTTTTGCAGTAAAATTAGCACAAGTAAAATTTTGGGTTATAATGAAATCTACAGTCATTGGGGAAGAATAGTCTGGTGGCTGAGATATTAACCTTGGACTTGAAAGAACTGGGCTCAGGTCCCAGCTTTGCCACAGAGTTTTGCACAACCTTGAATTAGCCATTTAATTACTTGGTGCTTCTCTTCTCAAGGTATTAAACAAGGATAATAATGTTTCCATAGGCAGCTTCACCTTGCTCTTTGGCTTAGTCTTGCAAATCGGGAAGGAAACAAAATCTCTGAAAAGCCCCAGTAGTTTAGCCCAAGAACAATTTGTTTCAGAACTAAGAATTTGTTTCTGTCCTGAAGCCTTGGCATCAGTCTCAGTTTGCATCGTGGAATCCCAAACACCAAAAGTCCTTGGAATAATAACAGTATTCCAGTAATAACATTTGTATCACATTGACTGGATCAGCATAAAAGGCAAAGGCTTATTATACTGATTGCTAAAAACCTCTTAACAATCTAACTTCAAATCTAATATAAAAAGTCAAATAAATATTTGGGGGTTTAATATATTACTGTATTTTCAGCACATATACTCTATGAATGTGTTTTAAAAGTGAAAAGAATATAGAATTTTGAGTAAAACTTGAATCCCATGTAATAAAATGTACTTTTCATGATTCACCTGCAAGAAAAATACACAGAAAGAAGCAACGCTGTTTTTGCAGCAAGAGCACACAGTGCCTGTCACTCTGAAGTACTGCCAGAGACTGAAACTTAAAAAAATCTGTTTATCTACCATGAAATGTTCATGCACATGATCTATTACTGAGTTTGTAGAAAGTTATACACTTTCTACCATCTGATTGATAAAGCATCACAACTACTTATCACTTAAAAATAAAAACAGTTTTCAATATAAATTACCTATTTTTATTTTCCCCAAGAACTCTTCAGAAATGTACTGCATAAAAAGGTGTTTTCCAATCACTAATTAATCAAAAACAGCACAACTCCACAAGAAATTAACTGCAATTAGAACTACAACACACTTACTTTCTATTTAGATTCCATGAAACCACGCACATATCAAGCTACAAGCTTTCTCAAATACAATGTCAAAGATTGTAAGCTGACTGATGAGCAACTTTGGACATTTGAAAAATGCAAAAATAAAACCATTCCAACTGTAGCTGAGGTGTCAGTTTGCAGCAGTTTGGAAATGAAAGCTCTTACTGTTCCTACCCATAAGCCTGCAAGAGAAGAACATACAGGAGAGCAGGAGAAATGCCATGAGAGAAAGATGTAGAGACTCACTATTTAAAATGGTAAAGAAGGTGAAGTTCATGTGTTGAACAAAATAAGAAAACTACAGGAATTTGGAATGAAGGACAAAGGATTAATTCTCTTCTGGGCTCCGTCAGTGGAGCACCACAAACCACCGAAGCTTCGCACTGGAAGTTTCTGACATCCCCAGAACTCCTCAGTGGAATTACAGGTCTCTAATTCCCAGTGGCACTGTTGGTTCCATACATTACGGTTCCCTGGATTTCATTGGCACAAGGAACCAACAGACTCATTACTCCTGCACCATTAGGTACTGCATAAATCATAATTTCTTTGTTCTAAAGTCAAGTGTGTAATCCATCCCAATGGAGAAACAACAAAATCTAACTGCATAAGCAATTTTCTTGTATGTCAGATTTCTCTCGTCCAAAAATAATAGAGAGCTCTACACAAACTATTTGCTGCTCCTACGAGTGCCCGTTCAGAAACACACAATGTTGAACCGTACGCAGTTTCTTGGAGGTTAAAATAAACAAACCAAATGGGGACAAAAGAGTCACAGTCTACCAAATCATGCCACAATATTAATAGAGCTAAATTTTTTATTAAGCACAGGCAAAACAACAGGTGAAAAATAGGCACCAGGGTAAAGCTAATGTTATTAAGACAGCCTGAAAGAAACTATGACTATGTTAGCCTGTTTCATAAAGTTAATGTGGGAGAAAGGGGAAGGGATATTAAAAAAAAAAAAAAAAAAAGATTTAATCAGCCTAAAAAAAACTTTAGGTAGGAGTGGATGAATCTTTTTTAGCTTGGTTTTTTTCCCCCATAAATCTGGAGGGAATTACCTAGTGCATTATATGCAAGTGTTCTAAATCATTTTAAACTAAAAAATTTGCATACAGTATGTGATACATTCCTGCAAACCCTCCTGCACGTACTTGATCAAACCGACATCAGCACAGCTCTCACTTGTGCAAAGAGTATTCACAGGAGAAGCAACTGCCAGAAAGACCTCAGACATTAAAGCATATATAGACAGCATGATATAAAGGGCCCAAAACACTATAAAATTAGTATGAAATACAAGAACGTGCAATCCAAGCAGCAGCAAGAATCAAACATGTACAATCCAAATGAAATATTCTACAAAGAGCAAAGTACTACTGCAACTAACCAAGTGCTGGGGCTGGTCTGCACCAAGCCCCAGAGCTGCAGAGACACTGCAGCAAACAGCATTCCATGGCCCTTCACAGAGGATTAGCAGGAATATTGGATACTGCCTTTATTTGATACACATTTATAATTTAATCGACCCATTTGAAGTTTGTACTTCCTGCAGCTTACGGAGAAGGTGAGAGGTTTCAAAACACGGTTATCCTATAAAATCCTATAACCAGAGGACAATTCAATATTTCTGCTAAGACTGAAGAGGTACTAAACAGTGCCTTGATGTAACTACTATCAGCAATTTCTATTAGTCTAAAAACACAGCATTGTAAGAATCCCTCACTACATTTTTTATTTTTGCATGTGTTTATTTCATCAAAACATAAAATTCAGTTTTATCACTACTTTAAGAGCTCACACAACAAATACAAATCATTAGTGAAAGTTCTTTTTGGGGCACTGATGCTGTACCTCCTGTGGCTACAGTAGCTCCAAGCCTCTCACTGGCAATTTTGAAGGCTGCAAGTGTGAAATGGTACCAAACTCATCTTCTCCCTGAAAAACCACTGAAAATACAGATTCATAAAATTCTAGCTTGAAATTTCAGTCATCTGTATCCAGGCCCTCACCTCTGTTTCCTCTGTGGAGTATTGATCCAGACCCAAGGAAGTGACTCTACTTTACCATGACAATTTGGTTACCATCCTGTTCCATAAAGCTGATACTGAAATTTTTGACTGGAAACAAGTTCATGCCCAGGCATGATGCCTCCTTCTCAAAACATAACATCTAGATTAATTTCCACATATAGCTCTTTATTTAGATATATTTTCTCAAATTTCCTGTGTAAATTGTCCATTTCATGCACTAAATCATTGTGTTCTCCATAAAAAGGGGAAATAGCTTTAGGCAGACAGACAATCCTCAGCAGACAGTGGGTATTTTGTGCCCAAGTCAAATGAATAACCAGTACCTGTGAGAGACAGATTTAGGACTATTGACTCAAGGGAATGAAAGCAAAATTTTTATCCATTTTTCTATGCATTATATGTGCCTACATTTATATTACCCAGGATTAAAGTCTAAATAAGGACAGAAATGAGAACTTCTGAAAACTAGCATATAACTGCAGGCATGTGAGTTTTTTAGAAAAAGTGATTTCTAATTCTGAGACAGACAAACTTAATCCTCAAATCTACTAATCCAATCACAGCATTTATAAACTGAGCACTTGCTACTTCAAATATGTCTATTGGGAATGGAGACATTTCTGGCTTTAAAGGCAGCATTAGGTTTGGTTTCAATAACACTCATGTTTCATAACTGTGCCAGAGCCAGGGTGTCAATAAGCCACAGAACTCCCTCTTACCCAAGAATTTCCCCCTCAGTAGTATTCAGATGTGTGTTTTCCTTTATAGTTGCTTCCTTCCTTTATTTTTTTAAGACAATTTGCTCCAAGTAGGCAGTTTGCTACACAGTAAGAGTGACTTTTCACTGTGTATCAAAGTACAGAATGGACTTCAGAGGCAATGTTATAATGCAAGAGAAAAGCAAGCCAAGATACACGTGACAAAGCTCACAGAGACACTCACTCTCTTCTTCAAATTATCAATTTGCTCTGGATAGTACAGAAATAAAACATATCTCACCATTTCAGTTTCACATAATATTTCCATTCTTATGATATTTTAACTAGATAAATACATAACCTTCACTATAAAAGAGACATGAAAAATAATAAATAAGAATCAAAGACCAGTTAACCCTACAAGAAGTTGGAAATTTTATCACATGAAAATTTGCATAGATGCTTTCCTGGTAGTAGTTGAATTAACACCAATTACAAATGATAACACAATTTTTACAGAGCAAACAGTACTAAACAAATGAAAGTATTAATAATACTTTTTTTTTAACAAAATCAGCATGAAGGTAAATAGATATGCCTGCCACAGCTCAGAAAATAGCAAGTTCTGGGGCTTTTATCTTGTCTAAATTTGTTCTGATTTTAATTTCTTAGGAAGACTTAATCAGTTTTTGTTAAAACTGTACCTATCAATGTTATATATTTTTTTGCTGTTTAAAAAAATACTAAAAAAGCCCTGGCTGCATCCTGCTCCACACACAAACCTGCACCAAACCTTCCAACAGAGAAACTTGAAGTAGCAAAGCAGCCATGAACACTGCCCAAATACAAGACCCACCAACAGTGAGCACCTCAGAGACTTTCAACAAGAACACTTATTTCTGCCATTCAGGAATACAAAGCATTACTGGAAATTCAAGCATGGGGATAGGTTCTGTGCCTAGAGAATGTTTGGCTCAGGTGAAGATGTCCAGACCGGAGCCAAATAAATCCCTGTTAGGCACAGCTTAGGGGCAACAACAATACCCTGCAGCACGTTGGGTCCTGCACAGCTCCAGCTCTGCCCTGCAACCCTCCCTCCCACCCCTCCTTTCAGCTCCAAAGGCAAACCCTGTACTTTCATTCTTTTTTTCTCTGTATAGCTGATACTTTCTTCCTACAAGAAACTAAAGTTGTAAGACATTTATCAACCTAGCGAGCTTTTGAATTTCTTCTCCTTACAATTTAATAAAACAAGCTCAAAAATCAATACAAGCAGAAACAATCTTAAAACTATAAGAGACTGGGGGTGTATTATATTTGATACTCTAGATAAAATAAAACTTGAGGCATCACAGATCACACACCATAATAGCAATAAAGCAGACAGGATTATGGTAATTAAGAAGTAGACAGATCAATAAAATATCTGTTATATTTTGGCAAGTCAGCAAGTAGCAGTGCTTTGAGTTTCTGACCTAGAGAACTGTCTGATACATTTTTTGTGGCCGTGGCATAATCTGTTGTCAGCAAAGAGCTTCCCTATGTGTTTAGCTTAGGGATGAATTAAAGACAAATGCTGGATTTCAGTGAGATCACGGCAAAAAACAACTCCAAGGAACCAGTCAAAGCTAATCAAAATATAATGAACTTCAAAAAAGGAAGAGTTGGGTGTTTGGGGGAGGGTGTCCCTTTCCTTTTTAATTCATGGAAGCACAATTTAGTCGATTAACTTGTGGACATGACTTTTGATAGTTATATAAATGTGAAATTTATAGTAAAACACGAAAATCAGTTGAATTTCAGAAGTTTAGTTGCAAGATATATTTGAAAGAGTAAGTTCCCTGCTGACTGCTAAAGCACAGCCCTGTGACAGAGAGCACAAAGCTAAATCTCCCTGACAGGTTTTTTGTGCTTGCCAGAATTGAGCCACTGCTGGCCCAGGTTTACTTCATCTGTGTTTGATTCATGCCTGCACCCTGGACATGCAATTTAAATTTCAGGTGACAGTATAAACTTAAACTTGTTCAGGCAGAAAGGAAACAAAAACCCAAGCAAATTAAAAAGAAAGATCATCTTAAGTAGTATAGGACAAATCTTCAGCCACATTTTTAATTAAAGATCTGAATATTCTTTCTGTTATTTTATACAACTTAAAGTATTTTTTTCTTTCCTTATGAGGAAGTGGATTTAAACAAACCACATTTTCCACTTCTAAATAATACTTGATTCTCTGGAATTGCTCATACACACTACTAACCTCAGAACTTAGAGGGTTCAGTACAGCAATACTATATTCTATAAATAGTCCCTGAACACTTGTGACATCTTTTAAAAGTTTTTAGTGGCTTTAAAAGTAAATATGGGATAAAGTTTCGAATAAATGTATTTTTAATTATTTGTTTTACTTAAATATTATTTCAATATCGTACATAATCTAGTTATTATAAAACCATTCTAAAGAAGATCTGTTAAAAGTGATAAGCAGTCAAAGGCAGTAGGAGGAAAACAATGCACACGAACTCTGTTCGCAGATCACTTTGAAGTTCTGAAGGTTTTTTCAGATAGTCTTCTGCAAAGAAACATTCACTCAGCTACACCTGAGTAGCAAATTAAATATTTGGCATTAATTTTTTTGCTTTTTATTAATTAAAAATATTGAAATTGTGCAGCAACTCCATGCAGGGAAAGCAATGCAGCCACACATGTGCAAGTCCAGCAGGAGCCCCCCCAGTGTTTGGATACCTGGGCATCCTCAATCTATTTTTTATTCCTTTCATACTTTCTAACACAGAGTACTATTAATGACTGCAAATACCAGCTTTTTCATTTGACAACTGTTCAGTCAATATTTTGCAAACACAGTCAGAAAATACCTTCTCAGCAAAGACAGAGATTTGAAGTCACAAACAACACCCATCTTTCTTGCCAGTTATTTTACACTGGATCATTTTCTTTTAATGAACTTTTGTTAACAGAGATGTCTTTAACAGGAGTAGTTGAGAAATGGTAATTTAAGTATCACAGAATAAAAGACTCAAGATATTAACTAGAAGGTAGGTTTAGACAAAGATCAGAACTACTGGATATTATTTCCTCTTGATGAATATTTCAGCGTAGTATATTATTTTCTCCCTGACACTACTTTCAGGCATATATCACCAGGAGTTTCTTAGACATTTCAAAGTTCAGCAACATAACACTGCTCACACCCATAAATCCACCCGTTCTATGCTTAGGGACACACTCTTGGCTTTTGTTTTCATTAGCGGTCCCTCCACTGACATCACAGTCCAAAGTTGGAGGCCAGGTCTGAAAACCACTCCTAAGGAAAACTCCACCAGTCTCAACTCAGCAATTCTCTCCCAATGCTCTCAGGAGCTCACTGGTGCTTTCCAGTGCCTTCCTCCTCCTGCTCAGCACTGCCCAGCCCAAAGCAAGGATTTCCACCAGGCACCAACTCTGTCCTGTCACTATAAAAGCAGCAGAAGTGGATGCACATGCCAATAATTACTGTGAAAGACAAAGAGCAGAACTGAATGGTACAAGGTGAGGCCAGACCTCAATGACATGATTAGCAAGACAGGATCTGTAGTGTTTGTTGAGAGATACCATTGAAATTATCAGTGCCTAAGAATTTTTGTAGTTAATACATTAGAACAGCACTGCGTGTTACTGCGGTACTTCTCATCAGTAAAGCATGAGGCCAGGCCAGGTTGGACAATGCCTGGAGCAACCTGGTCTAGAGGGAGGTGTCCCTGTCCATGGCAGGAGGCTGAAACGGGATGATCTTTAAGGTTCCTCCCAACTCAAACCATTCTGTGATTCTCTAAGGCATGACACAAGTGTGAGACACGGGGCATAGAGGAGGTTTGGTATCAGTGTAATACAAGCAGTCAGAGTACAGCTCAAGTCCTTGAACGGCTTTTGAGGGGGCAAGAAGCAAAGGTTTGTCTTTCTTAAGTGATATTCTTGAAAAACAAACACCTGTGCATCTGCTCAGGGTACACTGAACACTTGTTAGTAGTGGTGTATCACTGGAAGATTTCCTGTGAACATCGGAAGTGAGCAGTTGTAACACTGAAACACGAACGAGTCACTTCAGAAGCACAACCCCCTCAGCAGCATCACTTTACACAAGGTATCTTAAAAGCACTGAAATTACCAAGACAAACCCCCCACTGAGTTCAATTACATAAGCAGGATTTAAATAGCTGAAGTCTCCTGTGCCGGTGAGAGAATAGTGGCTTTACGATAGGACTCTTTTCCTCAACGAGCAGAAGAGACGAGACCCTTTCTATTTATGAAAATAAATCTGGAACTCAGTGCTCAGCTTTTCACTTCTGCAAGTTTATTTTCAGCTGTGCACAACAGAAGTATTAGCATCGTCCTCATAAACATTTAAGTCAGACACTATTAGACAGAATGGTAGATTGAGAAATGTCCATTGATTTTCCCAGCTATTTCTATATTTTCCATACTCAGAACAGTATACTCGTACCCAGTTATGAATTTATTTTGTTAAAATTTAAACAGAAGCAGCAAATTTACACATGCACAGGTGCACACACACCATGACACTTGGGAATACACAATCCTTGCCTTTCCTTCGGGAGAGAAAAGCTTATACAAAAGGGAAGATAATGAAGAAACACAATAGGATATAGTTAAAAAACTTTAAGTACTTTAATATTATCAATGTTCTTTAAAGAAATCTAAAACTGAAACTTAACATCCTTAAAGAAGAACCACATAAGTATTAATGGGAACACAATCTGGGAACTGTACTAATGACTGTCACTTCATTATCACAATGAATGTATTACTTAGCTTCCATTAATTAATAAGCCATTTGTCCAACCAACCATCAATAGACCATAGTGATGTAGCACACTATATCTGTATTTATGTTTCTAAATATTTCCTTTCCCTGAAGCTAGTCCCTATTCCACCAAGGCAATCTAAAGATAACATTTTCCATACACACATCCATCTAGAAATATAAACTAGGAATGGTGCAACATCTCAGATGAAGGAAAAAAAACCCAACCTGCCCTCAAACATTATCTCTCTGCTGTACTTTCACATACAAGGATTTTGGATTTTCTTGCCTCAGTGCTACTCCTATATTTTAAAACCTTTCAATAGCTTGGATGATAAAGCCTATTTTTCTCTTACCAAGATATGCAATTCCGTCCTCAAAAACCTGAAAGGATATGAATTTTGTCAGAGCCCTTGAGTTACAAATTCCTTTGCTTATGCTTAAAAGGGTGAAAAAACTGATCTTGCAGCGAAAAGACAAAGACCAAAAAAGCCACACCTAACATGGCACCGAAGCTGTACTGTTCCCAGGCTACACACAGCAACAAATTACTCTCTCAAAAGAAGAATGCAGGTCTTACATGAAGTGGAACAATTAATTTCACGCTTGTCAGCCCAGTCTCAATAGTGTGTTGATTTGAATCAGATATTTGGGGTGCATTCCTGCATGCAGCGGACAGTCCTGATGCCTCCTGAGCAGGCACATTGCAATGATGACTATCATTGTAAAACAATCCATCAATAAGAGTAATTACAGTATTGATCAAAACGGCTCCTTGTTTCGTATCAGAATCAATTCTCAGGAGCTGCCAGAAACAGAAATATCTAATGGACTATTCCATCACTGCAGCAACTGAAACAGCTAATATTCTGGAAAGCTCTTAATAATTACTCATTGACTCTAAATTTCTGCTTCAGTGGTTAACTATACCCTGCTTACTGTTGCTTGAAAGTCAGTCGCAGTGGTTGAAATAAGATTCCAATGCAAATTCATAAAGTGCTAACATCTGCAAAAAAATTCAAAACCACCTTATATAATTTCACTGTGTTCTGTTAATCAGAGAATCTAATTATTTTTCTTATTACATTGTTTCTGGGTGAGAAACTGCATTTTGGATGCCGACAGCTTGTTTTACAGTGGCTGCTCCTGCAGTACCCTACAACAGGCAGGGTGGAATTCATTACAGCTCAGAGTGTAAACAATAGAAGGCATAATACCATTAATGGCATCTTTTTGTGTAAATGTCACTGAATTACAGATGGTGTTGAGCTAGCATCAGCTCTTAATGCTGCACTATAAATCCTGGAATATATAGAATAATAGAATTGTTTAGGTTGGAAAATACCTTTGATATTGAGTTCAACCATTAACCCAGCACTGCCCAGTTCACCGCTAACCCATGTCCCTCAGGGCCACATCTACACATCTTTTAAATGCCCCCAGGAATGGTGATTCCACCACTTCCCCGGGCAGCCCCTTCCAGTGTTTGACAGCCCTTTCAGTAAGGAAGTCTTTCCTAATATCCAGTCTATACCTTCCATGGCACAACTTGAAACCATTTCCTCTTATCCTGTCACATATTACCTGGGAAAAGAGAAAAACATCCACCTGCCAACAACCTCCTTTCAGTTGTGCAGAGCAATAAGATCCCCCCTGAGCCTCCTTTTTTCCACACTGAACCCTCCCCAGCTCCACTGCCATTGTCTGGACACGCTCCAGCACCTCGACATCCTTCTTGTCACGAGAGGCCTAAAACTGGACACAGGATTCAAGGCATGGTCTCACCAGTGCAGGAAGGGCAGTCACTGCCCTGGTCCTGCTGGCCACTATTGCTGTTACAGGCCAGGATGCCATTGGCCTTCTTGCCCACCTGGGCACACACCACCTCATGTGCAGCCACTGATGATCAGCACAGCTGAGTCCTTTTCCACTGTTCAACTTTCCAGCCACTCTGCTGGGGCAGAGTGGGGCTGTTGTGACCCAGGTGTGGGAATCAGCACTTGGCCTTGATGAATCTCATACGATTGGCCTCAGCCCATGGATCCAGCCTGTCCAGATCCTCTGCAGAGCCTTTTTACTCTCAAGTGGATCAACATCCCACCCAACTTGGTGTCATCTGCGAACTGACTGAGGGTGCCTTTAAACTCCTCATCCAGATCATTGGTAAAGAGAGGAAGCAGAATTGGCCCCAACATTGAGCCATGGAGAACACCACTAGTGACCAACTCCCAGACAGATGTACCTCCATTCCCCACCACTCTCTGGCCCAGCCATCGAGCCAGTTTTTTATTAAGCAAAGAGGACACCCATCCTAGCCAAGAGCCATCAGTTTCTACAGGAGAATGCTGTAGGAAATGGTGTCAACGGCTTTACTGAAGTCCAGGTAGGCAACAACCACAGCCTTTCTGTGATCCACTAAAGAGTCACCTCATCACAGGAGAACAGGTTAGTCAACCAGGACCTGCCCTTTATAAACTGTCTGGCACTGACTGGGCCTGATCCCCTCGTCATCCTCTATGTGCCATGTGGTGGCACTCAAGATTATCTGCTCCATGACCTTCCCTGGCACCAAGGTCAGACTGACAGGCCTGTAGCTCCTGAGATCCTCCATCCAACCCTTCCTGTAGAAGGGCATCAGATCTGCTAACTTCCAGTTAACTGGGACCTCTCCAGTAACGAGACCTACTGAGAAGTGAGGGAAAGTGGCTCAGTGAGCACATCCACCAGCTCCCTCAGCACCCTTGGGTGTATCCCAACTGGATCCATGATCAGTTTGTGTATCCAAGTGGTGTAAAAGATTGCTGACAATTTACCCTTTGTTCTTGCAGCTCATGGGCTGGTACCTGAAGAACAAGTGCTCTTGTTATTAAAGACTGAGGCATTAGAAAGCATTCAGTATACCAGCCTTTTCCTCATACTTCGTCACTTTGTTTTCCAACATGTACAACAAAGGATGGAGATCCTCCTTAGCCCTTCTTTTTGTTGCCAACATATTTATAGAAACATTCTTTAACTGTCTTTTATGGCAGTAGCCAGGTTAAGTTGGAGTTGAGCTTTGGCCCTTCAGTTTTCTCCCTGCAGAACCTCATGACACCCTCGTAATCCTCCTGAGATCCCTACCATTTCTTCCAAAGGTCATAAACTCTCTTTGTTTCTTTTTTTCTGAGTTCCAGACAAAGTTCTCTGTTCAGCCAGGATGGTCTTCCTCACTCATTCATCTTTCAGCACACAGGGGCAGCCAGCCTCTCTTCCTTTAAGATTTCCTTCTGGAAGAATGTCCAGTCTTCCTGGACTCCTTTGCCCTTCAGGAATGCCTTTCCAAGGGACTATGCAAATCAGACTCCTAAAGAGGCCAAAGTCTGCCCTCCAAAAATGCAAGTCAGCAGATCTCTTCTCTTCCAGTACCTTCATACATGTTCCTGTTTCACTTCAGATTTGTCTGTCCTCACACCTAAACTGTCCTGAAAGTGAACTGCAGTGAACTGCATGTAGCTAAGGCTATATTAAAATACATTTGCATGCTGATATCATCTTAAATTGCCAATAAAAACATATTTAAATTAATAAACTGGCACATTACACAGGCACTGCAAGAATCAGCATTATACCATTTCTAATAAAATACTTTTATATAACACATTAGCATTATCATCAATTGGAAATCACTAATATTTCCTCTGATGTTTGCTGAAGTAGCGTTAATTACACTCACTTTCTTTTGGTATTCATGTACCATCAGTGTAATTAATTTGGAGTTTACTGAAGTGTGAAATGTTCTGCCTGATAATAGATTTCCCAGAACCTCATACAGCAGTCGACCTTAAGCATTCCACTTATGCTCAGGCTAAACAGAGAGGTTGAGTTCAGTACTACGGTATCCTCAAAGGGAAAGCAGCAGCTTTGGAAATTGCAGCAAACTGAAAGCCTTTTTTAAAAATATTTTGCTGATAAAGTTAGCATAAATATTTGGGTATCTCAACTGATGAAAAGGCGAGTTGAAATGTGGAAAGCCACCAACACAAACAGCATGGCTGAGCTCTAGCTGCAGGGTGAAAAGGACTAGAATCACTTCCACTTAGCTTTAATTGCTTAAGAGTGTCTTTTGCAAATCATTGAAGGTCTTAGAACTGGACTTAATAACATGGAACATTGTGAAGCAAGGATGATTAGGGTGAAAGATAAGAAATTTAGCAAAGAACATCAGGTAACAATTATTATATTAAATAACAGCCCTCCTCTAGTCTGTCATTGATAGCAATGAGGAAACTCCAGAAGTCTATATAGGACCTGTTTCACACTCCACTGAAGTAAAGAAAAATTTTAATTTTTTCCCCCACATGTTTAGGATCAGGCCTTATCATCCAGAAATCTCCATAAATACCATCACAATGGTAACATCAAATATTTGAATTCTTTAGATATTTGAACACTTGTCTATTTCTACCCTCTAAGTTGTGCTCTACATGATTTCATGTTACTAACATTGCTATGGTTTTCTTCCTCGAGGGGATTACATTTCCACCCTAATGATATCATCAGAAGGGTTATCTACGCTCATCCAAGATGTTTTAATCATTTCCTGGACCAACAGCTGGCAATATCTGTCAAAGGCAGTACTTTAAAAGTCTAGAAATCTTAGTGCATGAGACACCTGACACTACCGCTGTCACAATTTTTGTAAAGTTTAATCAGGAAAGAACAACCACACTCAGATACTACCAAACCACTTCTGATAAACACCAACCTTTTAATGTGCACCATTATATTTTAACCCTAGGATGAATGATCAGCAGTTTGTACTGTTACTGTTCACATAGTTTCCTTCAAAAAAGGGAAGGTCAGGAAAAGCTTCTCTAAATTGCATGCCTAAAATTCACAAAATTAAGTTTAAAAATTTATCCCCAAAAGCAAAACCAGAAAAAACAGATAACGTATCTTCTTTAGAGAACAGGGAGAGTTTTTTCATGTTCTCTGTACAAACACATCCATGCTATGCTAAGGGAGCAGACTGTGGCTTAGTGCAGCCAGACCAGCTACTACAAGCCCAGACAGGATTAAAACAAAATAGAATTTTGTGAAAAACACAGGTAAATTTTTATGACAGTATGCTTTCAAAATACTACAATAAAGAGTGTTTGTGAGATAACCATAAATTATAGGTCACTTAGAACCTCCAGGAAAACTCCCACAGAGACAAGTCTTCTCTAAATCAAATGCATGCCCTGCACTCAGGATACAAATCCTTATGTCTTCATAATTTATCCTTTTTGTTCACCACGATATTAGCTGGTTTAAAAGCCTTCCTTGAGCAAAAGTTACGCACAGCTGCTGAAGGAATGTCAAAATCCTTGCCCTCTGAAAACAGCTGACAGAGTAAAATAGCTAATGAAGCCCGAGGTGCCTGTGTGCCACCATTAGCACAGAACTAGTTCATTCTATTTCAACAACTCATGCTCTTAAAAAAGCAATTTTAAAATGCCAGTGAGATAAGTTTTCTTGATATACCATAACAAAAAAATAAAGCACCATTTACTTATCTGCATTATATCACTATCATTTAAAACTACATATTAACAAACACAATAAAAATGCTGACAGACAACATTATTAAGCAAGGAAATATACTTGTAGGTATTTGCAATTATCATAACATTTCACTAAGATCATTAGCCATTAAAAAGTCATTAAAAATACACAGTAGCAAACCCAGTGAAGCTAAAATTGAGAATGCCTAAAAGTTTACAGTAAAAGACTTTCACAATCTTCACTCATTTTCTTCCACAATCAACATAAAAGTTTTAGAATTCAGGGTAGCACTAATTTATACTCAGCGATACTCTGATATTCCATATTAAAATTAATGACATTTTTATGAAACTTGTGAAAACTGAAATGAAACAAGTTACTCTCCAAAGCCAGCTGCACCCTGAGGAGCTTCTGTCCATCAAGACCTTGTCATTTACCATGGCGTTCCCAGTTTCCTCCTTTGGCGAAGAGATACATAAGGAACCTGTAGTTCCCTGGAATCTCATTGGTATCTGCAGCCCTGCTTGCTTTGAGCTACAAGAGGAAAATTACAGTCTTCAGTAGAAATAGCTTGTAGCAGTTAACTGCTCTGCTTCTTATCCCCACAGACCCTGAAGTCTTTACAAATTCCAGTCTGAGAGAAGCAAACATTGTAATTTAGGATATTTGTGAATACTCATGTTAATATCTATTTAAGGTAATTTACTCATTAAACTACTAAACTAACAGTTAATAAACAACATGCTTGAGGTAAACACTAGCAGGAATGGTTAGTAAGTGTACTTGGGGCTATACTCTGGAAATACAAGTCTTATTCACCTTCTATTCAAACATTGCCTGTGTGGAAGAGAAAACTAATAATTGCTCACTGTGACACAAAGACACATCTCTGAACTGTGATTACATGTGGATGTTAGCAGATAGAACAGGGAAGGGCCAGAATTAGACTAATTCAGCACTAAATTTAGCCTTTATCTGACACGGACATATATACTTTTTTCCAGCATCAATAGTACAGGCCACGGCCAAAGCAAGGAACCTGCCAGCATCACACTGGGAGCTGCAGCAAACCACGTGTGGCAGCAAAGCTTGGCCTGCAGAGCAGTTTTTCTCCTTCCATACCCAGAGCATTACATTAAATAAGCTGTTCCTTTACATTTACTGCAAGTCTCTCCTATTCCAGTTTTCACCATGTGTGCTGCTGTGAAGCACACATAAATGCAGATTATCTCAGCCAGTTCAAAGAATTTCATTTCTTCTAAAGGCACACAAACAGTTTTGTTTGTTGTCATCCTCTTATCTTCACACTCTTCTCAACCACGTTACCAAGATACATTCTCATGTTATTTCAGCCACTAATAATTTACCCATCTGACAAGCAATAAATTCACTTGCAAGCTTCAGGACAGTAAACCAGAGAAGCTAAACTCATGAATACCTAATCCACTTGAAACTTTGCTTCATGCTGGGGAAGCAGCTGGTGTGCTGTGACCACTGCTTATTACGGTAATCACAATTATTTCACTCGTTCCTGGAGTGCCGGTGCTGCTGCAGTGTCCAGCTGTTCTCTCTCCTGCTGTATTTGGGCTGCAGACTTCTGGGGCTGGAATTGTCTTTTCATTGCCCATATGTAACTATACACAACTGAACTCTGAGATGCTTTAAGACATAAAAATTACTCAATACAACAAACACGGTATGAAAAGTTTATGTTTTCATTCTATCTCAGATTGGTTGCCATTATTGTTATTCAGATTACAGAAGTTATAAAAATAATGGACCTGTCAGTTCAATGGCTGAATAAATTACTTTAGCTGGGGTCAAGAGGAGTTATTCCCTGCTTATCCTTTCATTTTGAAAAAGAAATATAGATGTTAATTGGGAAACAGAAGTGGAGTTTTGAAACAGTGCTAAGGCTTAATTTTTACTTCTACAAAACATTCTTAAAATGCAAGAAATTAAATGCTTTGCATTTGTAGGACACCACTCCATTACTGAATTAATGTATTTCCTGTGTACAAAGAGGAAGCAAATGCCAACTCTGTGAAAGGGGGAAAGACAGCAACCCCTATGTTTAGTTTGCCTAAATAATAAATTCTTGTGATCTTTCCCATTAGAACTGCCACTGTTTGCTGCCAAAGCTGTTGATAACTCCCAAGGACAAGAAAACAGCCTACAGTGTGCTGGTTTTCCCTGAGATACTGTGATAGTAATATGGGAAGACTTCTCCTTTCACTTTCTTGGATAATCAGAAGCATTTTTTCCTCCATCAACCTACCAAAGTTAACACTGGAAGATGAAAATTGTAGATCTCTTAGGCAGTGGCTCTCAAGATCATCACCAACAGCGCCAGCACCGCCACAAATGGGGTGGAAAGACGTGGTGAGGAGCAGGGCGGGTGCGCGGAGGGCAGAGCGAGCCCCGGGGCTGCAGCGACCCAGGAGAAGCAGCGCAGGACCAGGGTAGCCCAACGCCCCAGGTGGCTCCCCGGCCATCTGCTTTTCCCGGCTAATCATCCTCTCACGCCAGGGGCCGCTGCCATCTCTCCGAAAGATTAAGTGCTCGAAACCGCAGCAGCCGTTCGGATCCACCCATCACAAAGGATGTTTACAACTGGAAACACAGGGATCTGTTTGAGCCTTTATCTTTAAAAACCGAGCAAACAAAATCCCTCAGGGAAATAACAAATAAGTTATGCTAAGAAAAACAATTTAGCTGACAAACTCAAGCACTTGTAAACTAAGTAAAGCTCGATTTACAGTTGCAAAAGCATTTTAGCTTGCTTATACAAACACTTTATGATGTAAACCTCACTCTGCTTAACGTTCTTCATGAGATCAGTAACTTTCAGCGCACAGGATGGTCTCTCAATCTCACAAATTAAGGTTTCAAATGTGCAATTTTGCAATTGCGATGATGCTTTTTATGCAAAATTATTATATTTAATTGCTATTTTATTTCCATTCAGTTCTAATGTTTTGCATCAAGGAAACATTTCTATGGATGCAGCAACATTTTACAACTCCAGATGTAGATCTGAATCATTAACTGAACCTCAGAAAACCAGGCACTAATTCCAACAGCTGAAACAGTGTGAATAAAAGCAAAAGCTGCATCCTATGCATTCCTATAAACCTCTTAAGAAAATACACCCCTAAAAAGACTTGCCTTTGCATCTTTGGTTTGAAAAAGAAATGCTTAGTGTTTTGCTTCTACTCACTGAGATCATCTTCCACAATTCATTGTGACTTTCACAAAAAGAACTTTCTTTAACCTGTACCAAGATAAGTGGTTGTATCTTCCATTTTGAACGACAATGTGCACAACTAATCCAAGAATGTAACAATGACTGAAAAGTGGCTTTGAGCTTCTCAAATCCAATGCTCAGTGTGCAAACTGACAGTAGTATCTGGTTTCTCAATGCTGTCTCCCAGTTCTGTCAGCTTTGCACGGGAAGAACTTGAAAATGCAAAATTTTATACTTGTGCAGTAGCACAGGAAACATCAACAAAGTTGCTTTGGCAAGTACAGATGCTCTGAAGGTACTTTTGCAAAAAAAAAATAGAAGTTTAGAGATTTCCATCCTACTGACAAACTGGCAGAGACAATCAGCTACATGATTTTTTTATTTAAACTAAAGCAGAAATCTCTGTGTTAATGAGATACATTTGGGAACTTAGGGTCAAACCCTATAATGGTTAACACAGTCAAAAGATACGAAACATCACAAAGCACTTGAGGGGAGTTCCTCACAACATTAATTTTTAGCCTGGCATAATAATACTCATTATAAGATCCCACAGATGAAAACTAATGTACTGTGAATTTTATACCACTTCATTATAATTCAAATGACTTTTTCTTCCTTCTTACATTTTCATTGTTTGATAAACTAAAATACTTCTACTTCTATAAAGCGTAGGGATAGTGGCAATGTTCATCAAAGAGCATATTAAATAAATAATATTCAACAACTACATATGGGTGAATATTATTGAACTACATTAGACCACAAAATTGTCATTCCATATCAAAATGTGACTTATATAGCAAGGTTAAAAAAATCTAAAAAGACAAGTGTTCTTTTAAGGCAAAGAATAATCAAACATTTTGTACTAGCTGTGCACTGTTCTAAAAATCATAGAATGGTTTGAGTTGGAAGGGACCTTAAAGACCATCTCGTTCCAAGCCCCTGCCATGGGCAGAGACACCTCCCACTACTGCAGGTTGCTCAGAGCTCCATCCAGTCTGGCCTTGAGCACCTTCACAGATGGGGCCACCACAATTTCTGAGCAGCCTGTTCCAGGGCCTCGCCTTCCTTACAGTAGGGAATTTATTCCTGATAAAAATCGATTTGTATGAAAAGCGCTTCACAGACACTCTCCAGCTATTAAGGATTTGTAAATAAACATTAAGTCTTACCTACAAAATAAGCATATTCTGTACATTGTATCCCACCCAGTCTTTTGTAAGCCACTGTTACAAAATTAGCCCAATAGATTTTACACAAATTCATAGACCATTTTACTGGACCAAGTACTTTTGGATACCCAACAGTTTCTCAGCACGTCCCTTATTTTCATGATAAAAAGTCAGTTTCACTGCTGTTCACAAACAAAAGAGACATTTTAAGTACTGTTGTCTTTCCTCTCTTGAGATTCTTGTCCCCAATGTAGGTTGCAGTCTATCACAAAAATATTAATGTAACTACTATAATAATAAAAGTAGACTGACAAACTACTTTCTTATGCTAATTTGAACTATCTCAACAGTTCAGTCCCAGTCTCTTGATGTTTTCTGTGAACAACATAAAATACACTGAGTTTCTTCCAGCGCTACTGAAAAGTGTTTCATTACGAGCAAAACTATTTCTGTACCATGCCACAGAACAGCTCTTTTCTTTAATCTCTCAGCATAAAAGCCTCCACACACTATTGCTCCCCACTTTACCATGCTTACTGGAAACTCTGGGATTTTCTCTACCAAAGTCATGTCTTTCATACCTCTTTAACAACATATTGCCAGTTTTTCCTTGTTTTTCAGGACGAATTTTAGACCCGTAAATATAAAATAAATTTGTGAACGAAATAAAATATCCCACAACTATGTGTTTGCTTTCAGACAGACTTTAAGTAGGTCAAAACCTTTTAAATTACTACTGACAATTCAATTTCTTCCATTCTTAGGGTGTCTTGTGACTGCCTATCCATCTGCAGATCTGGCCTGACTGTTGGTTTGTAGTACTAGATCCAGCATTTTAAAATAATTTTCAAGGCTTCCTCAGAGAGTCTGCAGAGGACAAGAGATACTCAGTTCAGCACTCCCCTTGCACACTCCAAATTTGCCTCTAAATTCCAGGCTCTTCACCCAACGCTCCCTCCCATGCCGCACACCAGCATCATTTCCTCGTCAAGGGCCGGCGGTTCCTGCTGTGCCAGCAGCTGGCTGTACTCAGTCCCTTCCGAACACGGTACGGAGCCTGCCAGCAGCGAGAGGCATCTCGGGGACAAAGGAGATTGCTCCTTTAGGGGAGCCATGGAGAGAACAGCTGCCCTACCTCGTAAACAAGGGACAGTGAGTGATGGAGCAGGGGCAAGAGATGGTCTCAGTGAAGAGCTGATGGGCTCCAGAGTAACCAGAGACACTGCTGAGAGGGGGCCACCTTAGTTTACAAAGCCTTTAGAGAAATTTATAAGGGGAAGATGACGACACCAGAGTACATCAGAGTCCCATCATAACAATCTTGATTAAAAACATTTTGGTGATTTCAGAGTACATCTGACTGGCTGGGGAATGTCAGTGTTGTTGGGAGCCGGGAGTCAGACATTCTTCGGAGGCAGTGGATGCCCCTGTTCTGGCTCATGTATTTTGGGGGAGGAACGGATCAAAATAAGGGGCAGAACATGCAATACAGAGGAGAGGCACTCTGCCAAGGAACCACCAGGAGTGGGCAGCAAAGGCAGCTAAAGAGAGGCTGCGGCAGGAATCATCGAGGAAAAGGAGCTAAAGCCCAGGGCAGAGGAAAGCACAGAGAGGACGGAGGAGAGCAGAGATGAGGCCATGCCAGTGCCAGCCTAAACCCTCAGCAGCTGCCTGCCCTGTGTGCCTGTGCTGCCCCTCACGCAGTACAAACACCTTGAGCATCTCCACACACACATATATCCGTGACTCCTTCCAGAACAAAGTAGAAACGCACTAGCCCTGGAAAACGCGCATCATCTGTGCCCTTCTTTAACAGTTCCCTCTTTGTGGGGCACAAAGAAATGACACACGGGGAAAGAAGTTTAAGATTCAATGCCTGGGTGCTGAAGTGTCCTGCAGACAGGTCCGGGGGCTGCCAGCGCTGGTGCTGCAGTTTCCACCCGGAAACCAACGGCAAGCGGGCACTTGAGAAAGTAACATCTTCTACTTAAGAAAACTCCCTTTGGCAGAACTTCATTTTCCTGCAAATTCTTTAAAATTGCTTTGTTCCAATGGAAATGCCTGTTAGTGGCACAAAACCCTTTAAAATATGCTGACCGTGTCACGGACTTCATTTGCATATTAATAGCTGCTTCTCTCCCAGGGGATTAATTGCCTTCCCAATAGAATCTCACAATCCCATTTATGCAGGTTTATTCTGGCTCGGGAGTGGGGGTGGGGATGGGCAGTGCATGGACTGCAATTTCATTGTTTCAGAATTTGGGATTTCTCGGCACTTACCTTTTTATGTTCTTAAACACCTTTTAGTAATCACGGGCAGTATGAAATAGACCTTTTAAACCAAGCTTATCCAATTCAACACTGGTTTATATTCCACAATTATTCAAGTTATGATTTTTAAACAGGGTGGCAAATTAAGCAGAATTCTACAAAGTGGATAAATGGCACATTAAAAAGTAATTTATATACAATATTATAAATGTGAAAATTGAGTGCAGTGATAATCTGGAACTCCTTCCTTTGAAAAAAAAGATAATTCTATTGAGACAATACAATGTCAGGTTATTCTCTCAGACTATTCTCAACTAACACATGCTTAATGTAGTGTCTTCTACAGTCACTTAGGAAGACATTCTAAAGCACCCTCACAACATACTGCAACTGGAGTTATCTAAACGTGTAATAAAATTCATTTGTACCAGATATCTGGTAACCATGGAACCTAAACATGGCTTAAACTAATGTACACTGCATTCCTGTGACTAGAGCTCAATAGCAAATATGACAGAGGGTACAGTGAATTTCTAATCTATTGCAATGACCTGCAATACAAGAATAAACTTGGCAGATTCCAGATTCCAAAAATCCTCTCCCAGTGATAACCTATTTACTTTTCCCCTAAAACGGATAAATAGGGTGAGTGGGACAGATTAAAGCCCTATTTCAGAGTAGACACTAAGATATTTTCTATCTGAATTATTGTAATAACCTTGCTGTTATTATAAAATTCTTTGGAAAATATACATTCATCACAGTTTGTCAGCTTCTTTCCCAAAGTATTTTCCCCAGTTGCTCCTCTGTTCATACTTCCTGTAAATAGATTTAATGCCAGTTGAAATACTTTTCCAAACATGCAGAAGAAATTTCTAGGACACTGTAGTCGGCACAGCTGGGAATACACTGTCTTTAATGACACTCATCTCAGTGCATTTGGGGCCCAAGGATATGCAGAAAATAATAGCAGAAAGTAGTTTTAAAACTCTTTACACCGCCACTGTAATTACAATATCCTTTTCTTGCATGGCTGCTGTTCCAAAGTCTGTCTCTGCTAGTTGGGGCATTTCAGAGGAAGCAGAGAGTGATAATAAAATTCTCTCCTTTTGCTGCTCTGAATTTATCAATGACCAACATGTGACAGACATAACAAAACCCCAAGAATTTAATCAGCTGACAATGAAAGCTCAGTTGTGATGCCCTTTGTGTTTTTCTTGGATAAAACAGGGTAAATATAGTTAAGGGGATAAAGAGAAATAAGCATACAGATATAATATTATTGAAGATTCTAAATATAATTCCAGCAGGCCCCATGCAAAGATCTACAGGACACAGAACTTAACATTTGAATCAAGGTTGTCCTATGTGGATGAAGGGCAAAGACTCCCACAACATTTCAGGAAAAGTGTGATCATTTTTCCCATGTGGGAAAAGCAGACCAAGTCAGATATTTTAAATATAATCCTCATTGCAAGCAAAGAAAATGCAAAATCCTTTCTTTAGACACTAACTACTACTAATCCTTGCTTTAAAAAACCAGTTTCTATTTTAAGCAAGCTTTGTAAAAGGGAATGTGTTGAGGGCAAATTACACAACCAGGTGGACAGGACAGTTTCACATGAAATTGAGAGCATACTTTTGTTAATACATCTATATAGCACCTCAAAGTTTATGTACTGTGCAAATCTGCTCATCAGGACCGATAATTCTGTGCCTTTTTTCTAAATTGGTCCAATTGCATCTGATTTCACTGGTAGGAGGAGCCTGGATGTGGTCCAGTCAGCTGGGTTGAAAGGGAACTGTGTGTTCACACCAGATTAGGAGGATTAAAATGAAGCTAATTGTCAAAGAAAATATTTGGCTAACACTTCATTATGTGTGATACAATGTAAAATGCTCTAAACAGGATCCAGTTTTGATATTTCAGCCCTGGAAATTGATTTTATATACTGATTAATCTCAAAATGTTCGTAAATAAAATCTCTCTGAGGAAATAAAACATAAATATATAGAAAATGAATCAACTATAAATCATTACAAAGATCACTGATTTACCAAAAGTGTGATCCATACTACAAATATTGTGTAGGGATATTTCCCTTGGTAGGAATGTATATAAATTGCATCAAGAGACTACAAACCAAATTCATACAAGCCTTTTGGCTTTACTACAACTGCAGCTTTAGTGAAGCTTCAGAAAGGCTTGAGGCTTCTCATCAAAAAAAGGATTGTAAATCCTATTAAAATAGATTAAGCAAAACACTGCACATTGCTAAAAATATCAAGCATATTTTTTTAAAATCTTCCAACATTGCCATTCCATTACACTGATAATATATCAGGTAAAATATAAGATAAAAAAGGAAAAAACCAGGTTTTTTTCTGTTTGAACACATATTTTACATGGACTTTCACACTCATTCATCCTACTGTCCTACAAGCCTCCATGCAGTTAATGTTTTAGCAGCAGCAGCTTCTTTCTGCAGGTTTCCCACTGTTCCACAATCACACTTCAAAGAGTTGTCTCATGTTAAAGGTACAGCAGTGCCCACTGGCACAGGGCCCTGCTCTGTTCTGTCCTTCAGGTACAGCCGATTTCACACGGGGGGCCCTGATCGGCTACAAAAAGCTGAGCATGCCCAGCAAAGCTGGGAAGTCCAAGATGGATCTTTTAGGATTTGGTTTTTTATATACTGGTTTTTCTTTTTCCACTTTTTGCATTTCCATATTTACATAGAAATTAAGACACAAATGATAAAACCTAAAGCCAATTCTGTAATAGGTTCATTTTGTTGAAGCTAACTCAAGACATAGTAGGAAAGATCTTGTCTCTTCTTATTTCCTGTTCTTATTCCTCTTTATAGTGTCTGCATGTTTTCCTCATATATTCTTCTATATTAAACTACAGAACATTCCATGTGTCTTTCTAGAGTGAGCCCTATTTCTATCATACAAATATTTTTTTCACGAGTCTTAAATTCCTGGGGTTTAGATCCACAGCTTGTTTTATATTGTAATTCATTAATATTCACCAAAGCGATGCTTTGACAGAGCTGACAGTGCTGGCCACTAGGTTTGCTGGGACCAAACACAGCTTTATGGTAACTGTAGCCTTACGGTTACATCAGCCAGCTCTTAACCACTTTAGTCACTTTAAACATTTCTGCTGGAGCCAATGGGACTGTTTATGCTCAGAAAATTGGGCATTTCCATGAATTTTTATGAAGCAGAATTTAATACATAGCAGTCCCTTTTCCTCTCATTGAAGAGAGGAAGGATTTCAAATACATCTAAAGACTTGCTTACATTGAACTGGGACATACTACATTAACTTAATGAAGATCAGAGAATATATAATATATGCAATCATTTCATTGACATGCACTTTATGCTCTGATATCGCCAAACCCATTCAGCCCTTAAAAACAGGCAAAGACAAGCTTTGTTACCCTGTGACACACACTGGGAGCAGGTAAGAGATGAGAGTCATGGAACACTGGGCGCAGTTACAGCTCTGCTGCCCGCAGTTCTGGGGGTTCTCAGGCTCCTGCAAGGCAGCAGCCTCAGCCAGATGGTGCCTCCACAGCCTCAGCCAAACAGCCTGCCCTTAGATTGGCTCTGCACACAAAGCTTTAGAGCAGAGAGGAGATGGAAGTGATCCTGCCTTCCAGCTGTCCACTCTATTAAAAGGGTGCTGGATGGGACATTCAGAGGAAGCTCATTTCTTACTTAGGAAGCACCAGGGAAACAAAGAGCTACTGCTGCCTGTGCTTCCAGTAGCCCTCACCATCCCTCCTGTACAGCAGCCAGAGGGAGCCACACCTGGAGGCAGCAAAGGGCCACCTGTCTGCTGGTGACACTGTAGGACATCTGCCTGAGCCGGTCTCCTGTAAGGGCATGGAAATCACCACATTATGAAGAAATTAAATATGCAGCAAAATAATGCAGCCTTCTCTCAAAAAATTAGCTCTGTGCTGTTCTATAGGCAAAATATTCCTGGGAAAATGTTCTTTGGAAGTTAAATATCCAGTTCCATTTATCTCCTGATCATTTCTCTGCTAACGCTCTTACAACAGGATGCTTCTAAAGGCATTTTTGTCATGGGGTTTGTGAAACACTGAGAACTAAATCTTAATTCCTGCTGTCAGCCCGTGGAGCGGAGCTGCGCTGAGGATGCGGGTGGGGAGCCGCTTCCCTGCTCCAGGAGCGCGTCACAGCCCTGTCCTTGATTCTGCTGAGCTTCCTCGAGCGTGAGAGTAAACAAACACATCCGTGCTCGTGGCCACGGGAACAGAGAAGGTAAAAGTCTGTTATCGTCTCCAGACAGACTCTTATCAACACTCCTATTAAAGCACAGCAAACGGCTACCCACGATAAAATTACCAGTAATGAATTTTAAATGCATTATTGATGCACTCCTGGGGGCGGGGAGTTTTTAACCCTTTGGGGTGAGCAGAAGTGGCAGTACCAAGTAAATAACATACCACTACACTATGGTGATTTTTTCGGTTTAAAATACCTGTGATTTCATTGCTGGCCATTACTATCTGTTTGCAAACACATACAGTGCTGGGTGCCTGCGACATCTTTTTAAGCAAATGTAAGTTGAGTGCACATTTCCCAACTGATCTTCAGTATGTCACTCCATGCAGTTCCTGAGGTTTGGTCTTTGGGGGTTGTTGGGTGCTTTGGGTTTGTTTTATTTTGGGGGTTGTTTTCTAGTTGCAGTAGGTTGTGGGGAGCAGGGTTGGTTGGTTGTTTTTTCTCAACAGACAAGCAAGAGACAAACTATCCTCATTCCCCTGTTATTTTCATCCAAAAAAATGTCATCTGTCCCATTTCAAACAAACAGCAAATGCAGTCACTTTTTGTCTTGGCAAGTGGGCTTCTGTTAGGCACAAGTTAACCAGGCACAATAAATCACCATTTGTCTGAGCCTGTAAATATTAATGGCTGCTTAGTTTACAGTCTTTACAGTAATTATTCCTTGGTGCTGTTTTGAATCACTATGCCCCTGAGTCGATCACTTCACCATTTAATTTTAAAATAATTTGCCAGATAACACACCTTCTAAACATTTTAGTTTTGCCTCTAGATAAATCATTACACTAATTGTTTATCAGAAAACTGCAGGCTGCCACTGGATTAGGAGAAAGAAAAAGAGGGGCCATATTTAATTCTATTTGATTGGAGGGGGAATTTTTTTGAAAAGTTACATTTAACTTTTATACATAGGGCCAAAATTTAAACTGAATGAATGGGATATTTTCCAAAATTATTTTTATTACAAAATACACATTCTATTAATCAAAGGGTGAAATGTAACTAATTCTCCTAAAATATAGTGCAGATTTCAAACTGACTTACATTCAGAATATTTAATTTACAACAGAACGTTCTGGTTTTTCCTAGACTTAACTGCAGAGTGAAGACCTAGAAATCATTTGAATTCAGAGTTTTTATGGAAATACTAATGAAATTACAACTACAATGACTTTTACAGATTAGGATGCACAAAACTGTATTACTTGATTGAGAAAGAAAGGCTAAAATTGAGAAAAATAAATAGCCCCAAGCACTTTGTTATTTTTCCATTAAATTAAGCATATCTGACATGAAATTTGGAGAAACTGGGGGCAATAGTATTTGACAGCATTTTATACTGTAGCAACTTTTATATACCTACTTCAAAAGGTCATCACTGAAAGCTCAGAAAGCTAACACCTACTTCACTGCTCACCCCCCCCCCCCCCCCCCCNAAAACAGAAATTAATAAATTGCAAGTAAAACCTAAGGACTGGCACAGAATATTAATACTTCAATACCCAAACAGGCACCATTACTGATGAGAAATAGGCCATTGCACTGCCTAAAACTGAAATCCAGGGCACTACCCATTACAGTCTAGACTTGTTTTTTACTAACACTAATTACTGCCTCACTAGCACCAACTTTTAATCCTGGCTGGCTGAATTTGCTGCTCAGGATGGATAGGGAATATTTTCCATAGTCTTGCAGGTATTGTGTTCTCTATAGTATATTAGTTCAGGTTTTATAGCTATTCTTTTTAATCACATCTAAAATTCAAGCCAGCCAAGTTCCTGCATTTATGAAAAGATCACAGGTAATGAAAAAATTTGAATAGGTCAAGTGATGTGAATATGCATGGGCAAATCATTATCTGTCTTCTCTTATTGCTTTGGTAAATGGGCAGAGGAGCAACAGAAATCATCGCTCAGCATGTATTCAAGTATCTCCTCTGGCCTCACACAAGCCAACAGCGCCGGCTGAAGCGCACACAGGAATTGGGGCAAACCACACTGTGGCTGCTTCACTGAACTTGCCAGTTTACAGGGGGAAAAACCAAACAGACACACTTTGGACCTATGCAGAAATTCATCTTAAAGTTGAATTAATTTAAATTAAAACTGCTGTTCTCCATTTTTAGACACAGATTTAAATGCCCAGCATTTAGCACTTTGCCCCTTTAATTGAATAAAATGCATATATTAACATTACTTAAAAAAAGCTTTCCTGAAATAGATATATAGCTTAGATCTGGTCTTGAATTGTACATTCTCCTTTAACAAAAGAAAAAGTTTCCATCAGAAACTAAACAACCCAACAGTTCTCATAATGTTTTTTAAACAGAGAAAAATTAAAAACTTCAGAAATACTTGTCAGTAAAAGGATACACAAAACAATGTTTGGGGTTTTTTTTTGCTGAATCCAAGAGAGAAGTGTGGGGAAGAGAAAGTTAATCAATGGGAAGAAAGAAGAAACAGTACTAGCTTTCCAAAACATCCTAGGTGATAAGAAAGTTGCCTGATTTTTAATTTGGTAAGATTCATTAGCAATACCTTATGGCAGAAGTTTATTATCACTAAAAATTTCCTCCACCTTCCACAAATTCACAGTTTTCTCTTCCAGACATCACTCAAACATGGTGAATGTGAAGTGGGCACATATTACAGAACAGTCTCGAATATGTTTACAGCCCTTCCCGATTCATAGCTCTATGCCTTACAAAATACTTTTTTCAGTTAAGTATGGAGAGAATTTTCGTGGAATTGATTCTCCCAAAGCCACGTGACATTTCCACATCTCAGCACTGCTGTGTTTTACAGCAGATTCAAATGTGGTGCCCAAACAACCATGAACAAGGGAGCTTTGCTATCCCAACTGAGCGAAAAAAATAAGACAGAAAACGTATAAAAATAACTATGGAGTGTTATGGAGAACTTCAAAGACACTTCAGGCTGAATAAATAAGAGAACATTGTCTCCATGAAAAACACAGAATGAGACTTTAGCACGTAATTGCTGCAATAGCTTTAAAAGTGGTGCAGAAGTACTCCCACAGCATGGGAAATATATTTTGCATGCTAAATAAAAACTGACAAGGGATGTATATGCCCACACTGTCAGCGTGCTCCTCACTGCCAAGAGCCAGTCTGCCGTCAAATAGATTACCTTCATTTGGCCTTGGGAAATGGTGGCACCTTAGAATTTCAATTTCAAAATGCAATTAGGAAAAGCAACAAGAACCCCACAAACATTGAAATGACTGGAGGAGGAATTTTGTGTATTGAATCTTTAATTCAAGACCAGATTTTTTTATTTGGTGTTTTACTGGAAACCAGCAAAGCAGATAGAGATTGGAACATACAAAATATTATGCCAGTACTGCACAGACCTGTTTTCCACAAAAACTCAAGTATTTCAATGGAAAAGAGGGCAATCACTATGCAAGTCAAGGCACAAGATAAAATACCAAACTTTAGCTACAAATCCACTTAATGGAGAATAGCCACATATACATGGAATGCATTTCTACTCACATTTTATGGAAATATTAGGAAGTGAAGTGTGACGGTTTAAAAATAATTAAAAAAATAAGAAGGTTTCCCATACAACACTCTGCTTTTCAGTTTCTCTATGTAGGTGATGACAGGACTACAAGGAATATTATCTAATAATGCACTAATTTTTTACCTCAGAAAGCAGAGATAAATGTTGAAATACATTTGGAAAAAACCCCAACAGATGGCTTTAAGTGAATAACAGATTCATTTAACCAAACATTTTATTTCATGTATCTTGAATAATTAACAAAAAAAGTGTTTACCAACAATTATATAACAGCTTTTATAGTAACACAAGGAGGAGAAAAACATTTAGCAGTGAGTCTCATAAATAATTCAAAAGGTCTAATTTACTATAATCATGTCTGGCATTTATCTTCAGTAAATAATGTATTAGGCATATACTGTGCACTATTTCCTACAGTAGCTACTCGAGAGCATTAGGAGCAAACCCATCTGTGTTTAGCATTCTGTAAATCAGGCCAGCACTTGCATGCATAAAACGATTGCTGATGAAGCCATTTACCTATGCAATGGGTAGAAATGGTGTCTTTTAACGTAAAATGAAATAAAAATTATAGAAACTGCAACATAGATGAGGTTTTTCTGTATACCATACATATTCATAGCTTCCCAGCTGACAAAGCTACCTCCGAAACCATAGGAACCACTCCAGGAAAAGAAGTTGGGTCTTCCACATTCACTGTGCCACTGACAGGTTAATTTGCATAAGAGCAAATTAACATCTCAAAAGCCTTCTCTTTGCTAGCATTTTCAAGAAATCACCCACCACTACACTAAAACCACTGCAGCTACACCTTGGCACAGCAGAAATGTGAGTCCTGATGTTATCCAGACAGGGTGTTTTGTTTGTTTGCTTAAGGCACCCCTGTCCCAGCTCCTTCCTTCCACACTGGCAGCTCCCACGCCCCAGGAAATGCAGCACTCACACAGCCAGAGCCAGGCAGTGAGGTTTGCCCATAAGCTTTCAATTATTTCCTAGCTTCACCTGTTGAATCTGCAATTTATTTAATCTCTTCTGGAACTTGCACATTTTCAAATAATAGAGAATTTCAGTTTATCACAAATACATGTCCCCAGAATTAAAGAACATTCTAATGCAGCTGAACTCAAAGTGACCAGTCACTTCTGTAGTTTGTGCCTTACCTGTCAGTAAGAATAAAGAACATGGTATACAATCTGTGCATGAAACAAGAATTACTGTTTTCTTAAAAGTTCACTTCCCCTTTCTTTAATTTTTGTTTCAACTTTTTGCAATGTGTTTAACAGGTATTCTAAATAGCATAAGCAGAATCTTACAAAACTCTGGGGTCTTTACCTCTTCATATGATTTTTAGCGTTGCACATGACCAGGACTTCATAACACAATTATCACCTTCTGGAGCATGTGTAGTCCAGTATTAAGTTCTATATTTATGATTGGAGTGAAACCAAGATCATACTTTCTAATGAATCGAGGACACTAGGCAGTTAAATTAAGTGAGCTAATGAAATTTCACACATTTTAAAAAGTGCTATCCTTGAGATCTTTGAGAATTTGACATTAAGTACACCATGGAGCACATTGTTCTTGTAGTTTTCAAGCACTTGTATGTTAATTTGTTTAGGCTATCTTTATTTCTTGTACAGGTGTAATAAACACCAATACACACCACAGCCATATATTTGTTCACTCACCTAGGCTTAGTTCATAATTTAAAGGAAGATTTTAGTTGTAAAAAGTAGTCTGTTTCATTTTAATTACAGCATACCTTCTTATATGATGATTTTGTTAAAACTCATGTTCTAAATAGTAACATTTTCCATATCTCCTATGAAATGAACCAGCCTATGAACAGGAATTACATAAAAGGCATTCCAGAAGACAGAAAATGTAGAATTATTTAAATAACTGTTTTTTTTTCACAATACCTTACATTATTAGACCAACCACTTAAATTAGCTGATAAGAAAAACAAAAAGCCAGTACAAAATGGCAGAATAACTTTTTCTTTTCTATTTACATATATAGTGAGACACCATGAAAGAGTGGAATACCTGTGGTTTCCAAGTGTCTCTGTTTCTTCAATGGTTGGGTGGGTACAGGTCACATGAACATGATTCAACTGCAAAGAGCAGAGCGCCAGAGAGCTGCTCAGCAAAGCCCCTAATGACATGTTGGCAACTCAACAGAAGGCAACAGCTCAATGGCAGCTCAGCAGGATGGAGAGGCCCTTCCTTGGGCAGCCTGTCCCAGTTACAAAAGGGATGCATGAAAGAAGATGACATGCCAGGTATCCTTACATTCCCTATTCCTATTTTGCCTGCTGCTCACCATTAAGATTGTAAATTGTCCTTTTGACATCAAGGTGGTACAGTTTTGTAGGGCCAAAGCTGGTACCTGCAACTGGACAACACAGGAGGTCCAGGAGAGCTGAATTGAACTCAGTTAAATACAAACATCTGAATGTTGGCACCTAATAACCACCAGACAGACACATATTCAATGAAGCCTCTCACCAACAGGAAAACCACTGTTTTAATCAGAAGGAAATTCTAATTACACTTGCTTACTGAAATCTTTAGACCTCCATAAAGAAACAACAGAAGGATACCTTTAAAATGGAAATATGTCTCTTCAGCAGTAGAATAAATAGCGCCAAATAGATGAACCCTCTGCATCTCATCTGTAATGACACCTGCACCAAATACCACGTGAGGAGAGATGCACCCTCATTATGAAAGAAGGGCCCTTGAGACCACACAGGAGCATATAAATAGAGAAGCTCCAAAGACTCAAAGAGCAGAAAGCACAAAGGTCATTTATAGAGACACCGTTGAAGGCGATACTGTTCATATGACACTATAATTTAACCACACATAATGGCATAACAGTCATCTAAACATCTTTCAGTCTTGAATCTCAATGACCAAAAAGTCCCAGTTAGTTCTAAGCAGTTTCCTAACCCTTACTTATTAAATTTCCTTTTAATTGTCAATGCTGACTGAGAAGCTCCATCTGAAGTTCAACTACTAAATCATAAGAGTGCAGAAAACACTTCCTGTAACATATATGTATTTCATCTGAAGCTACTATGTATGAACCAAATAAAACCACAAATACCTAAGTTACTACATGTGAAACAATACAAACTACATTTGTTCATCATGGTATTTTATAAAGTCAAGCTAAGACCTATATGCAGCTTCAGCCTCCTGCCAAAAAAAAAGGAATCACTTTCACAGTAGAAATGCTTACTGTCAGTTTGTCAAGTCCAGATAAAACCTAATTCCATAATCCATGAAGAAAAGGAAAAACACAGCAGAAACCTTAGAACAGAAAATTATACTATAAGGATAAATGTCAGCCACTAAATAAGCATGTCCATGAAAACTTCATGCTGTAGCTTTCTGATACCTCTGAGCTACTGCCATAATCTCAGCCTGAAAGACAAAGGCCAACTATTCTGACGTCTAAACAGACCATAAAGGGAGTAGTGATTAAAGAGTCCTTTCACTAACAGACTTCCCACCACCACAGCAGTCTGTCAGTAAGACAGAGCTGCTGAAACCTCTGAAAGCCAGAAACAGGAGAATGTGGGATTGATGGTCAATAGCACCATTTCACTGGACAAAAATGCAAAGTCAGTGGAGAATTCCACTCAGTTGTCATCTTAAAGCTGTCTTTAAATTTAGACCACAGGCGAATTGTAGACAGTTCATTTTATACTTTCAAAATTTCAGATTATTTTCAGATTCTTATCTTTGTGCTACAGCTGATCTCTATTCCTTATCACGCAAAGAGCACACCTATCATGCAACACCCTAAGGCACCTCTAAAATAGTCTTTGTACACTCACACAAACAGGAAACATCTAAGAACCCTCCATATGCTTGCATAGAGAGGCACAAAGGCTTGAAGGAGCTCTTATCCTACTTCAAATCTTTATGAGGGCAGGCAGAGCAGTATGAGATTTAGAACTGGAGTTTTCAAAAAGTTTGGGGATTTTTTCCTCTACAGTGTATAAGCCATCAAATTGATTAACAGCTAATCCACACACAGCAGCTGCTTCCTCCAAATTCCAGACATTTCCTAACTATTTGTCAAACCTCTTTGCATCTTCTCTTATATAGGAACTTGCTCCTGAAATTGTCCCTGCCAGGATGGTCACATATATTTATATGGAAGTTACTGCACTGTGAAAATTTATGTTAAATAACAATCCAAACCAAAGAAAAGCAGGAGTACGCTCCCCTCAATCATCTGTATCATCATCATCATCATCCAGATTAGGATGAAACCATACAGTTATTATAAAATACAAGTACACCTACACCATAAAAGACTAAACTCAAACCCCAAATTCCTCACCATATTTCTAAGACCTTCCTTCCTTTTTTAGGGACAATATTGGTTTCTCCAAATCATATTTAAATATTGATTTAACATAACAAGTACACAGCAAAAACTATAGACTTAAAATGCTAAAAATTAATAAGATTCATTTATTCAAGCTACATTCAAGAGAGATGAACACACTGATTCAAAAGGTGGGAACACAGTTACACACCTAATAGCAACAGAAAGCATTTTTTTAAAAGTATCATCCTAAGGTCTTTGAGCTGTGAGACTACACACGTGCTGAAGGCTGAAGAAAACGCCACCTTTTGTTTAATCCCCGTAACTCTCCAGGACACTGGTGGCACTGCTGCTTTTCAGCATCACACTCACACCACCCCCTGCCAAAGGGTAGTTCCCAGCAGCTTAACCCCCTCCAGCAAAAAGCACCCTGGAGCCTGAAGTGACAGTCCAAGGTCAAACATTATTTATAACCTCTCTTGACTTCCTTTTTCTAAAGCAGGTTCTCCTGCAGCATCATGACTAACTCCTTTATGGCCCCCTGTATATCCTGCCCTGGGCACAGAGCCACATTTGCTAATCTGTCTTCACAGAATGTTAATGGTTGGAAGGGACCTTAAAGATTCTCAACTCCCCTGCCATGGGCAGGGACAGCTCCCATTAGACCAGGTTGCTCAAGGCCTTGTCCAACCTGGCTGTGAACACTGCCAGGCCGCTTAACACTTCAGCCATCTCAATGGAATATTAATATCACAATTAGATTTGAGATCAACAAGAAGTTCTCTATCTGCCAAAATAATAGTGTTTTGCGTACTCCACTGCAAATAACTACAGCTGAAAACAGTGAGTACATTCCATTTCACTGATCCAGAACTGCAGAGCACTGAACAACTGGACTGAAGCACCAGCTGAGGATCTCTTTTGTGGAACATGTATGTGACCAGTTACACACACAGAAACACACAAACACTTTGAAGAGAATTGAAAAGCCCTAAGGTTTGGTCTGAAGTCTTTCTCATATTTGCCATTTGCTTTCAGCAGTTCTCTGACCACTACTCATCCAGTTCTGCCTTAGATAATGATTTTGCAATACAAGCAATAAGAAACAGATCACAGTGGAAAAAATTAGTGAGGCCATGTTATCTTTTGCCCTGCAATGAATATAGTGAGTTTTTAAAACATGAACTATAGTAAGGAGGTCAATACTTATAACTAATAGACTAATAAAAGCTCTGATTTTACCTCTCCCATGGAAATCACATGCATGTATTCAGGTAAACTCACTAGAGTGTGAGGGGAAGGAAATACATAGCAATGGTATTACTATATTAAACCTATTGTTTACTTAATATAAATTTCTGACTTCAGTTTAAATTGTGGCGTTGTATAACAACAGCCGGTCATGAATAAATGTGGTCTCACACAACTTAGAGTAGAGAGATAAAACACTTGAACACAAAATGAGTTGTGGAATAAAAAAGTATGTTACAATATAATTTTAGCAACTATCACAATATGCTTCCATGCCTCTGCAAAAGCTGTTGAAAATTAAGCACATTAAGAATTCAGTCAGTAAAATACCTTGCTCACATACACAACTCATCACCAAACAGCTCTGCAGATTGGCATTGCAAAGAGACTCTACATTCTAAATGAGATTGTTTGAGTGGCCTTTTTATCATGAAATCCAATTTTATCTCTGTCTCATCTAATAAAAAGTTTCTGACAATTATTGTCAATGTTTATTATATGTATGAAATAAAAAACCCCTGCCTTTTTAGCAAGACAGAGCAGTAAATGAAATTACTGAATTGATGCAGTGGTTCTTGGTTGACATTTTGTGTTCAATGACAGCTTCACACATTCTGCCTGGTTGTTTTGCAAAATACAACATTTAAATCAGACTGTATTAACAAATCTAGTATGTGCAAAAAACACCTTCAAAACTAGTGCCTTCAACATAGCAAGGGGAGCAACAAGGACTCAGCAGTGACACGCTGCCAGACAACTTAGAGAGGATGGGATACCAAGGAATCCAATTTATGACTTAAATGTTTGTGAAATATACACATACACACTTTTTCAGTTTGGAACATAACTCTTATATTCTTTCTCAGTTTGATGTGGTTAAGTTTTCTAAAACATTTGACTCTAAATTAACTTCAATAAATGCTGTTATAACACTGAACTCCTAGAGTTTCCATAGCAGAACAGTGTCTGCCAAATTTCCTTGTTCATGATTGCAAATCTCAAGCTGTTTGATGCCTTTTTAAAGGCTCATTTTGTGGGAAAAAGAAGTTATTACATATAAATTGAGTTCTGATAGAAAAGTATATACATCAATTCTATTATTTTAAAGTAAATTCTGAAAATGGGTCACTTCAAGATTGAAAACTAGTGGAGCAAGGAGGTGAATGTACTGGTTCTATCTCTAGTATTTAAACCTATCTCTTGTCTTCAGAGGACTATCTGGGACTGGCTTAGGACTGGCAAAAAGGACATATTTCCTTATTGCCTGCTTGATAGCCAAGAAATAGATCCAATGGATACGACAGCAAGATCAGTCACACAAGCAAGGAACACGAATGTGGCTTTTGCTTTTCTCACTGAGCAATTTGAAGCTTCAATTCCTTTTGCTGCTTTCACAAAACAGGGAATCTTGCCCTTCTGGGTGTGCAATCCATGGCACATTTGAGAGAGCACCAATTCTGCCACAACTTAGTTCCCAAAAAGAAAAGCCATTACATAACTGATGAGGGGAGCACATCAGTGTCTTCAGTTTGGCATCCACAACCCAAAAGAGAGGGCTTAGCCTACTTATGTGCCAAAGTTTATGTTATAATTAAATTGGTTTTCATATACTTATCACATGAAAGTAATCAAATTTTAGAAAATTAAAATACAACTGAGAAAATTAGAGCTTTGTTATTGGCAGCATTAGTTGTTTCTTTGTGGGTTTTTTGTACATTTAAAAGTCTTCTACTTCCCTCTATTTCACTTGATATTTAGAGGTAAACTTACTGTTTCTTATGTATTCATTAAACTAATTCTTCAGATACACTATCATAAAACAAGAAAATCAAACCTAAAAAACCTTCAGCATTTAAGTGAGAATTTAAGTGAGAATTCTTTTTGTCCTTTGGTAACACTATTACCATATGGTGTTTTAAAATATCTATTTCACTTGATAATATTCTGTTAATTAAACCACAGTGTTATTTAGGAGTTTATAAAATGGCACAGAAAAGTCTATATCCTAGTTTGCACTTTTCCCCCCAAAGCAAGGATAAATGCAGTTGAGACTGGAACAGATGCTGTGGTCTAGTCTCATTCAGTGCAGTTGTAATTATATCATTTTAGCAATTAATTCTGACTGGAGCTTTGCTCAGCTCTGACTGAATGTTCTGTGGTTGATTGTACAGAAAGTGGCCTCATGTGATTCGTTTCCTTTCTACAGGAAAACACTGAGATAACAACATTTGGTTTCAGCAGCCTGAAAAAAGGACAAGAAATCCTGAGAACTCTTTAGGATTCATGTGATACTTTGAAAAGCACATGCAAAGCAGAAGACAGAGTTTCTTCTCAAATCCTACTGGAAAAGGAGGAGAATGGTAGAGTACAGTTCTCTGCATATCAGGGTAAAAGGGAACTTGAGATTTCCGCCACAGCTCAGAGTTATCTATGAAAATGCAAGAGAAGGATGAAGCAGATGAACCAAAAAGTTTAGATCTCACTATTTTGTTTATGTCTTCCAAATAACTATGTACCTGCTTAAAATTCAAAACATCTGAAATTAATGAGAATTAACCCAGTGAGAGGAACTAACACAACAGAATGGCTTTCAAAAGGTGATGTTGGAGCAAAAGACATAAGGCTAAAAAAAATACTATTCTGGAGCTACTGTAATGTCATGAACAGCTACCAAACAGGATACAGGATTAAACCATTTCATATAGTTCCTACTCCATGGGAAAGTCTTTCCACTTTCCACAAAAATTAATGATTTCACAGTATTTTCAAAAAAAATCTGCAATTTGACTGTGAATTATTGTTTGCCATCTCAAGTGGAACACACACTTTTCATGTTACAAGTTTTGACAACAGAGACTGCTTTGCACAAGTGCTACATAACAATGAAGTCCTGTGAGGTCCACTCCCTCTGCAGTTTGAGGGTTCAGTTTTTTTCACTTGCAGCAAATTCATTAAGCCACTTGCATTTCATACAGAAAACTCCAGGAATTACAGGAAGCAGTAACAAGACCACCAAAAAAAGTACCTGCAACAGAACTACTTCCAGACACTCACGTGAAAAACTGTTAAGTCAAGATGGTGTGTACCATCAAACAAAATTGTTAGATATTTAAATTATAGCTGCTCATTAGAAAGATATGTGAAGACTTCTCCTCCTTATCAGTGGGAACACATTCTTTGCATATTACACAACATCCTTGTCATTTGCAAGTATATCCTTTTCATATTCTCACACAATGAGAAACTTTCCAGCCACAGAAAAAAAGAGAATCATCTTAGGAAGGAATAAGAGAAAACTCTCTGTAAAAAGAACATTAGAGCGCACACCTAAGACAGGAGGAGTGAGTGTGATGCATGTGTTCCCAGGGCACGCACGGCAAGGAAATTTCTCATCTATCATACTTTCTATTACAAGTGTTCCTAAGTTAACTTTGCAACATTCACTTCTAGTTGTCATCTCATCAAATGAATATTTGAGATTATAAAGCTCACCAAGTAGTACAGGTGAATGTGGACATGCATTTGTTCCCCACTGAGGTTTAAGTCTGCAGCCCCTACTCTGTGTTAACTATGGCTATAATGATTAATAGCACCACAATAATTGGTGTCCAGTGTCTATTCATCACAGGGGTTCCATTTCTTCTTGGAGTTCCTCTTCATGTAATGAATGCAGGACTTTCACATTGTACCTGACAGCTTGATTAATGATGCTACAGTGAGTTTCTTACACAATAAGCACGGTGTGAGTATTGTAGGTGTCAGTTCGGCCCAATTTCAAGTTGATTTGCTGCTCTTCACCATTAACAAAGGGTAAAAGAGGTGAAAGAAGTGTACATACTGTAAAGCATTCTTTTAAAATTAATTTTAGCTGTGCCCATCTCTGCTGCTTTAGCTATAATGACAAAACACAAAGAAGCTACTGATACCTAATCAGGTAAAGAGTCTATTTAAAGCAACAGACTGCAAACTATGCTGACTGGGTATCAAAGATTTGCTGTGCCAAGTTATAGCTCTAATTTTCTTTTTAGCCATTTTAAAACGAACAAACAAAATAACTGCAAGCAATAAATAATAAGGAACTGAAGTGAAATGACACAGAAACAAACCTTCAGACATGGAGATCCTGACTCAGGAAGCCTTTCACTGCTCAGTGTTCCCAGCTGAATGGTGCAGCTTTCCCTTGCAGGTTCATCGACACATGGAGGCTCCCACAGCTGCAATTCCAACCCTAACTGCATATCCAGTCTTGTCAGGGAATCAAGCACTTAGTGATGTCTTCAAACAGTTTTTCTGATGTAAATTGATTTCTCTGGGCTAAGTGATTTTAATTGACCTTTGCAAATAGTCGCAGTAACAAATTATTTTATCAAGGAATTTAAAAGTAATTGAACCAACAAATATAATCTACAATGACACAGCAAATTACAGGAAGAAGCAAAAGCAAGAAACAGTTTGATGTAGTTGATATTGCTGTCAACCACCTGTTTCGTTTTCTTCCATTTATGTGTACTAAAGATGCCATGTACAATTCAAGAGATAAGCACTGTGAAGGAACCATTCCTCTAGCCTAACATGCAGCAATCAAAGATTACTTATCCTGGAATGTTACCAAAACTTACAATACAGTGCTCAAGTCCTACACACACTCAACAAGCAAACACACACACAGAACACACCTGTATGGAAAGCAAGCCAGTGAGGTTACATATTAGAGCTCCAGTGGTGCCCACAGTGTTCACTGCTCATGTCCAGCTGCAGGGGCTGAAATGCTACAAGTTAAAAGAAGTAGATATTTAATGCTCTCCACACATATTCTCCCAGGAATTGAAAATCCATGATGGAAGAACTTCAAGATAAAAGTAGCATCTGCATCCATTTAATTTTTAATGCTCTTTGACAAACCTTTCCTCTGTGCACTTGTCTAATTGCTTTTTGAATTTATTTATACTTTGGCATTTGCAAAATCCCACAACCATGAATTGTATAGATTAATTATGTCTAATGGAAACAGCATCTCCTTTATATCAAAACTTTTAACTGATTTTCATATGCTGCTCTTCACTCCCTTCGTTAAAAGAAACTGTGAATAATTTCTCAATCACTTCTTTCCTGTCACCAGTGATTTTACACAGCTTTCAAACTATCCTTTCTCTCCTTTTCAATCCTTTTGTACGCCAGTCTTAATTTCACCCTGCAAAGGTGTTGTTCATTTCATCATATTAAAGATTTGCCTCTACCTTTTCTCATTCTACTGTAACCTTATTGAGATGAAAAATCAGCACTGCATATTTTATTCAAGATTTGAGTCCAACATGGATTAATAGCCCAGTATAATAATTTGTTTCATTTTGTTCCATTCCCAACAACTCTTACCTCCTCTTTCTCACTTTTTACTTCCACTCTGCACAAAGCACGTTCTATAGGACCCAGTTGTAGCACCAAATTTGCTTTTCATAAAAAGGCAGAGCTCAAGGCTGACCATGTCATTTGCTGAACTGAGCAGGGTTTGTGTTATTCAGCCTGCAAGCTCGAGCTCAATGTTAGAAAGCAAACACTGCAATTTAGCCAAATACAACTTCACTATTCTGGTTTTTCATCAAACTCCTGGACTTCCTAAGTCTAAAGAAGTAGTAGATAAATGACTTAGGTCATACTGAATGTTTAGGATATATTGGTGACTGCAAAATTTCTGTATTATTCTGCTTTCCAATTGTAAAGCATATAACCAACTGCACATTTAAAATTGCTTCTGGTCACATGAATGTTATCCCATTTAACTGTATTCCTTGAAGGAGTTATTGCTTTCAATGGTAATCTTAAGCTCACAAAAGAAAACCATCCACCTTTTAAATCTTTCAAATTTAAGAATCCACTAAAATATACCATCCTAAGGAAGAGTACTGTTTCAATTCAATTTTTAAATATAAAGTATGACAGATTTCAAAAATAATAAAGGACAAAGTAATATGAAAAGATATTTTTAAGCTCATTTGAAATTCTTTCATCTTCTATTTGAGTGCCTCGTGCAGCTGATGGAACTCAGTCCACAATACAACTCAGTTGCTAGGCCTTATTTCCATTTCTATGGAAGCATATCTGGAACTCAGAAAAAAACAGCAAAGGATTTAAAATATTAATAAAATAAGCCTGATTCTTTTCTGCACGTGGCCAGCATCTGAATGGGTCTCACTTCTAGAGCAGACAATAAAGAAGAAATAAGAACAACTGATAATATTAAGCCAGGCCCAGAACAGGACAAAAGCACAATGATTAGGACTAAATACAGGATGGCTGATGTGTGCAAGCAGTGTTGAATCCCCGTGGTACCACTCAAATGCAACAGCTGATACAGCAAGAGATAAGTAAGTTCTAAACCAGACAGTAGTTCCTGGTAACTGCTCCCTTAAGCTCTCTTGGTGTCCCAGTAGCATGTCCAATTCCCTGTCCTTTTCCAGGGATTATATGTTAAAATATAAGAAGGGGAAAAAAATAGAAAAAAAAAAAAAAGCAACTAGGGGAAAAGAAAATCACCACATTTTCTTTTTTAAAGGAAAACAGTTTGGTTTGAGTTTTAAGAAGGGTAAAAACCGCAACAAGGGATTGCCCTTAGAACCACTGGAATTGTGCTAGACTTCTCAAAAGAAGTCTCAACTTGGTGGCCTAGGAAAAGTCCTCAGATTTTTCAGTGGCAACATTCCCTGCATGTCTACCATTAAATGTTTAAAAAGCTTTTGCCCTAACAAAGATTTGCTCATTTTAGTCAAACACAGGAAGCTTCATCAGTTTCTGATATTTACAACAAAAATACACACACACACAAAAAAAAAAAAAAAAGAGGGAGTCCGGTGTAAATATATATTGGAGAAGAATGATATGTTGGGAGAAAGTCCCAATTGATGCAAGTTAAGTTTTAGGAAGTCCTACTAAAGAAGCACCTTCAAAGCTCTTTCTGTCTTGAAGAGATACCACTGTGAGAACTGTTAGCCTTGCAGAGCTTTTTGTACCTTACCAAAGGTTGCTTCCATTGAAGTTTGCCCAACACTATCTGTAATTATTACAAAGTTTTCCTCACATCTCCAAACTGTTTCAGTTGCTATAACAATTTAGCTCAACCACTGTATCACATATCTTAAAAACATATAAATATGTATTTTTAGAAAGAATAAAATTCCACTGGCAATGATGAACACTGACAAATGGCATAATCCAAATGGAGGGCCTGTATTCTGCCCTGCAATTTCCAGTTACATTTCCCATATTCTGCAGCAATCCATCTTCAATGCCAGCAGCAGAGTCCTGTTTCTTTGGCTTCTCCAATGACTGTTAAGTGAAAACTGCTTTTCATCCCACAGTATCTATCCTGGAAAGGCTCTGATTTTGTGCCAGGTTGGCATCCTGAAGGGTAAAGGTTTTCTGAGCAGCAGTACTTTCCTCCCTACAACAGAACCCTTATTATGGTGGGCCCATAACTCTCACCTGAACTGGAGGGCAGGGGTGATTTCTAGAAATCCCAACTCTCTGCTTTAAAAAATCAGTTTTCTTCCCATAATATTCTACATAAAATAGTCTCTAAATTTAGATCCATTGTGTTCTTTGAAAAAAAAGCAGCAACTTGACCTATAGTATACACAATACTGGGCCCTGCGCACACCAAAGTCACTGCCTGTATGTAATATCCAAAAGCTTCTTTCCAAAGAGAGCAAAACAACAACTCCTGAGAGAACTTGAGGTGCTTCTCAGCCCCCCACATCATGAGGCTTTTCAGTGGGGAAAGGTCAGAATGTACTTAGAAACATAAAAAAAAATAGAAATTAAACAGTATCCACTAGAGACAACTTTTCAGGAGAATAACATTTTGTGAGAAGCTGGAGTTTAGTTATTAGTGATAACAGACCCTTCTGTACACTCCCAAATTTGAAAGAGCATGTCAACTCTCTATAATGAAAGAAAACTTTATGGCCTAGTACAAAAGACAGCAAACAAATATGGCAAAGCCTTGCTCTGCAAATGTAACTGATTTAAAAGCCTCTCCCCAATTTTGAGCCATGTGAAATGAGCTGAAACCCCTTGCTACTTTCCCAGAAAGGATGCTACCAGACTGCTTTTAAGTTTAATCCCTTTTGAAGACTATGGCAGAGAATGGGAGAATGGCTATGCTTTATGCTTTTCAAACATCTTCCCTCAATTTTCAGAAAGTACTTTACAAACATTAATGTGCCCACATCCACAAGACAGATAAGGAAAAAAATTTAATACCCCGAAGTAAATAACTTGTACAAAATCCTTCCAGCTGAAACTGGTATCCACTAACTGCAATCACTGCCAGAACAGCAGCCAAGAGATTTTCTATTTCTCTGTCTCAAGACAGGATACATCATGACAAGAAGTAGCCAGGAAAGTGCATCCCCATGAGGGAAGAGAGAAATAACAGAGGGGGGTGTCCCACCACACTCCAACCTCTTCTGTGTCACCTTTGCTATTCCTCCAAATTAGAAAACCAGAATAAGCCCTCCCCACCCTTCAGACATTACTTTTTTCTCACATATTGAAAAACTAACTGTAAACTCAGAGTTACTATTCCATTATGCAGTTATTTCAAGACAATAAAATATCATACTCTGTAACTGAAAATCACACACAACTATGAGTATCAGAACTCATGAATTTAAAGTATACGAAAGACATTACACAGTTTGACAGAAATTAAACTGCAAAGAGGGAAAACACAAGACTTGTTAAATACAGAATTTTAATTTAAAACTAAAATAATTATAACTCCAAATTTAAATTCTGGTTAAAAAGGCAACTACTAGATCTAAACAAAAACCTCAGAAAAAGTCAGTCTGAAAAGATTTAACTGTAAATAATTAAAAATATGCATTGTAAAATTCTTTTTTTTAATGCAAAGCCAATCTTTTTTAGAAAAGTTGCCCTTTTTGATTATCAACCATATCAAAACATCAATTATTTTATCAGGATGCCCTAGTCATATTTTAAATCAGTGGGCATATGAGGTGCACATAACCCTAACTTATCCTTTCCCAAGAAAATTTTGAAGGTTGATAATGATGATGCTAAATTCTTCCTGTGTCCACAACTAAGCAATACCTATGAGAGTTAATGATTCTTTTCCTGATGAATCTGTAAGCATTTTAGTCCCCAGAATCCAGCCTACAGTACTGTGATAAACTTAAGAGAATGGAGGACATTGAGGGTCCACTTGCTGACTAGACCCCAAAGCATCTTGGTATGTGAGGATGAGGACAAAAAAGGGGGGGAAGATACTCCTTCAATCTCCCAAAGTGTATGATATTGCAATTTACTTTGGGTACTATACAACAGGGGATCTAAACCAATACTTGAACTGTCATTGCCTCCTTTCCATTGTTCATGACAATTAGAGAATCTGGGCACTGCACTTACAGGACAGAATGCTTGACATTAGGATACTTTTCATTTTTATTCACTGGTTTTCAAGGTGAACAGCTAATAAACTACACTAAGTTAAATGATACACTTAAGATTAATGATACTGAGTTTAAAGTATAGCAATTCAGGGCTGTAATCCCCCATGGGATATATGGGTGAATGAGCAAGGTAAAGGAATCCTGCCAGTGGTCCTTGGGACACACAGACACACATGGTACCAAGTGACTTCTTCACCCTTGGGCTTGCCCTTTGGAATCCGGCACAGCCTATATTCCTGCACAGATCCTGCATTCCCTGGACACTTCAGGACAATTAGCCCGTAGTTATCAGCTGCAGATTGTATCCAGCCAGAGACAGCAATCCTGTGTTACCACCCTCACCAGTACAGAAAGGACCTACTCCACCATTTATTCTTTTTATCACTACCTGGGATTGCTGTTTCAGTAATTCAAATCAAATAACATTTTGCTCAAGCAAGTTCTGAACTTGAATGAACGTTTGAAAATCTGACACAAAGAGAAGTCACATGGTTTTTACTCACTTTACTTCTTGGAGTTCATAAATGCTTTAAAAGGCTGTTTCTCCATTTTCTTTCAGAATGTCGTCATTAGTCATCTGCATCCTCTAAAATATCATTTACAATAAATTACTCCTTGTGTTGTGTCTGGATTCTGATGCAGAAGGAGCTCTAGAGCTCATGTGAAGTATTTCCTGTCATGTGATCTGCCCTCCAGCACAGCAATAGTCCACATTATGGCAGTTTTTATGTTGAAAGAAAGCAGTGAAAACATTCCCAATGTCTGTAAGAGTTCGTCTATATCAAGTCATACGCAACAATAATCATCAAATGCTGCGTCTGACTGTGAAAGGTTGAACAAAGTTGTGTTGAACAAAGTTGTACACAAACAACAGACAAAATATAGCATACCCATATCTAAAATCTGCAGAATGTTAAACTTTCTTCTGATATTCAGCAATAAAATCTATGTGTAAACATTTGATTTGCAGTCAGCTACTACAGTATATACAGAACTAGAATTTTATCTTTTAAAAATATGCAAAGACATGACAACACTCCCAAGCTATTTTGTTCACCTTTAAAGTTCAACCTAAACATAGATGGTGGAGAGGAATGGCAGGAGCTTCATTTTCCACTGTCCTTCAGCCTCCGCAGTGATCAAGGTGCAACACCCACTCTCTCCTATTTTGTCATTCATCTACACTCCAAACGCTCAGTGAATGGGACTGGATTGTTTCACACGTTGGGAAACTTCAGGAAGAAGTGAATACTCATTGTTTCACTTGGAACCTGGTTTTCAGAAGGAAAGCAGTTCAGACTTTAGGGGTTTAAAGGTGAGATGATCAAGGATAGGTTCCTATACACATGTGCACTTTTGCAACCCAACAGTTGCTGCCATGGCATGTCCTCTCTGCATTTTATTCTCTAATTTCTTCCTTCCAAGCCCCCTCTTTCATGTATTAATTTTTTTATACCCCTCTGCACAAGTCTGTCACAATTTGCCACTTTCGTTTGTTTACTTTTCAGGTTCATTATAAATCACCAGTTCTTAAATTAGCAACATGAATTCTCCCCCCTGGGACTGCAGACTAGCAAGAGCCCAGTGTTTCTCTCTGTATGACAGGGAATTCTTCCTCCCCTTTTCCAGAAGTTAACCTAACCATAAAACTGGAATACTAAATGCCTCCTTATCATCTAACCCCTGCCCCAGGAATGACGACTACCAGGCCTAGATGCACTTGGCAACTTGCAGGCAAGCCTTACTTCTCAGTTATGAGTGTCTCAAAGCAAAGGACATATTGGTGAGGTTTCCACTTCCAAGTAGCTCAAGTAGTTTCAAAAAATCCATTCTTTTCCTTCTCAAGCCCCTTTCCCATCCAGTTCCCACTACTGTAAAATGCCAAATTATTCACAGAAATACTTTTCACTGGGGGAATTAAAATGAAAATGACTCAAACGTTTTAAGTTAATGACTTGCAGAGAGAATGATTTCTAAAAAGAGCACAGGGTACACATTCTCTGGGTATTCAGTACAGAAGGAAGTCAGCAAAACAAAAGCTCAAATTGCCAATGGAGACAAGTAAAGAGCTATAGGCCAAAGCAAAGATAAACCTGGTAGTTGTGCCAAAGTTAGAATATTAATTGCTAATCGGGAATATAGTCTTGTTTTCTACATGTGCCAGCAACAGTATGTTTTTCAGACACCGCTGACTACAGAGCAGATATTACAGAATTCATCTCCATCAACTGAAATGAAAATGCTGCACTCCAAGCTGAGAATTGATAATTTCCCCTGGAATCATATTCTAGTCAGAGTACTTGTGGGTGTACTACCTGGAGCAGACTGATGAAGACAAGGTATGGTTGCTTTTTGTTGAAAAGACAAATGCTGTCAGTTCTATTGCTCTCCCTCACAGTCCACTTTGCAGCTCAACATCCCACTTTAAGGAAGAGATAACCAATTCAAGCACTGAGTTTTACAATTTTCTGTTGATGTGAAGAAATGCACCATTCAGGTGTTTTGCAATGGCAGTTTGATTTTTTTTTTTGATGTAGCCACAGCAGCTTGACAAAGTTGAGTACTCAGCCACCCACAAGCTCACCTTCTGTATTAAGCTGATCTTATCTGTTCCATGTATTAAGCCAGAACCACGTCAAGGCAAACATTTCAAGAACTCCACGTCATGAATTTCCCCAGTTCTCTCTAAAGAGAAGCTACACAAGCCTAAAGAAGCTGCCCAATTAACATTCCAGTGAGGATGATCCTCTTCCATTTCGCAACTGTGATGTATCTGAGTTATTTATATCAAGCAACTCATTCACCAGCGTACACTTTACTAGCAGATACTTGTTTTCCTTCTTGTTTCATTACTATTTTTCAGTGAGATCACTGGTAGCAGCACACTGTGATCCTGCTGAGGACACCCACATGCTCGCTGTTCTATGCAGTTGCTTCTGTAAAAGACTAAAAATTCAGCTCAGGAAATAAATGTTAACAAGTTGTCATTCTTAATTCTTGCCTTCAAGGGGATCGTAGAACATGGACTTGACAGCTCCCTAGTTATGCTACATTGAGATACCTTTATGTAATATCATTTATTACTATTAGTACCTTTAACCAAAAAGGACAAAATAAGCATAATTTCTCTTTCCTGGGATATTGAAAGCAAATCTCCTTATGCTCATACTTCTTCCAAATATGCAGAAACAGCTCTGTAAAAAGAGGCCAATAAGAAGATTTGTGTATGTATTTTTATCATTGCATAATAAGTTTCACTGTACAAAGCCATTTTTAGTGAAGGAGCTGATACAGAATAACTAGAGAGTTTAAAAGTCACTCCCTGGCTGGTTCCACACCTCACACAGGACTGCCTGGGAAATGACCAAAAACCTTTCCCTCTATTCCTGCTCAGGATACCATCAGGGAGTGGGATGAGGCTCCCAGCTGAGCCGGTGGGACTGCAACGTGTGATGTGCTAATGGCTGTGATCTACAAGTAAAACTAATGAACATAATGAAACGACACATATTCCCTGCTATTCACTGCATAAGTAATGGAAGTAATTACTTTCAATTTCTGGTCACTGCTAGCACAACACACAGGTCCTTGAAGATTGCAGACTCATTCTTATGCTGTATCAGCCTCACAGAGGAACGTGGGCACATTATCATTTGAAGAGGCCTAACAATAGTTGGGGGATATATTCAACTGCTACTTGTATATCTAATGGGCACATTGTACAGCATCAATAGATGAAATTGTTCACAGGCTTTTCTGTGAATACAAATACACTACTAGCAAGAATGTCAAACAAATTAGAGCTGAAATAACACTCGATGCACAGAAAAATGAATAGGAAGGACATGAACCACTCACAGAATAAAATGGACAAAGTAATAGAATTTGTAAATGTAAATCTGCATAGTGAGCAGTATAGTTAAAGCCTTTAAAATTACTGGCAGCTGGGAGCACTACAGCGTAAGTTTGCTTAGATCCCCAACAGCAGCAGAAAAGCACTACACTGCTGTTCATGAACTCTCCAGTAGACTGAGAACCAGCAGCAGTGGCATCTGCAAGGATAATGCAGAGCTCTCTTCAGCTGAAGGGGTGTCTTGGTTTGATACAGGCCTGGAGATTATTGTAGAATTCTTTGATGCTTTCAAAAGGACCCAGCAATTCCTGAAAGCAAAGCAACTAATAAACACCACAGAAATGATCAAAAAACATTATTAGCTTTGTGGTTGATTTAACTTTATGTGAGAGGCTATGATAACTCTAAATGGTTTGTAGCAGGATTATCTGCAGCAGCAAATTAAGATCAGAAATGAAAGAAGTCTGCAAGGAAAGAGAGATTACAGAGTCAGAATCACACTAAGGGATACAACAGCACATGTACCACCCAAAATTCATAGAAAGTCTAACATTTCCTTATAAATTCCCCCTTTCTAGTGACAATGCCCTAAAGTAATAATTTTTGTATCTACAAAACAAACAAAAGAAAAGAAATAGATCTCCATCTATTGCCTCTCACCATTCTGCATTTACTGCTAAGAGCTATGTGGGAAAACCATTCTTTTAGATAAATAAATAAATAAGAGGAACTACATGAACAGGGATGATTTTGATTCTTCATGTCATGCACCATAATACTGCATAATTGATTGGGTTTTTTTTCCCCCATTCCAAAGCTTTTGCCCCCAGTCCAAAGTAGAAATGAAAAAAAAATGCCTTGGGTTGGTTTTTTTTCAAAGACTTCTCCAAGTTTTTCATAAAAAAGATGGAGATTTGCTTCACTCATCTCTGATGAGAAGCATCATGGAAAAAGAAGCAAGACAGCACAAGAAGACATCTGTTGTTCCATTTGAGGACCTAACATTGAAAGGGCTCCCTTGCTTAATCAGTAACTACCACAATTATTCTGGAAGTTGTATAAATATCATGGCAATTGCTGGGTTTATTTCAGACTGAAATTTCTTGCTGTAGGCACAGCTGGACCCAGACTGATCTCTGTACCTGAGTCATGAACCTCTGTAAGGCTTTGCCATTGAACTCTTGTATTGACTTAATCTATGAAAACAGGGGGAAGAATTCAGTCCACCACACAGACAATTTTCAAGAGGAAAAGATTTTTTCTTCATATCTCTCAAATCCTGAACAAGTGTTGAAAGTCTGAATCTTCAGTTGTAAAACTAAATATAACCATCAAGCAGGACATAAAACTAACAGAGAATATAATTCAGGGGAAACTAAGGCTGTAAAATCTGGGAAGTTTAGATTTAAGTAGCAGAAGAAAAATCTAGAAGCATTAGGTCATGAACAGAAGGCAACTTTCCTTTATTACTCTTGTACCTTTTCGAGGATAAAGGCAATGGATGGTAAGAGAAGTTGATCCAAGATTTTGTACACATCACAACACGTGTACATGTCCAGGAACCACTTACAGCTGCATTTCCAGGTAAGATTTTTAAGATACAATCACTGCACTTGACAGAGGGATGTCTAGTAGCAGTAGCAGCTGTCTTGCACAAAGGTGATTTTGTGAGATTTTTCTCAGGAACTGGTTAAACCCATGAAAAAGTAACTCATTGTAAAAATGGGTTTGGCCTAAAAACTTGAATATCTCAGCTCCTCGGGGTTTAGGGATCCAGGCACTTGGTTCAGATGTAGGTAGATATTTTATGAAATCTATTCACAAGCCGAAAGTTTGCAGTCCAGTAGCAAAAAAAGGAAAATATTTCCAAATCATATACAAGCATGAAAAATGAACCCTGGATTCCAACCTGGAAAATAAAAGGCCAAGCTATAAAAGTTGATGCTATTCAAAAAGTCTGATCTGAATGGAAATTTTATCTTTCAAATGAGTTTATCCCCTTGGTCCCTTCATAATTTGCTATTCAGATTATAAGATGATGCACAAGCATTAGAAACTTAGTTATTGAGTCTTTAGGATGCAGAATAATAGCTGATCCCTCCAGTTGCAGGGCAACAAATATAACCCTGTACAAATCTTAAAAATATGTCAAAAAAGAATCACCACTATACTTTCTTAGGGTCTTACTCATGCTGCCATCCTGTGACAAAAAACAGTAAATGCAAGAAAAAATTCCACAGAAAAATCCCAGACCATTATCGAAACACTTCTGAAATTCCTTCCCATTTTTTGTGCTTAGAAGAAAGTCTTGCATTAAACATAAAACTTCAAAATGCAATGCCTTAAAGGGCTGTGTAATTGCTTTACCATTTCCACAGTGATAAACTGACACTTCTCCTAATCTCTATTACAGAAATTGTCACAAAAAGGAAGAAAAACTACTAAATAGGTCAAGCTAATAAAAGGTTTTTATGGATCCAGCATGTTTTTTTCTGCTCTAACAGTGTAACAGGTAAAATTTCCTTGAGACACCTGGCCTCGTGGCAGAGTATCAGGAGATTAAAATGCTTCTCCTGACTTGCTGAAATAAAGTCCCCATAACATGTGAAATGAAGTGGGAATGGGCTCCAAGGGGGATCCACACGTTAGGCTGAGCCCTCCTGAAGAGAGGAGCATCCAAACAGGTCCTTCAAAAGCCAAAGCTTAACTGAATAAGTTTAAGGTGTTTTAATTATTCCTAATGGTAATAAATCCTAGAAAGATTAGAGAATCTTGTGAGATTTGGGTTGGTTTTTCCTTTATTGACCAGGTTTATTTTGTGAAGTACGACTTGGTAGCAATGCAGATAAACCTTCAGTGTCAGCCCATCAACAGTGTTATTAAAATAGACGGAAAGGGACAAGTGGTGTGAGAGACTTAAACTGTGTATCTGGTTTTGTCTGTACCCTACGGAGTTATCAGGATCTTTAGTGATTGAAAGGAGTTCTGGGCTTAGAGGAAAAAAAAAATGCAGGCAACAATTTTTCATGAAACATCAGGACAAGCTTAATGACAAGCACCAACCTTGTCTTACAGAACCCACTGAGTGTGTTCTCTTGAGATGGGATGAGCCCTCAGACCAGATCTCTAGACAGAGAAAAAGCAGCTGGAGAATCCTTTGGGAGCACAGAGGATGGCACCTGCCTGAGCACACCTGGCAGGCTCCACAGAGCAGAGTTCAGCAGGGGAAGGCACTGCCCAGCACTGAGCCTGGCTGGCTGCAGGGACTCTGCTTCCCTGAACAGCCCCAGCAGGGAGAGGAAGCCGCTGCCACAGCTGCCTGGCACGGGGCTGTGTGGGCACTGCGTGGGTCTGTACCTCAGCTGGGAAGAGAGACTGGCAGTACAGCCAAAACAAACTGAGACAGCCTGAAGGTATTTTCACTTGTAGTGAAGATAGAAATTGTACAATTTCACAGACACTAGCCAGGACTAAAGAAAAAAAAATTAAAAAAATTAAGAAACAAAAAGCACAGATTATAGATGCAAGATGACTAGGCAACTGCAGAAATGCTGAAGGGTTTATTTTTATAAGTTGAGACAAGTCTAGCTAAGATGTCTGGCTTGCTCATGGCACCAGTTAAAGAGAACCACTTCTTACCTGAATATTTGCAACCTCTTACTACAAGAAGGAGCAATCAAAACAGATTAATAAAATGGTAGAAAATTAAGTATTGATCAGTTTGCACAAAACAATATTTTGCCTGTTTGCGATTACTGTAATTTGCTTTGTTCATAACTATCTACTGCTTATGATTTCACCCAGGTGAGAAAGGTTCACTACAGAAACACATAACACTGTGGACTCTGAATATGGGAACCTTTTGGGCAACTCACCCAGAAAGAAGCAAGGCTGAAGTTTGGGGTGGGGGTGGATAAAGAAGGGAGGAGTTTGTCATTAATTTGACTCCAGGCTCTTCCACAGTTTATCTTCTAGTATCAGCCAATGAGCTACAAGCCAACTGCTTAAAAGAGCAATACATCTTCCTTTGGAGAGAGAAAGAAAAGGGACTGAACCATGCCTAGAAAATCACCCACTTTTAGAGAAAATTCTCCACACTCCCCACAAGGCTCTAAAATTAAAACCTCAAATTCCTGACTAAAATAAGCAATTAGAGAGGAAAAAACCCTGACAACTAAAAAGGTGTGTTTCGTACAAAATACAATACTGTTTTTATTCAGATATCTGTATATAGGTAGATGCTGGCAAGTATCATTGAGTGCCTGGGCTAGCCATAGAAAAATGTGATTTTTGGTTTTAGCAGCAAAAGATCCTTAAATTTCTTAACCCCTATATTAGCACAGTATTTTGTATTAATTCAGTTTTCCTGAAATTTACATTTACCTGGTTTTCACCTACAAAGAACAAAAGTGTTTGAAGGGTAAAAATATTTTGCATTTTTGTTTATTTTACCTATTGCTTTTGTGATCATTTCTCTTCAGAATATGCTGGTATTGAAACAGACCTTAGAAGAGGCATGGACTGTCCAGCCACCAACTGATTATTATGGCACACAGGGTTCCCCTTACAGAGATGTAACATGATGTGAAAGTGAGAATAATGGGGAAATTAATTTTAAAAACATATACACAAAAAAGGAGTGATTCTGCTACATTTTTTTCAGAGTAAGAACAAATTTAACAGGGATCACAAAATGACCTATAACTAGGTCAACTTCAAGAGCTAAGGACTCTGAGTCAAGAACACAGTGTCCCAAGGTTTCAGTTTGTCTGAAATAACTCAAAGTCACCCAACACATTATACCTTTCAGCTAGTCTGGCAATTCCACAAGACAGACTTTTCCACAAGGTTGGCCTCCAAACTTGTACAGAAATGTGATGATTCCCAGTTTCAGAACAGGAAAGGAGAAGGAATGAGAAATGAGTACAGAAGAAATGCTCTGATCTTCAGAAATACATTTGTCTACCCATCTGACACACAATAGGCAGTACACATCAAAAAATATGGGATAAATCATTAATAATCAGACTTTGATTAAACCTGTAATCTTAATTTTATTAAAGTTTTAATCAAAAGTTGCTTCCCTTTGAGAGTATTTGCTTTTCAAGAGCATTTGTGGCAGAAAGACTCCTCAGAAGCCACCTGAACAGACTCGGAGCACGACACAGCCCCCCACGCCGTGTGTGCCCCGTGCTTGGCTGCAGAGCCAGCCCAGGCTCCTGCAGTTCCAGCTGTTCTCCTTGCCAGTATCTTCTATCCAAGATCAGTTACACACCAAAACTTAACAATAACACAATTCCCCAAGTCAAGTTTTCGCAACAATTTTCTATTGTTGTTTGAATTTGTTTGAACCGAACCAAACAAAGCGAGACCATTTTCTACCTGTACCCCACAGAACTACATCATGAGGAGTAGACTAAGGGAGGCCTCCTGCTCACATTACATTTATTACTACCATTTAGATTTTTAGTAGTCTTCATTCCTAGACACAACCCAGCAGCAGCTCTAGCTATGCAGTTCCCTTGACAGTAGCCAAGCACTACTAGAACACCATTTCTACATGGTATTTATTGTGCATGGTTTAAGTACTTAATTGCTACTTTGTCCAACAGCTTACAAGAGTCTTTTAGGGGAAAAAAAAAAAAAAGAGCAAAAACACAACAACAAAACTAAGTAAAGCTAAGATCTTTCATAGTATGCTCTGGGGAAATAAGTTGTCCCAAGGTTTTTTCTTTACTTTTTGTCTATTTTGATTTAGTATGGTTCATTTTAATTGTCACTAAGTGTTTTGTATACGAGGCACAGCAGCTCAGTAGAGAATACAGAATCACACAGAATGGAAGGGAACTAGAGAGCAGAAGGACAGCAAGGAAAGGGCAGATGACACTATTGGTGTCACAACCTCCACAAACCATTGCAGGTCCCATCACACCTCAAGACACTTCTCTGAGCAACTGAGCTGAAACAAGTGGAATATTATGGATTCCCTTCTCCTTCAGCTCAACAAGTATCGAATTCTAGGGGTTTTTTTCAAACTATAAGCCATATGAATGTTGGGTATTTAAGCCTGACTTGACACATTTTAAGCTAATAGGGCCATTCAAGCAAATAAGGCTAAATAAGTTTAAAACAATCAATACTGAAATCAATTAACTTTGCTTCCCAAATGGAACACTATGAATGAGCTAACAAGTCTAAATACAATATTGGATTGTATTGGAAACAATATTTTACTTTTAAGAGGAAATCAAAATACTTATATCCAGCTGATTAAAACCTTTTCAGTCTACCTAGAAGGTTTCTTGGTTTATGACTTTTTTTTGTACATTGCTAGCTTTGCTGGAAAATCTTACAAACCTTACAAAATTTCAGTGTCAAAAAATAAAAGCAACAGGAAAATTTTTCCAGATGCACAGAAAATAAATTTCAAACAGCTTCACTCAAGAACATTTTTTTTTCATTTGCTCATCTACAAATATACAACGTCTTTATGGTAATGAAGTTACAAAGGACATTTTTTATCTTCAAAGGATTTTTTTCCTTGAAAGGTCAAAGCAGCACCCAGAAGATATCTTACTAAAAAAAAAAAAAAAAAAGTCCTGCTCTGACATCATCAACCCTGGCTCTTTTAGTACAATGAACAATGATATCCAATTTCACCTACTGCCTTTTTCTTTTTTCCCTTCCTTCTGTTTCATAATGGACTAGCGGTAACAGTTACGTAGCATAACACAGCAAACCTCTCTCTTCACAGTTTCTCCACATTCCAGAACAGCAGAGCTGGGCAGGTTTTTTTCATGCCTGAACAAACACCACCTGCAATACACCATCTTGCTGCAGTACTTGGGTATTTTTATCCCTGCACAGGTAGAGCAATCTTTGAATGTATAACAAATATGTGGGGGGGGGGACCTATTCTGGAGGGGTTTTTTTCCTATAACCCTTTTCTTTGTTCTCTGATAACATGGTTATCCAGGCTACAAAAATTAATAAAAAAGTTTGTCCTGTAATCCTTATCCAAACTTGGAATCATATCACAGTTCTACTATGTAATTTCTAAGGACCATTTAGGCAGAGAAAAGAAAGTACAGACAACATGGTAAGCAATGCTCATTAGTGATATATTTCAAAATCTCAAACAATAGGGTGCATTAAAATGGCTGGATAACTTTTCAAATTTTCTTTTATCTAACCTCATAATGTTTTGAGCAGCTACATAACATAGACAAATCTAGTACAAGACTTTCTGAGATTTTGGGGAGCTTTTTGAAAAGGATGGCATAAGGTCAAATATATATATGTACACATACAAAGTGTCTTGTAAAACGTGTCAGTCAGTAGCAATGAGAAAAATTCAGATGGAACAGGTAAATGGTTGTTAAAAAAATGAATTTTAAACATGGAATTAATAAAAAGAGTCATGAAACTATACAAAAGCTAATTTTACCCCTTTTTAACACAACAGTTAGCTCAAGGTCATATGATTTGCTCTAGTTGTAGGAAGAAACTGATCCAATTGACTGGTTTTTAATGGCCACCACCTTCACTTAAAGAGAAAGTGTAGGACTTTACAACTGAAGGATGTTTCATGTCTCCTCTATTTCCCTTTCATGGAATAATGTGGTGTTTCTTACTCTTCTTCAACCATATACATGCTATTTCAGTAATACAGTGTTAAAGCCCAGAAAACTCTACCACAAGCACAGCCTAAGGTTTTACCTTATCCAGGATACTGGAGTCTGACAATCTGAGTCTGCTTCCGTTGTGTCAACGTATTTTAATTGTTCTTAACACTCACTATAAATAATGATGATGGCTACCCTTCTTCACTTCAAATTGTTACCTGAATATAAGTGTAACTATTGCCCATGAGATCCAGAAAAAGTGGTTCTTTCAAGGGAGGAAAAAAAATGAAGATTATAAAATTGGAGAGGTCAAAATGTAATTTTACTAAGGAGCCCATTTTTCTACATCAAATGAACTGCTTAATATATATCTCAAAAATCTCACTACCACACATTTAAATACTTCTATGCTTAGCCAAGTGGTCACACAATATGACCTTTATGTATAGAGAGGAGTAAGAATCAAAACAAAAGCAAAACCAATTAAGGTCTCTTGAGTAAAGCAAATGAAATTAGGAAAAGAAAACAGGTTTTTACCTGGTCTCTGAACTACCTGCAGTAACCTGTAACCAGTGCAGTGTAACTGGGCTTTGCAAAAAGTGGCTATAGGTGCCAGGAAGATTCTGAATGAATCCTGTGCTGCAGGCTCAGCTGCAATCCTGCTGCTAACAAAGCTGTGGAAAATGGCAAGTCAAGAACAAATTTCAGGTAGCACCTTTACAACTGTTCAGCAGGTGCAAAGTGCCACATAGCTATTGAAAACTAAACCTAACCTAGACTGTCTCAAAGGAATTGCTACAAGACCCAACATATGAAAGACAGAATCACTTGCCCAAGACAACCCCAGCAGCCCTGGTGACACACACAGCAACAGCCTCTGAGCCTCCAGAGTCCCATTTCCTTAGCACCAAACTAAAGAAGCCACCACCAAGCTGGTACTGAGAGAAACCGTATGACAAAAAAAGAATGCTGGAAAATTTTCAGAATTTGCCTTTAACTAACATTTCTTTTGTTCCCATTCTCCCCTGCACACTCTCCTTTGTCTCCTGAACAATTCCTCCAGTTTTGGAAAGCTTGGAGTGGTAAATGAAAAATGTATTGTCATGTTCTACTAGTTTTCCACACTTTCCTTTGTCTGGAAATATCAGTGGGCACTAGAGAATACAGAATTAATTTAGGCCCAAAGCAGTGAAAAGATTCACTATGAATAAGTTTTACAAATGAAATCACGTTCTGCATCCAAGGCAAAGTTCTAGACTAAATGTAGTCGAAGCCAAGCAGCATTTAAGAGGTAGATTGATAGTGCAGAGATAGAGAGCTCAATGTGATAAGACAAAAGGAAACAGCTTCGAGTTGCACCGGAGGAGCAATAGATTGGATACTGGGCAAAATTTCTTCATTGAAAGGGTTGTCAAGCACTGGAACAGGCTGCCCAGGGAAGTGGAGGAGTCATCAGCCCCGGAGGGATTTGAAAGCCATGTAGGTGTGGCACCTGGGGACACGGGTTAGTGGTGGACTTGGCAGTGATGGGTCAACAGTCAGATTCCATGATCTTAAAGGGTTTTTTTTCAATCTAAGTGATTCTATGATTTTATGTACATCAAATTGATTATTATATTTCTTAAGACATATTTCAAAGAGCTGAGAAGGTATTAATGGCTTTACTATAACATGTATGTATATAGAAAACTTAAGTTAGTACACAGGAGTAAGTCTGAAAATAGGAATAAAACCCCTGTATTATCAATAGCCAATTATCAAACAATATCAGAAATCTGAAGTAAGGACAGAGGACTGGGGGGAAGGAAATTAAATATATCAGAAAGCAGAAAAATAAATGTTTAAGGCAAAAGATGTGTTGTATATCAAGCCACTCATTAAAAAGGAAAAAAATAAAGCAATTCTTCATGCATGACACACAGAAGAAGAGTTAGTGCCACAGTAGGGCTACCAGCTCCTGTGGGAGGGAGTGAACAGAAGAATTAGGGAGTGCATATGCTGAAAGCACTAGGGGAGAGAATTTTATTTTATTGTTCACCTACAAGAAATGGGATTCTATTCCAGTTACTTTTCCTTTCAGGCAAATAAACAAGGAAACAAAAGCTGTCTTTCAATTCTAACCTTCTTCCCACCAAGGAGAAAAAGAAGTTGGCAAAGTACATACACTTCTGCAGTTAAAATAAATTACAGCTTGACTTAATGTGAAACCATCAAGAAGATTTATAATTACTCTTTGCATTTAAACCATAACATTTTTCCAGTCTAAAGAACATTTCACCACTAAACATTCTCCACCTCTTTTCCAACAGAATATGGTTTCATTACAGATAACACTCTCATCACTGTGTATGACTATTGTGAATAGAAAACTGGCAGATTGCAGATCCAATCCTTCTGCAATTTATACAACACTCAGCATTCCAAGTACTGGTTTAAAGGCTTTCAAGGTGGCATAGAAGCCCAGCAGATACAGACCTGCTCATATACCCCAGACATACATGCAGATTATTTCTTTTCTTGCATGTCTCTTAACGAGCTGTCAGTCAGCAGCGATTCTTTTCTTCACTTTTCTTCTTTATATCATTTCTCATCATGATTTTAGCCATGGAGAGTCAACATAGAGTCAAGCTACTCTTTTACAATATGTGAGCTATGCACCACTTTGTGCAAGCAGTTTTCATTAAAAGCATGCACAGTGCCACCAGAAACGACCTTACTTCAGGCACAAGACAACTGCAGAGGTGCCACTCACAGCAACAAGTGAAGTGACTCCCATCTGCATTTGCCTCAGTTGACCCCGAACTGTTGTGCATTCAAATGTTATGGTAATTAGTTTACTTTTAAATGAGATTGAAATAATAATGTTAATCCTGCAAACACCTTGTATGTTCCTAAGCCTTTGGAAACAGATGCTACATTTTCCAGACTCCCAGACAGTTCTCTTTTGACAGCACTGCTGTATATGGGAAGCTACAGAAAATTAACCTGCTCAGTCAACTAGATCAGTCATTCATCCACACCTGCCTATGAACCAGAGAGCACCACAGCAACTAAAACACACCCCACAAAAGCAGATTTTGCACACAACTTGTAACTAAAACTTTTTCAAACTGCAGAGAGAAAGCAGAATTTTCCACATCTTTAAACACATGGAACAAGACACATCAGAATTGAATTGCATAAGATTAATTAACAGGTCAGGGCAAACCAGAACTATTGGGTTTCTGAAAGCTTTGAAAGAAGGATCACTATTTAATTCAACTTAATGGCTGTACCAACTATCCAATGAACATATCAACATTTCCATCAAGATGGGAAAGGATCATCTCTGCCAAATTACAGAGATGTCCTAAAATATTAGAAAAAATTTGCTTTGAGCAAGTGAAGTTCAAGCAATGGAAGCCACAGCACAGCCAGCCTGGATTTGTTGTCCTTTCCATCACAGCAGAAAGCCATAGGCTTTTACTGGACTCTGGAGAGGAAGACATCCAACAGAAACAGAAAATTTGTGCGAAGAATGGGAATTTTGTACTTTTGAGGGCATCGTTTTTTAGGTTTTGCATTTTACTGAAGGCTCTCAAGAAGAGCTGAGTTAGCAGCCAGTTTTGTCTGACAAATTATGTTCAGAATAATTAGAGTTTTCAGTAATTCTATTCCTGTATATTTATAAACCAAGATAAATAAGCAGCATGCAATCAAATAAATATGGCTCTACAAGAATAATACTATACACTAACATTTGAATTATTCCAACACATAAGTATAGGTCCCAGTCCCTCATATAATGCTGTTTTCTACCATCCTTTTTCAGACAAAATTCCCTAGACATCTCGTAATTGGGGAAGTTCTACTGATCAAACATATATCTATATTAATGGCATGCTTAAGGGGGACCAGACAGGACTAGTGCCAAGTTATGAAGGCAGCTGAACTGTACTCCTGTTACACTGGGGTTCTACAGAATAAAGGGCTTTGGCCAAGTAGCCAATATTTTTTAAAAAAAAAAAAAAAAAAGGTTAAAGCATTCAAATATTAAGCATCTGAGAAGCTAAATACAAAAGTCAAAATTATGTCACTACTAAACTCAGTTTAATTGCAAAGCCTTTTCTGAATTGGAATTTACATTTCTTAGCATATACTTTCCTCTTAATTTTAATTCTTGGCACTAGTTTTAAATCATGTGGTACTTATGCATTTCAAAAATAGCAAACTTGACCTTCCAACTGCGATACATATTTTTAACATGAAAATTATTCATTTAATAGATATGACAAAAATAATCATCAGAACACGTATTGCCTGGATTTTGTACAAATGTACTCTCCAATTGCATTTAGCTGTTCCACTCCTCTTCATCTTACTACCTTTACGTGTCCCTGTTCTCACTTTTAGCTGTTTTTTGAGCCTGCAGTGGCTTCCTGATACGATTCCTCCCTGCAATTTCTCTTGACAGAAAGATAATGTAACTTCACTGGGGCAGTAACTTCCTTCCCTTCCCAATGTTTTCAAAGGTTCAAACACCATAAGTTAATGAAAAGATAATTTTAAGAACAACATTTGTAATTGCATAACCTTCTCTCATTCTTATGTATAAAAGTATTATTAAGCTATTAATCATTTTATTTCTGCAGAGCTTTCCTCAGGTGACCAGATCCTCACTACAGCATTATGATTACATCTGCTCAAGGCATGGAAAAATACATTAATGGTAAAAACTTCCAAATGAAAAAAAGTAATGACTATAAACAAGTGGGAGTAAAAAGAAGGACAGAGTGACCAAGAATGCGTGAAAATAAATTTCTATGGTCTTTGCAATATAGACAAAAATAGATATCCATAAAAGGATAAAGAAAACTGTTTGATTCTCAAATTGATTGCACACGAGAATTGTGGATTGGACTCTGTAATGAGTCTTATTGGTTAGACCTTACTCAGAAAAAAAAGAAACAAAAAAGTTCAGAAAAAGTCTGAAGGATCTGGACAGAAAAAAATTATTGCAAACCTCTAGTTAATATGGAAAATGGATAATAATAAAAAAGTACAAGGATGGAAAAAATTGTATAAGGGAAAGAAGAAAATATTTGAAAATTACTTTCTAATATCAACATAGTATATCACTTTGTATTCAAAGCATAGAGTGGGTTCATTCTCTGACAGTAAAGAGTTCCATTCCACTTGCCAGCACAAAGCCATAGGGAGATTTATTGCCAGCTACAGATACCAAATATCAACAGCAGAAATAAGTGAGTTTCTATCAATTATTCAGTTATTCAAGACTGTTACGGAAAACCATTCATCTCTTCAGTAGTGAAAGAAGTTTTATATATAAAGTGTGTTAAAATTAATGCTTTTCAGCTCTCAGACTTGATCCATTCCATGTACTTTTCTTTACTTCCATATCCATATGCTAATGATGTTCCTCACCACCTAATTCTCTCCTTATGCTAAACACTCTACAAAAGTGTTGCTCCTCATTCAAACTATCTCAAAGTTTAAAAGTTTAAAGAAGGCCCATTTTATACAGAAAAGACAGGCAAAGGTGCATCCATCTGGGGAAAGGGGAAATCCTGCTTGAGGTTTTAACTTTCAATTTAAGGCTTCTGGCACTGTGGATGAAATTCCACCACCACATGGACCAGATTGCAATAGACATTATCGGTTAAAACATCATTCTTAAAGGCTTTCACTGAATTTTGGCCACCAAGTAAACCATCAAGAAAGTTATCACAGCCCTAGGATAAAAGCCAGATATATCTGAAACTCAGTCTCCTGCCCTAGATTTTAATAGGAACATGAAAATCTGAATTGGCCAACAGAAATTCTCCGGTTTTCTTTCATCACCATCCCCTGCCAAAATGTCTTTTCATGGAAAGTTTCAGGGGGATGTCAGAATTCATCCCTACCTTTACTGCAAAATTATGTTGCAGTTGGTAATGAGAGGTGGAAGTCTGAAATTGAAGTGACTATTCAATCTTTTTTGTATCATGCCATCCATATCATCATCTTTCTTGTTGTGCTTTGATGAAGAAACTGGAGAAGATATTGGAAAAGGCACAATGTGCATAGGGGGTAATAAATCTGCTGGATGCAGATAGCCACTGGCTGCAAGTCATAATATAAAGCTTTACTCTTAGCCTCCTACCAGTTTTCATTATCAGAGGAAAATTCTATTAATGTAATGCGATAGCATCATGTCCGTACAGCTCGGCAGTCACACATTTCATACAGCTGTCATCAAATGATACTCATTTAGCTTCAAGGTAAAGCCAAACTTTGAATGTTCTTGCTTTTTATCTTTGAAGCTTTGTTACTTTAGAAGATAATTATCTAATTTTGTGACCAATGATGTGTTCCCAACACATCAAATTTTAATACCCGCACAACGTAGATTTTCGTGTGTGTGTTTTGAAAATTAATGACTTTAGATAGCTTGACACAAAATATTCAAAGTATACTGAATGCCCAAACATTAAAATGTGATCCAGAAGAATAATAGGAACACAACATGCTGTGGGCCCTGATCAACATTTTCATGATGCCTTCCAAAGAGCATTTTCTCAGTGCTTTTACGTAACAGGCTACAGGTACCATGACTTCATCACTTTGATTCCTGCTTTTTTTCAGAAAGCAAGTCAGATCCTTGTTTGTGTATAAATGCACCAAGAAGTCCCTTGAAAGCTACTGTAGAATAAAATAAAAACAAACAATAAAACATAAAACCTTCTGCCTGCTGACAAATCATTTCTATATAACACTAAGTTCATTTAAGATACCATGAGTGATAAAGACAGTAAAAGAAATGGCTAATGAAGCAACTGGGAGCTAAATGGTCTGGTTTAGCCCCAGACTAGAAATTAAATTTCTGTGTTACCATTACAAATTAAAAAGCCTTCTATTCATGCAATCAACTTAGTGGGAATTACTCTTGAGACTTGATAATTATGGGAGCAGTTACATATTCCTATTGTGAGTGGAAAAAAGCCCACCTGAATATCAAACAGCAGAGAATTCAGCTGAAGAGCCTATAAAGTTACTGAGCAGTATTTTATAAGAATAGGTCAGAAAAAGCATTGAGACCTGATGAAGGAACTAAAAAATGGTACAATATTATCTCTACCTGGGGCCTCAGAGAGGCCTGGTGTGACAGTGTCGTGCCCTTCCATGCCTGTGGGGAGATTAGGAAGATGAGAAACCAATGCTATTTATGGAGATGCACAGCTGGAGAAGTGACACACAAACTGAAAGGGAAACTTCCAGCTCAAGTAACTTCTTGTCTGGAGTAGAGACAAGCCTTGGAACAAAAAAAGGTTGTGGCATCACTGTCCTGGAAGATTCTGAACATCAGATTCAAAGCCCAAAAAAGCTGCACTGATTTCAGCATTCGTCTTGCTTTGAGCAGAATTCCAAATTAAAAGACCTTCTAAATCTTCTTGCAGAATAAATTATTCCATGACTACAGAAATTATAAAAAACTGAATTGCATAGTGTAAAACTGCAGGACAGCTGCACAAAGGGGGGGATAAGGGTTTGTTTCCAGAACCAGTTTTGCCAAGTCATTAATGTCAAACACAAGATTCTGAGTTTGTGGAGTGCAATTAGAATTTTTAAATTCAGTATCACTGTATTTAACCAACATTAATCAAAGGAGGTCTATGAACTTGCACATTGTGGAGGAACGGTGTTAACACATAATCTGCCACCTGCACAGAAATCAGGCAAGTCTGTCAACTCCAGGTTTTGAATACACCAAGGAAAACATTCCATAAGACTATTAGAAGCTCAAAAGCAACTTCCACCCTTTCCTAAAAACTGAGAGCAAAGATTCAGTAAGGAAACTGTCAGTCATACATGTAAACAAGCCAATAGTCAACAGAATCCACCCATTAAGCCTCAATATACTGAATTATAGACACATACTTCTCACATTATGTCCCTAATCTTATGAATAGATTAGGTCACCTTATCGTTTGCTTTGTTAATGGACATGAGAATGACTTTTTCCTTCATCATTTACTTCCTTAACTTTGGTGCTCTAAGATTTCATAATCTATTTCGAAGGACAAATAACAAGAACCATCTCTAAGTGCTTCTTGTACTATAAAATCATTTACGCAAAACATTTGGCAGCAGTCTCAGAAGAAAACATTTCTCTCTAGAAAATATGCCCATTTTAAAACAGAAAAATTAAAATATAAGATAATAAGGTGGTTCAAAAAGAGAAGGACAGAGAGAAAGACAAAGACAACAATAAAACAAGTCAAATTAAGGAAAGTAAAAGCAAAACAAAGGAGTAGGAGGAAATGCTTTAACAAGGAAAACACCTTCTAGTATTTTAGAAATTTCTTTGATCACCTTAAAGAAAGTATTGATTTAACTCTTTACAGTTCTCTCAGGAATCTTGACAGATAGAAAAAAATTGTTAAAAACACTTGTCTGTCAAACTCTCTTGATTAGGAGTCATTGCCAGAACCTGGATGCCTCAAAAACTCCAACAAACCAAATAGGCTCTACTTGAAGCAAAACTCCAGCTTAAAGAAAACTCAAGAGTAAGAAGAGTGAAGAATAAACTCTACTATCAACAATTGTTGACACTTAGTAAAGCCCTAAAACTTGTGGCAAGCTCATAAGGAATAAACCAGGAGTTCACATCTGATCATTTCCTTCACTGGGACATCCCCATTGTCTTATGAGCCCCAGTGAAGTCCATTGTTATGTAACCCATAGTCACACTTAATAGAAGAATATGCTGGGACTCCTGGAAAGCAAACCCTGCTGATGTCTTACCCTATGGATGTTGGGCTTCAAGTCCAACAAGAAACGATGTGAACAGTCTTCATCTTTATCCAACATGTTGAGTCCATTATAGTCAGTGTATTTATTCTTCTACAGTAAAAATCCAGGTATTTTAATAAAACCATTTGGTGTGTGTCAGCAAGTATTCCAATCATTCAGCCAACCTGGGCAGCACAGACAGTGTTTTCATAACCTGTTTCTGCTCTGAAAGTTGAAGAATTCCCCAGTGATGCCTTAAGAAGATAAAGTCACAAAGACTAACAGATACAGACATCAAAGAAGAAATACAATTATTGTCATTGCTTATAGTCCAAAATAAAAGATGTAGCTCATCTTCCTAACATAAGGCAGTGCAACAAGATTGACATAATGACCAAACCACAAAAGTTCTGTGTTATTTCAGTGTTTTCTTCCAGTAAAAAAAAATAAAAAATAAATTGATAGTAGAGAAAAAACCCTATTGTTTTGTTTAAAGGGAGTACTTATTCATCTACACATTTATATTGCCATATCTTATTTCAAGTTCTATACACTCACTGCAGAACTTGTACACTCCTGTGTGAACAAGTCTGTCACAACCAATCCAAATCTCCTCATTTCTTACATCATCATCCTCAAAATCAGCATCCTGGTTATCAGCTATAACACGGGTAATTTCACCTGTAAAGTCCAAGGAGATGTGAGGGTACAATGTCTTCAGAAATTATCTGTCCCTGGAATCTGTCCCCTCTGGAAAGGCTGCCAAGACCCTCACCAACTTCTCTACAACTATGACTTTTTTTAAAAAAGTGGTTTTTCACCAACTTCCTTTTTAAATACAAATCTTGCAATGATTTGGTCATTCACGCTAAGAAAGTACTTCAGCTTTACACAAATGAACTTGGCAGATGGTAAATAGGATCACAAAAATTTCCATGTAATTTTGCAAAAACAGAAAAAGCAAAATGGAACTTCAGAAGAACAAGGTATTAATCAGAGTATTTCATTAAAACCTGTCAGTGAAGCTTCTACAGCAAACTAAAATACAGCCTACCCTATCAATATATAATTTGTGTTGTACAATGTGTAAGTGCTTATCATCAGCAACAAAAAATTGTACCCTACAGAACAGTAATGACATTTGAAAGAGTAGAGTATTGATTAGCAGTTGCTTAAAAGTGAATCACCACTACAATACAGCATCTATTCACGGCTCTACATACTTTCACTGTCAAGATAATTTGCATGAAGACCAGTTCCTTTAACCTTGAAATGTAAGCATTTTCCAATACAGGATGTGAAAACAAACAGCCCTAAGTGCATTAAGCAAAGGAATTAGCATTCACTTTCTTGCAAGATCTGGGGTTTTCCAGCTGGATTGTCTGCTCAATAATTTCCATATTAAAAGACATTACTGAAAGTGTAATGCATGTATCATAAACTTACTAAGGCCATCTCACATTTCTGTTACATGCTAACAATAGAACATATTTACTTTCAATAATACAAGTAAGAGGATCACACACAGCTTGCAAAACCCAGAAAGACACAGAAAATACTGCCAAACATAGAGTGCTGTGGCAGAAGAGCTTGAATCTACCATGGCTTAAACCAGGGCTTTCCTTTTAGTTACAGGGAAATATAAAATGTGATGTTTGATACTCAGGCTGATGTAACTGTATTTTAAAAACATCAGCAACACAAAAAAACTATTACTTCTGTCATAACATTGCATCAGGAGATGAGAGTGTAGATCATTCAAAATGCAGATCTAACATCATTGAAGGCAAAGAAAATTTTTCAATACCTCCAGAAAAAGCAGAACTTTATTACAAGAAACAAGGAAAAGGTATTCTTTTTTTATGGAGAAAGAGAGAACACACTACTTCAAGTTTGATAACACTGTGATCCTTTCCACTGCAGATCCATGTGCTACCTGAAAAATAGCATGGAACCCAGCAGGTTTTCCCATCAAATACATATGAATGTGTCTGACTTTTTATTCTTGAACAAAGAAAAATTAAAATATCTATCAAGAAGAACTTACATCTTTATGTCTGCAGTTAACATTAAATACTTCAAACACACTGAAATGCTCTGTAACTAGTTTGGTATGGAGAATAACCTTGTCATTCATGTTGCCCAAAGATCTGCAGGAATTAAAGGGAATGGAGGTTCAAGCTCTGCAAGTTCCAAAACATCATTTGCACGAATCATCAGAATTACATTCTCAGATTCAGATTTCATTTTCTAAGGCTTCATTTTACTTCAGTGCTAGGAGACACATTCTACATAATCCAGACATTAAGAGTTTGAATTATAATGAATTAGCTCTGAATAGAGCTTTTGGTAAAGCTCTACACCATTTACTTGCCTGGCGGGGTTTTGAATTTGGGCTTTGGGGTAGGTGTTGGTTTTGGTTAATGGAGGAAGGCAGGTTTTGCTGTTGGTTTGGAGTTTTTCACAGGAGTCATGGTATTCATTTTTGTGGTTGGGAGGTTTATTATTTTTCAAATTATACTCATAGGCTACAGGTTCTTTTAAATCATTTTTTCCTATCTGATAGAAAAAAAAAATCAGTATTTTTTTAAGTTTTAAAATTGCTCAGCTGGCAAAAGTTGATATCCAAGAAGTCAGTCCATGTCTATCCTTTAAATTGCATGTCTCAATCCTACTGACCCTTCAAAGGAGTAGTTGCAAAGAAACTGCCTACAAAGACCAAAACCCACACAACGCTGAATAAAAGAAAGGCAATTAATGTCAAGATAATTGGACTAAACTTCTCTAAGAATTTAAATCACTATTATGCAGTTTAGAACTAAAGATAGAAGCACTGTATGAATCAGATTCAGCAGCTGAATGCTAATTGATCCAAATCACCCCGTTATGTTAGATTTGCACTGACAAAACTCCCAAGATGCAGCAGCACACCCAGGCAGGAGGAAAAAATGCAATTCTGCATCTTTAGAAGTAGGAATGCTCTCCTGGTGGAAAAACCTGCTTTGAGAAAACACAATGATTTGAGAACTCCTAACACAATGCAGAATCTGTTGAAAGGAGTAGGCAGATGCAGACTCCAGACTGCTTCAGACCAAGGCAGCCAGTGCTTACATAACAGGGAAGGCTCCGTGAGACATCTTACATAAGGAAAATCTGAGAGCCCTAAACAAGCTCCTCAGCAGTAAGAAACCTTGGCGGAAGAACCAAAAAAATAAAGGGTATTTCCACTTAGAAATTGTTCCTGCACCTGTAATAAAATAATACTGACTGTTCAGGACAAAAATCAAGAATTATCAAAGCTCAGAATACTTAAGAGGAAAAAAAGTTTCCTCAAAAGGAATCTGAGAAAGCACAGACCAGGCTGCATTTGCAGAGAAACAGGCACTGCATTGATTTGGAAAAGCTTTACTGTAAAACAACAATTACATTAACAGAAGGCACATTACCTGCATTTTATGCTTCCATTTTATTACTACTATTATCTTGCAACAATGCGGCACTGAAAACACATTATTATCATGGACACTGTAATGTGAACAGTAGCATTCCCCAAAGTCTGTTTTTCCAAAACTCTTATCATAGCAGCTGAAGTGAAGATCCCTCTGACACCCAACGCTCTCTGTGCAGCTTGTACCTGAAGCCTGGCTGTGCCAGTGCCCTGCAATCTCACATTTAGTCCAAGACTCACTAAACTCAGAGTGTTTACAAAAGAAATGCAAAGGAGTGTCAAGATTCAAATAAGACAAATGTCTTTTGAGAGCCTAAGAAGGAAAAAAAAGGACATGAGACAAAATCTGAGTCAATTCTTAGGGCCCCAGTAGTATTTCCTAAGGTGAAGAGTATGAATATCTCCACAGCACCAAGAACCTTCTTGTATGCTGCCCAATCTATATGACAACTGTAACTCCTCCAGGAATCAGGCAAATTAGGAATAATACCATCCCATTTTCTTCTGGATGTTTTTGTTGTACACTCAGTGGTCCTTCATCTCTTTAAAAACATTCTACTCTTTGTTTTTAAGTCCTAATTTGCTTAAAAGCTTACCCTAATTGCTGAAATTATTTACTGAACTATTATAATTTTCTGAGATACTTGCAGTGTCTGTATTTCAACTAAAGTCAATTTGGGGAAAAATCATATGTCCCAGCTACTTTTAGAAGGCACAAAAACATACCCAGATAAGATTACCATAATTAAATAAAATGATAAAACATTCAGTTAAGATAATATAAGCAGCAGTTTTTTTTTTAAAAAAAATAGTTTCAAAAAGCAACAAAAATATTCTTACTCATCTTTTATAAACTCAAGAGGGCACCAACGCTGGTGACTCATTTGATGTTCACAGCACAGTAAGACTTAAGAATTGTATCAACTAAATCCCTATTCACAGTTATAATCTGGCAAAATTTTGCTTTACTGAGTATCTCACATAATTTCATTTGCTCAATGAAATTCTAGCATGGGACAAATGACTCAATGTGCAAAGCATTTGGGCAGTGCAGACTGTCAATCATGCCTTGATTTCAAGTGCATTGCTCTGAAAGTAGTGCTCACTATGTATGCTGACAAAATGAATTAAGTAACCTTTACATTAATTTTTCATTTAGCAAGCCTTTATTAAGCTAAATGGTACTCCAAAGCAGCTGGCAATTGAGAAATCTATACTGCCCAGATCCATAATCATAGGCCCATTTTATATCTTCACTTGTTTAACGATGCTTAATTCATAATCAGGAAATGTGGGTTCCTCCTGTAATATCAGAAGTCTTGTTGCTTCTAAAAGCAGAGTCTTGACTTTAAAATGACGGGGACTCTGATCACCCAGAGCTCACAGTAAACACCAAAAGGATTCTTGATGCCTGGCTACTGGAGTGGGAGAGGGTGGGGAAAAAAACCTTTGCATTTAGAGCCCTCCTGTGCTATCACTTCCTTAGCGGTTGTGACAACTTCTGTCGCTGACTTTGCATATTGAAAATACTTGCAAATCTTGAAATTTCATATGGTTTACAGGCTTACAGAACAAGTATACTTCATAACAATACAAAAAAATACATGTAAAAGTCATCTGTCATCCAGGTTCATTTGCTACAATCAACAGCAGGAAATAAGAAGCTTAAACAGAGATGCTTGGAATTCTAAATAAAGAGCAACATAAGTCTTATAAAAACTACTGTAACCAGAAGGGAAAAAAAAAGAAAGAAAAAAAACCACAACAGATGATGTGACAGAGGAATAAAAATGCTCTAAATACCTGTCAAACCTGTGTTTTGTATTTTCTCTTTCATTCAATAATGAAATATCATAACAAAAGCAAAAAAAACAAAACCAAAGAAGCTTGTAATGAATATACAGCCCACCTTCAAAAGCAGGAGCACAGACTTGTTAGTGAAACAGAAAGGATGCTGATGAAAAGCTAAAATGAATAGCTTCCAATTACCTTCAATTATAACAACCAATAGGAAGCAATCTTACTACTTCAGAGGGAAAAAATACATTATAGAAGGGATGGCAGCAGCATCCACTATGAGGAAGAGAAGGACCATTAAGGGTCTCGCACTGATCCTCCCTGCATTTTAACACAACTGCAGAACACAGAATATTCCACGTTCTTCTAGCAAACGTTGAGCTATCTGCATTTGGTAGGTTTAATTTTTAAAGCCATTTTCACACAAAAATGGCTCTGCATGGAACAGGTCCAAAGTTAAATAAAGATACTTGTTTGTTATAGCCCAAAAACAAATTAAAGCCTTTTAATACTACTTGATTAGAATCTAATGAAAACTGAAAGCTCCATCTGCTTTATAACTTTAAGGTGTTCATACAAAACCATGACCATGTAAGACTACACAGACTTTAAAGAATACGAGCCTGAAGTATAACAGATATTGAGTATCCAGATTTTCAGAATTAAATGAAAGTTCCCCAACATACTGTGTGAAGCCATTTAAAGGCCTTGAAAGGTAGTAAGAGACCTCAAATATATTTGTTCTTAATAGCTCTATTTTAGCTTAGTAAAATTCATATTTTCCAGTCCTGGGTATACAACTCTGAAAAGACAGATACTGCTAAGGAACTCATATGCCTTTGGTAATTATTAAGTCAGTTGCTTTCATCTTCAAATGCTAGCACAAGCTTTTTATTTCAGCTGCTACATATACTGTCTGTTACATAATTTCACACATATATAAGCCTTTCAAAATAGAAGCTACAAGCTTGAGGAATACTTTCCTTCATAATCAGACAAAAAATAGAATTAGTGTTACTCAGAACTAAAATTCATGTCTACAAAAACCAGCAGAAATACATGGGTTGAATGAGTGTCTCTAATCAGTGAATGTCTCAATGTTTTTCCATTTATATATTGTATTTTGAGGATCAAATGTCAAATGCCTCAAAATTGCAGTCTTAGTCTTAACATATTCCTCTTGGTCTCACATTTTTTCAGCAATTGTGGTAAAAGTAAATTGTCTACAATAAAGAACTTTACTATAGGTTGCACATTTAAATTAGAGTAGACAAAGTAGTCCTTGATATATACCCAATACTCAAATCTGCTTTTTCATTACCCTCTGCCCCAATTATGTGGACTTATACCAATTTCTCAAGTTTTTGCAATACTTCACTAGCTTATTACCCAGCTGTGCAGCTGAGCAAGAAGATAACCACATTCATTCCCCTTATCTGTAATGATGTAATACATCCCAGCACTGGGCTGAGATGATTGGGGGAATAATGGGATTGTAAAACCTGCAGAGATGACAAACAACAGTGCAGCCGTTTCTCCTGATACAGTGAATCGCGAACACACAGCACAGGGTGAAATAACACAATATGCACTAATTCTGCTCCTTCAATGAAGTTACCATTTTTCATAAGAAACAGCTGTTTCTGCACAGAAACATCATCACAATGCAGCAAACAGATTAAATACCCGCAACCCAGGCTGAAGCCTGGGCTTCAAGAAATAAGTGTTGGAGTTTACTTTCTAATGATAAAAAAAACCAAGTCATCCAAACAGAAAAACATCCTTTTAACCAAAGACTCTACAGATAATGCAGTGCAATGAAAGAGTCATCAGGGACTAGCATACAATACAAAAACAGATCTTGAACAAAAGCATGTAGAGCACTGCTTTCCTATTCATTTAAAAAATTAAATCTGTCTCCATTTTCTCTATTAAAACCTTTCCTATTACAACTGAAGAAATCCTTACCTTCTGCAGGAGCTGGGAACCTGAGTATTTGGCTGCAATAGATTTGATCTCTCCACCAAATGCTGAGGCCCAGAGCTTTACTCTGTGAAGAAAAAAGAGGCAGGAAGAAATGTAATACACATGTCACAGCAAAGCAACCCAGACTGTAACAGCTTCAGCTGCACTCAGAAGGATCCGAGCAATTTTGCATTAGTGAGTTCACTAAGGAACCCAAGCACAGCAAAAGATCAGTAAAGCTGTGCAAGTAAAAGCACAAACTAAACGTTGTGTTAAGGTAAGGCCTCTGATATAAGACTAGCAAAGTGCACTGTTAAAATTTAAAGAATCGACAGAAACATGTTTTGGCACAACACAATGCATATCCATTGAAAGGAAAGCAGCAGATAAATAGGCAAATCAGTTCTGAATGATGAATTCCCACATGAGAAAGAGTTAACAGCATCAACTTCAGCACACACTAGCTCTTAAGACTCTGTGGCCACATACTCCATCAACACATGCCCCTACAATAAAATCGAAGTAGTGGTGAGCGCCTTAGAGACTCCCACTTTAAACACAGCTGACAGAGGAGCAAAGGTGCCCCAAACAGTCAAATATCTGCAATACAAAAACATAAGAACTTGAGCAGTCAAGTTCTCATCCTTGAGCATGGTCCTGAGAGGAATAGCATGAAAGCACTTACACAGACAAGGGGATCTGCTGCTCCGATCCAACCACATCCACTAAGGTTGTGTTAAAAGCTGTCCAGAAGATAAAGAAACCCCCCGCAAAAGCCCGAAGAAGATTCACATTCTCTGGCATTCTGCCTCTCTTTGCCTGGAAAGATTTGGGGAAATTCAAGTGAACCTGAGTTCAGCAGCAGTAGGGTTTTGCTTCTATAGCCTCTTTCCCCACTCTTACCCCCTCCACTAGAACAACACTGGAGAAAAATCACAGCTCCATCCTCATCCCTCCAAAGAGTGACCCTCTCAGTGTAATGGAAGGAGCGGACCAGAAGCGAAGCTCTAATGACTTGAAAACTATTGTGTCCCTGGTAACAGCAAAGCGTTTTCCAGCACTACTGCAGCCACTTGCATGTAGTTCTTTACAACTCCGCAGTCAGCAGTGTGCTGAAGTTACTTCAGTGACCTACTGCTGCTCCAAAGTGCCCTTAGCAGCAAGAAAGCAGACTATTGATTCCAACTGGGGAGGCTGTCTTCTCGCAATTACTGCTCACTTCGCAAATGGAAAGCTGCCTAGAGTTCTCCTTTCCCGCGCCGATAACCTCCAGCCTTGAGCCCAGATCAAGTCAGCCAACGCATTGGTTCAGTGGAGCAGGAGCTGCAGCCTTTTAACGGGATAGCGCCGACACAGGAGGAGCTGGACCAGAGGGAGGGTGCCTCTGCACGGCGAAAGCAGAGAAAGTCTGGACGAGCTGAAAGTGTAGCTGAGCCCTTCCAAGAAGGCGAGAGGAGAGCGCTGCACATTGCCGGGGGCTGAGCCAGGGAGGGCTCGGCAGGGCTGGCAGGGGCGGGGGGTGGGGGCCGTGCACACCCACCGGAGACCCGGCCAATTCAGGCAGGGCACCGCTGCATGACAAGCATCTGTCTGTCACACGGCCCGGAGAGGCGAAGGATGGCCGGAGCTCAGCCCTTGCACTGCCGGCAGCGCGGAGCATCCCGGCCGCGGCGCCGCACCGAGCGCGCAGGCAGGCGCAGGGAGGAGAGCGGTCCCCGCCGAGGCAGCATAGCCGAGGAGCGGGAGCGGCGGGTTCCCGGAGAGAGCCCCGGGTTTAGGTCAGGCTCGCACATTTAATTGAGTCATATACAGCACGTCCTTATGCATAAAGGCACGTTTGCTGCTTCCTCCCACGCCGAAGCGCTGCAGCGAGTCACTATCCGAGAGAACCCGACTAGCAAAGGCTTATGAATGAAAAGAAATGCAGCATAAGTAAATCAATGCTGGCTGACTACAGCCTATGAATAAATTATTAATTTGTGCTCATAGAAGAATCCTCCTGATATAGCAAATATAGGATTACAAGCTCCTCCACTGAGAGCGCAGCCTGGGGAACAGGAGGGATTGGTCCAGGTATTTTTGTTGTTGCATTTTAAAATCTACCCTCCCTCCTTTTGCTTTTATTCTTCTTGATCTGCTTTTTTCTCACCTTCTTCTCCACTAAATGCACAGACTTAAAATAGAAACTGAACTTTAACGTAAATAAGTATGGCAAGACCTGGAGATGATCTGAGTGTGGGCTGAGTCATCCTTGCATCATACAATATAGCTCCAGTGTCCGCTCCAGAATTCTAGTTTCTTCCCTCTTTAGTTAGAATTAACACCTCAGAATATTCACTCTGCCTTCCTATACAGTTCTTGTCTTGTTTAACATTTTCTGTCTTGAAGCTCGAGATGTAGTACCTGCATTTTTTTCCACATTAACATTTCTGAGAGCACTAAACAGTTTGCTGTAAATATCAAAACCTTTATTCAACACCTGGCTGACAAAAGCTTTCTGAATTCTCAGGAGAAACTAGAAATTTAAAGACAGAAAGACTATCTTAAGGGAACTGTATAGAGCAGAGTAGCACAGTACCCTGCAACTTTTACCACCCACTGACCACCTCCATCAGGAACAGTAAATAGCTCGTATTTCACTCTATACTATTACCTTCATATGGAGACAATAAAGAATTTTTTATTACAAGTGAAATTTATTTTGTGTATTACTCAATCATTTTGAAAGACTTATTATCTGTACTGTTATTGTGGATTTTCTAAGCAGTGTTTTAAACATGCTCCCATGCCACCAGGTGTTCAGCTTACCTACAGGCAGAAATGTAAAAATGCATATGGCTAACAGTATATAATAAATTATGTGTCCCTTCGAACATATTACATAAACAATAGTATCTTTTCAAGCTAGGAATAAAACATGAACAGTAGACTGCCTCAATACTTGTGCTGTTTAGCTCTTTTTGCATGCTAAATAATGTCAGGAAAGAAATTCATAGGGCTCATTTTGCAAGATTCAAACTGTTTTTACATTAACACAAATCCTTATCTGCTTCAAGTCAACACAGCACCCTGGTGACAAATGACAGCCTAGTTTCATTTTTCAAAGAATTACTTAAAGCCCTAGAAACTTTTTGAAAACACATACAATGTGACTGTGTTCAACAGGCCTGAGAAATTTAACATATACTAAACACACCACTAATTATTGGCAAGAAAAGATGATAAAGTCACTTGTCAAACCTTGACTTTATTTACATTTATCATACATTCAATACGTGTATAAGAGCTACTCATTTAAGAGTAGCTCAATACCTCATATAAGAGCTGTATAAGAGCTATTCATTTGGTTTGTGTATAACTGGACATTCACATTTGTTTAATACAGAAATCCTACATCTACTACTGCTAGTCTAAGAAAAAAAAAACACTCCAAAAAGAAATTTTTGCTTGACAGTACAAGCTTGACCACCTTCTTTTGCATTAACAAACATTTGTGTGCACTATACCATAGAGCGCTTTCAGCAGCTTTCTTTAATGCACAGTGGTTATGTCCGTGCAGCAAATCAGTTCCTCTCAGTAATTCAGTGAATGGAAAGAGAGGTTATACCAGAACACGCCCAAACCACTGACCACTGGAAGAGCCACCACACTCTGTCACACTACTGTGTTCTGGCCTGACCACCACGGAGTATTCCTGGTATGCAGATCACTGCAGCCTTTAAACAAGGTTCAAAATTAAGGTTCTCATAAGGATGCAGAAACTTTCCCTAAGCATGTTTTCATAAGGAAGGACCAAGGAAAACATAGAAAGAATAAATGGTAAGTTCTGCAGGTGAGTCCTTTGTACTGGGGATGGAGCAGTATGCTTCATTATTTGGTACAGCATTGTGATGTCCTGAAGCAGCAGCAGAAGAAAGACAAGTTTCAGAGAAACATAGTAATGAATTTATCTTTTGGAAGTCATGAGGCATTTCTATCATGTCCTTGTGCTGTCACAGATAACTGCTGAATCTGGAATTATTGCTGATCCCACTACAAAAAAATATGTACAGATAACTGACCACAGAAGGAAGACATTTATGCTCGAAGCAAATTTACATTGTGAAATCAAAATGCTTCTTTAGCATTAAGTTCAGGTGAGTTATTTATATGCCAGTGGTCTCAGGAGCACAGCTCCCCATACAAGTGTATCAAATCAGATTGCCCTGCTCCTGGGCCCCCATTTTTAAAGAATAAAAATGGCATCTAATTACCTTCTGTGTCTTTGATGATCAAGTGCAATGGCGCATTTTAGTTGCTCACAGAAAATGAAAGAAGCTGTTTTCCCCATGAAAGCAGAAATAAAATTTGGACATATGGATAAAATGTTATAATAGAAAGTCACAGACATAGTCAGAGAAACTTGATGAATTCCCAAAGGTTTTTCAGAGGATCACATTTGGGAAAATAACCAAGGGATTTAGAGGGGAAGGAAGAAAAAGCTCCAAACCAACCCACCCCAAACACCAAAAAATACCCACAAACAAACAAATAATTCAGGTCAAGGGCAAAGGGTAATGGGAGACACAAAGGCTAAAGTAGGGAATAGAGACTAAGGGAAAGTGCTGTACATAAATAGACATAGTAACTACATGATGAATTAATCCCATTGTTCTTTCCTCGGTCTACCTCAGATATATTTACACATTTAAAAGGGTGCAGAAGCAGGGTCACATTTGCATCATCAGAGCATACTTTGAGGTGTGTGATCAGACATGTATCAAGCCCTAATAAAAGTCAATCAAGAGGCATGGACAAAAAAGAACATATGGTGAAGGGGAGAAGAGTAGGAGGAAATGATATAATTAACACCAATGTTTATTGTATTTCTTTTTTCAGATGCTTATCTACAAGGAGTTCTAAACAGAAGTAATAAATATGGAACGTTAAAGTACTCAAAGCCTTGCTGAAGATGTAAGCCATCTCCGCTGGAAATTAATTTTAAAAAATACAAGAAAAGAAATACGTCTGTTTATCTATATTACATGTATATATATGAAGATTCAGATATTGCAAAAATAGAAAAGCCCTAAGTATTCTGCATGAGGTGGTGTTAATACTTGCTGTGCACTGTATTCCTCTGCAATTCTAAATATTAAGATTATAATCCTTAGGTGTATTCTCTGTAGTGAAATTTTTTTGTTGGTTGGTTTCACGATATTAAAATGTCCCTTATCTCCCTTTTCCCTTTTCTGAAATACTTCTCTCAAAAAATTCTCAAAGAAAGGCAGTGGGAGGGTAAAAAAGAGGGAGGAAGTGAAGGGATACAGGCACTGCATGCAATAAACAATTTAATATAATGTCCCGTATGCAACTTTCTCTTACTTCTCTGCAAATATAATGTTTACATACAGTAACACAGGGAAAATGGAAGAGGAGAAACAAAGGGAAAACAAAAGTCATTTTGGCTTTGCAAAACTCGAGATTGTCAAATGAAAGGCAAAAGCTGAAGGTTCTGAATTTATTATTTGGAAACAACCCAGTGGTGGAGGGATTCATCAAATAGTGTGTGCGTGCTGTGAGAACACAGGCTTGTGTGTTTCAAGCAGTTTGTATAACTGTGAAAGAGCAAAAGGCTGTACATTAGGTCTGTTCTAGAGAGAATTAACATATGTACACGTATTCTTAGAGTTTTATGAAGGTCCCATGTGTATAAATCTAAGTGTTTCACTGATGTGGGAATGCCTAGTTATTGACTGATTCCAACCCACTTACAACCAGGATTGAGGTCAAGAAGCATTACTCATTGGATTAAAGGAACATAATTGCACATAATGGGTATGACCTATTGTCTTGTAGAAATAAAAATCCTGCAAAAATTCTGAACCAGTATTTCACAAGTAAATTTATAATAGTATCACCCTGTTTCTATATACTGTTCAGGTGAAATCAAACACTAATATTCCATTTATGACAATATTAAGGGCATATGCAACCTATATGTACATATGCTCAATCAATTACATGCTAATAAATACAGTTACTAAAGCTTTTAAAATGCTGTATACGCTTATAGTTGGTACGATGCGAGTACAGCATTTTAGGTCACTGTCACGTTATCTTTAGCACACATCAACACCAAATAAACCTCACAGTCTGCCATAAAGCCCCAAGGAGCATGTGGTTAATTTAGCTGCTCCAAAGCCCACGATCAGCTGGCTCTCACATCTCCACAAGGAGTTAAAATGCAAAAGAGCAAAGCATTATCACATCCCAGCCTATGAGAGCTCACACTGCATGGCAAGCTAGAGTGCTTTGAGCTAATTATGTTTATAGCTAACCAAATCCAATTTCAGCAGTCCACTGTAGCTCTAGTCTGTTAGTGCCATTTTACATAAGCTTCATTTATTCTGAATTTTCAACTATTAAGATGAAGTCTGCATTTGGTTTCATGCTAGGAAATGAACTCTTCTCTAAGCAAATAGATTACCTTTTTACTACCAAAGCTAGTGCTAGGTTGCAAGTGTTAATGCTTTCAAATGCATTCAAAATACTCAAAAACTGAAGATAGGCCTTAAAAATGAGAAACTGTAATTAAGGGCTCTAATATAATGGACAGAATATTATGGAAACAAACCTAACTAGCATTCTTTCTCTGATGATAAAAAATGAAAGCTAGAGGTCACAACATATTTAAGTGCTAATCTGTTACTGTCTACACACTAGAACCAGCCACTAGACATGTCTATAACGGCCTGTGAATGTTCACCCCAACCTTGCAAATTCCTCAGAGCCACTTTAAAGGGCCCTTGTCAAAACCCTAAGTACAAACTTCAAAGTTTAGGAAATGTGATGCTTTTTACTTCAGATCTTGGCAGGATTAGTGACACATAAATGCTGGGTACCAAAAATGATGGATTCCAGGGGAGAGGAAGGAGAAGTTGTCCTGAGCAGCCACTTTCTAAAGAGAGCCTTTTGCAAAGAGAGATGAAGTGCCATCTGTTGACCCACTGTTGTCAGGGAGGTTAAGTTTCTCACTCAGCTGAAAGCAACCTGCAAACTTTGGACCAGCCTTTAATTATTTTCAAAATAAGGCTCCGATTGCCAAGTTGAAAACTATAATATGGCTTTTGATCCAAGCAACAGTGCTATGTCAAGTAATTACACAAAACCATAAGGTACTTCAGAGGCCTATAATTCTGTCAGTCTCCAATTAATTCGTGCATCACAAGTATGAATTTTGTGCTGGGAACGTGACTTTCATGAAGTCTTGAATATCAGATCAAGAAACTGGCAGTGTATTCAACACAGTGCCACTTATTGATACAGCAAATTAATTTGGTATAATTCTACAGCAGCAGTTGCTAACCTGTGATTCACCTCTGCTGTATCACTTTGTTGAGCCTTGTTAATTTATTGTGAACATTGACTGATCCTAAAAATCAAAGTTATCTCAAAAGGCTACTGGAAATAGCATATATTAAAAAGTAACAGATTGTGGTAATCAATTCTGTTAAATTGTTGCATAAAGAATAACAATATATATCAACATAATAAAATGTCCTGTGAGAATATTTGACTTCAATATTGATAACAAATGCAGAGAAAAGCCACTAAGAATTATCAAAAAGTAAACAGGTTTCAATAAGTCTAAAACAGTACTGGGAAGCACTAAGTAAATTTCTTAACCTTTCAGACTTTGAAATTTATTTAACTTCAAGAATAATGTAGGCATTTTTTTAATTGTCTTCAGGTCTCAATAGCAACCTGATAAAAACTGTTTAAGTCTCACTACTTCATACAAATCCAGTTTCATTTCTTCAGTGGTTACTATCACTTAACATTTTTTTCCACCAGCACAAGTGGCTATTTTTTCTAGGGAGCATTTGTTGAAACCTTGCTGCTGTAGACAGAGGAACAACCTATTATAAGAGCATTTCTGTAATACCCAAAGTCCAAGGCCAAAGTGGACTTGGGCATAATGAATGATTGCAGCACCACACAAAATAATACTCTATCACAGAAAAAAAAATACAAGGTAGTCTTTTACTCTGGGGTTTCAAATTCTTACTTATGTACAGTGGCCAAATTTTACTTCTACTTTAATAATACAGCTTGACATTATGTATCATGGGAAGATCATGACTTCACCTGCTGAAGAATAGCAGATTTACTGAGTGGTAACAATACATTAAAGCATGATTATGCTTAAAAGATGCAAAGTAAAAGCAAAATTGATACCCCTAAATATACTAATAAGTGTTGGGTAAAATATTTGCCAGAGCATGCATTTCTATTTTACAGGCTGTTAATCCATCATATTGTCATTGCAACATTGCAACAGACACACTCAGACTGCTGTGCTTATTACTTTCTAATGTATCACTCCATTTTAATCATTAACACTAACAAGTTCAGGCCATAATATAGCCATCCTTCCTATCTGTAACAAGAAAAGGAAAAAAATCGCCACCCACAAATGCCAGTTTGTACTCTGATTCTACTTAGAAGCACACAATACTAGATAAGCTTGGAAAAAGACAGAAAAAGTAAGCAAAATTCTGAACCAAACTTCTTATTATCAGGTGTTATCCCATTCCAATGTTTTGTGGATTTGAGGGCTGGGGGCTTTGAGGGGTTTCTTTTGGTGTGGGGTTCTTTTGTGTCATGAAAACACTTTTGCTTAATCTTCAATTGAGACCAATATATTGGAATTAGATAACAGATTCAATGTGATATTTTACCAAGGGCCAGTGACGCCACCCCTTAACGCAGAGGGGACGTTTTGTTGTATGTACCATTTATAAATGACCTCTCAAATAAGAATAAAAAAGTGTGCTGCTCTCATCCCTCCATTCTCAGACATTACTAGAAATAACTGCCTTCATTTTAATGGAGAGTAAATTTCTTATCTTTTCCAAACTGGCATTTTTTGAATTAGCTGAGGGGTGCTGGGGGTAAAAAAACAACAGGACATTTTGTCATTGTTAACGAAAGAGTTTAAGAAAGACATCAGATCCCAGGAGATTTTCTTGAGCATTATACAACCTGATACACAACCTGGCACTTGAAAACTAAGGTCCCAATACATTTATTCCCTCACCATTTTGTTTTTCATTCCTGTGTCTATTTTTAATTTTCATCTTTACCTCTTGCAAGACTCACTTTTCCAAACCACAGAATGATAATGCCCATTTTCTCACAAAAACACATCAAATTCCATAAACAACTTCTTTGATACCTCAATTCTATGCTCCTGCCCTTCTTTATAAAGGTTGTGAAGGCTATTTCATCCCAGATACCCCTCTGACTCCCACAGACTGCTGCCCATACCACCTAAATCACAGCCTGTGCTCAGTTCTATCTCAAATTACCATAAATCCAAGCTGCAGAAACTGCTCAGTCTCCAGAACAGGAGGTGTCAGAACTCCAAGAAAAGCCTTCCTCACGCTGTGTTCCTGTGGCACTTGACTCCAGTGTTAAAGCCACAAGCTCCTAAGAGCACCTACAGCCATGTGTCACCAACTGAGACCATGACCTGCTCATCAGCGCACTGCTAATTCACTTGGGTGTTATTCCCACCTGAGAATCTCCACCTGAAGTGTCATCTACTTGCCCTGTTTAAAATTATCTTTCCAAGCTGCTCTACTGGGAAACTCCCTGCTTCACAGCTCCAGCTTTAAAATCTGAAATCACATCTTTTTAGTGACCAAAGGAACTAAAAAAAGGAAAAATAATTAACAATGATCACTATGACATCTCAACAGCACTCCTTTTTAACAGTTCTGCACTAGAAGTTAGACACAGAAGCTGCATTTTTGGAGAGGCTTCATCTCTACACAGTTTTTGCTTCACATGCTAACCATCACACATAATTCAGCACATTTATACCGTAGATACTTTGGCAATCACAGTAATGATTTGATTGCTTATTATCTCCTGTATGCAGAAAAACAAAACCTATCACAAGTAGAACAATACATTCATGTTTTATGTATGTTTATATAATGGTTGAATATTAGAAATCATTGATAAGTCAGCTTCCTTGAAGTGTTTTATCAGGATGCTGCACCATGCCCTTCAAGGTCAGGGCTATTCTTTCATTTCTAGACAATAGTTTTCCAGGGTACTCAGGCCCAATGAAAACACTACACTCCTAAGACAGCTTCCCCTGGCAGACTGTGCTCCCCGTGTGTGAGAGAAGGAGTAATACCTGTAATGACTTGCTCTCCTATTCTCGCACCTACCCTGCCAAAAGTGAGTAAAACAAATATATAGAAAAAGACAGAAATACATAGAAAAAGAGACAGGGAGTGCACTAGCTGTCTGTCTGCATAGGAGCACTGTGTCTAAGAGGTTGGTGAGAATAAAGTTATGACTAAATGCCTTTTCTACACATTTACTTTAGTCCTACACAAGTTATTCATATCAATAAAATCATAACTGGAAATTATGGTCTTGCATTTTTTATAAAGCTAGTGGCCCCACTCTGGTCTGTTGCTTGGCCAAACTAATTACTCCCAGGCAGAGAAAGCCATAACACACAGTTGAGAAACTGCAGAGCTCTGAAGAGATAAGTTCTCCAAAAATCAAGTCAATAAAAAACTTTTAATAGTTTCCCCAGACAATGTTAAAAGTTCTTCTGGATATAATCAGTACATGTCCAGTCCTTAACCTACTGATGCATACAGTCAGTACAGTTCTTTAGCAAAGCTGAGCTCTTTCATATCACCCTGGGTAACATCTGATCACACAGTCTGTTGGCAGCAAAAGGCAGCACTCACAACAGCAGACACTTCAAGGAGCACTTTTTAGAGCAGCAGTTCCTGCTTCAAGAAATACGTAAGACCAGGGAACTGCAGTAGCTGAAGACAACACCTGTCATCTCTCTGGGCATCTTGCCTTAACTGTACTACCAAGAGAAGTGGAGTTATGTATTTTGAATAATTGTAGGCGAAGTGACTGAGGATTTCTTTAGGAAAACTGGAGTGCCCCAATTGCCCTTAGTTAGCACAACTGGCACCATAAGCACCAGCCAGCATCCTGCCACCCCCATCCTGAGGCTGGAACACAGAAGTGCACATGCTGCTCGAGAATACAAATTGCCATTGGGGAAAAGTAATAATCTCAAGGCTTGCACCATTTCACAGTCGAGTTGTTTGAAGACAGGCTACCCATTACATAAAGCAGCTGTGTTATCTGGCTTTTCCCTTCATTCATTTATAGTCTTGAGCTGTTTTTTAAGTCTATTGAAGCTCTTTTCCTCATTAGAGGTTTCTGTTCGATATGCAGGGAACTTGGCTACAGCAAAAACACACAAAGGTTTCTGTTCTCCGCATGTCGATATTTTAGAGACACTGTTAAATTGGAAGCCTGTCTTCAGACACGTTACAGTATTGGCTGGAATTCACTATGACACAGAGATCTGTCTTTGCAAACTTCTGCAACCTTGCTTTTCACAGAGCTGACTGACATGACTTTATTGTGCATCTTGGTGTTAGCAGACAATGTAAGGAGCAAAGACACTCTCCTTTATTTGAAAAACAGAATAACCTAACAGAAATAAAATGATAAACTTTCACACATTTACTTTTTAATGCCCAGAAACAAGGGGCATGCTACAAATTCCAAGTAGAAAAGGCACATATAAAAAAAAAACCCAAAAAACTACGATCTGAGAAATAAGAGCTGTCAGTTCTTTTTGTTTGGCTGAGTTTTTTCTACATGCCAGCATGGAAGGCTGAGACAGAAAGCTGCCTATGCAATGAGAAGATGGGATTTAAAACCATATTGTCAGAAAAAAATAATATAAGGTTAACAGGGATATCTTTTAATTCTTTAATATTTCATCCTTAATGAGCCTTCACCAATAGAAGACTTGTTCATATTTTCACACTGGAATGCACTTCTATTATTATATTGAAATATTTGTTGTTATCTCTGTTAGCACTAATTTATGTACATGCAGGTAGGGAAATACTTGAAATAAACCTTATAAATTTAGGATTTGGGAAGAGGCTTCTAAAGTTTTAGATATTTTTCCAGTAGTACCACAAACAATTGTGCCTTTAGACCTCAATTTCTTTACTTCTCCATCACATTCTCTCCACCCTCCTATCTCTTTCCCTTTGTTTACGGCAGCATGTTTCTTTTCTTTTAAATTCCACCCCTGTTCACTTTCCATGCTCTAGATGCTTAATAAATAGAAAAATAACAACATGGTCTATCACACCAAATAATACCTACTGCTGAGAGGAGAAAGCTAAGGTATTTGTATAGTTCAAATCAAGTCAAGCTAAGTCATAATGAAATGTTCTCAGTTGTAGGTTTAGAATCTTCCTTTCTGATAGACGGTGCTGCATTACTTTAAAAACAACATTCTACATAGGAGAAAAATATTCTGCAAAATCCATTACTGCTCCATGAAAGTCTCATACAGAGGTATTTACATAATGAACTTCAATTACTCACATTATATTTATCTAGTGAAGAGTGAACCCGTTGTGTGCAGTGGAACATGTCTGTTCTGCACTAACACACACACACAGTGAGTTACCTCGTGAAATAACACATCAATCACAGGTTAACACGGAGCCTGCACCCGTGTAATGCCAGTTCCAGTTCATTACAGAAAACCAGCTGCAGAATCTGCAGTTGTGCCAGACTGTCAAGCCTCAGTAAGAGGTTAGGAGGAGATGTGCACTGAGCTTGAGAGTTGTTTGTTGTGGGCAGGGAAAGTCTGTGTGTTGAAAGTGTCGTGACAATAATCATCATAAGCTTTAAAAATTGTGCACCGGCTGTGAACCTGACTACACTGGAGCAGAGCCCTCAGCTCCTGGCTAATGGTTACTGTGCTGCAGAAATCACAGCAGGGAGAGCGGGAGCAATACACCAACAGAGGTACTGAAGTGCTGAAGTCACAGAATGGGGCAGGTTGGAAGGGACCACCATGGGCCAACCTCCCTGCTCCAGCAGGGTCATCCCAGAGCACAAAGTCCTGAAGCTGAATCCTGCAGGAGAAATTTTCTTTGCTGACACCACAAACTTCAATATGTATCTAAAATTTTAATGAAAACTTGACAGAGGAAAAAGTCTGCTCTAGTCAGTTCAGAGTTCCCAGGTTAAATAATGCTGGGTGAGCCCTTTGTTAGTAAGCACGCAACATTCAAAAATGCATTAAAAAAAAATCAGTCAGCAAGATGGCCCCTGATTTCTGGATTAAAAGGAGTTTGATTAATTTTTGCACATGTCTGAACATCATCAGAGTTAGGTATGCACATTTTTACTACATCTTCAATTTCTAGTAGTACATTTGTGCATAGTGTCATTTATTAGGGAATCCTTCCAGATCAGATGTAGTTACCTCTGTACCACACCTTTGAACCATTCTCCTCAAAATTAAACACTGGGATATGACACAACCCCCTCATTTTACTTGTCACAATCAGACTGTTCTTAAGTGCTCCAATACAACAGTAATCAAAGCCCTGTTAGACTGAAAAGCAAGACTCTGGTACGTTCAGACCTTTTTGTAGTATTTCTTAATTCTACACTTCAATATTAATGAAGTCTATGAGTTAGAACTAATTTTCTTTTATGACAGTGTTTTAAAATTACAGGATCTTTGCATGATCCTCACGTGGGCACAGCGGGTCTCCACACAGGGTGTGTTAATGTGAGAGTTTCTCTCCTTATATTGCCTTTAATAACTATATTCAAGAGCTGCTACAGCATTTTGGCACGGTCCACCTCTGAGGCACAATATGGGATGCAGAAGAGGGGAAAGAGGCAGGTATGCAAGTTCCAGTCCAAAGCAAAATGGAGTTCAAGCAGCTGTAACAGGGATTTTTTAAACTCAGAAACTTACGGTGTTAGATCTATGCACACATGTATCAGCCAAAATTAAAATAGAATGGTGTTAAAGCAGCAACAACCTGAAGTATTCTAAAGTATTTTGACAACAGATATTTGAATCAGATAGGCTAAAGAAATGGGTCCTATGAGAGGAACAGCAGAGTACACGAGTAAGACTGAGCAGCAAAAAGCTCAGTTATAAATACTAATTAAATATTTTTAAAACCCCATCAAACCCAAGAAGCAGATCTTGTTGCAGCTATTATATCCATAATTATAAGGGCAAAGGTATGGTCCTGGCTGAAACAAGAAGACGTAAAAGATACAGAACTCTCACCCCTCAAGGGGCAGGTCTTTCAAGCCTGAGGAGATGCTACTGTATATTAATGGTGCTAATAGCTCAGCTTTTTTTCCCCTAAAATGGTATTAGTACTCTTTCAGCAATTTAAGTATATGCCTGACACATTCTAGTCTATCACAATAATCCCTTCCCAACTCCCAAACCATGCCTTCAGTGGAGGCTACTGTGAAAAGCAGACTTTCACTAACTTAAATTTTCAAAGTGTTCCCCTTGTTCTATACAGTCTCATTCAGACTAAGTTGGGTTCTCTTGTTTGCTTTTAACAACCAGAATTACACTTTAAGAATTGGACTAGAGCTAAAGTGAAATTACTGCACCTGGAACTAAGAGCCAGAACTAATTCATTACTACGGATCTGAAATAACACTATGACAAAGTACATGAGAAATAATCCATTGAACATATACAGAATGGCATAAGAAAACTGTGCATAAAATGACACTGCAGGCAGACATGTACTCTCAGGATCAGCAGGTGGCATTAGCAGAGCAGATTTAACATGTTTCTTAGTTGAAGCCTTAGCCTACTTTAGAAAAAAAACTTGGCGATGGAGTTAATTAAATTGTAAGTGGCAAACAGTGGTACTAGTAATAGTTATGTGCCCATAAAAAGTGCATCAAACATGTCAGTCCCAAAGGAGCACCTGGTAAACTTCAGATCAAGAAAAGTCTATTACTTACTGGTTGGAAATATACTGTACGTTCTAGTTCTGACAACTGAGTCCCCTCAGGATGGAATTATTCTCAAATGAGAACCTCTCAGTTGATGTTAACTATGTGAACCAGAAGTAACAGTGCCACATCAATACACAGATAGTAGGGCATGGCTAATTTTGATTTAGTGTTTAGTGAAGTCTTTAATAAGGCTGATCAAATAATGGAAGACTTGCACAAAAGAAAACCACTGGTGTGCTGGCGACAAGCAGCTCTTCTGTTACAGGACTAGCAGCTTTGAGTATAATCTTCAAAAGTACTCTCTGGGAATATACTTTTCATAGACCATACAATAAACTTATTAAAGGTCTTATTTTAATTAGTATACACAGAAAAGCAGGCTAACTAGACAACTGTACCACCTGGTCACATCTTACATTGCTTCACAATTACTATTGTCCCTTCACTGTGCTATTTGAAGACTTGAGACCTTTCATGTACTACTCCACAGAGGAAATAAACTCTTTGTTGAATATTTTACAAAAAAAAAAAAAAAAGGAGATCTATCAGATAAAGACAATTCTAAGCTATCAAAAGATTAAATAATGGATCTGTGAAAAGTCATAGTCATATATCACTTCTTCTCTGCTCATGAACAGAATTGTAATTAGGAACAGCTTCCTTCTTGAAGGTCCAATATGTAAAACAATTATACTTCAAAGCATGCAAATTCATGTAAATTTTAAAATTTATTTCTCTTGTCCATCAGGTTCTTCTGGGAGCAACCATTTCTTTATCACAAGCATGTGGTACTAGCAACACCACATTGTAACACTGCAAGTTTTTTAATACATTGTGAAAGACAAGTTAAGGGTTATTTCCATTCTCTTATACAACATTTAAAGAAAAAAACTCATGCCCGTAATAATTCTGGAGGCCTCCTGCCACGTAAAAACATGGTAAGAACAAAATCAATTCTCTGTAGCAATTCACCTCGCAAAGTAGATCTCAAATACACTAATAGCATCCTTTAAATTCATCTTTCAGCTGGGAAAGAGTTAAACTCTTTCCTAGTAGCTGGTATGGTGCTGTGTTTTGGATTCAGGATGAGAACAATTTTGATAACCCACCAATGTTTTAGTTGTTGCTCAGCAGGGCTTGCACAGTCAGGGACTTTTCAGCTCCTCACCCCACCAGTGAGGATGTTTAGGGGCACAAGAAGCTGGGAGGGGACACAGCCAGGACAACTGACCCCCACTGACCCAAGGGATATTCCAGACCATGATGCACCATGCTCAGTGTATCAACTGTGGGAAAGCTGGCCTGGGGCCACTGCTCAGGAACTGGCTTGGCATCAGTCAGCAGGCAGTGAGCCACTGCACTGTGCATCAATTGTTTTGTATATTCTAATTTTTATCAATACTATTATTTTCTTCCCTTTGTCTCATTAAACTGTCTGTAACTCAACCCACAAGTTTGAGTCTTCTGATTGTGCCCCCCACATGTAGTTCAGGTGGGAGGGAGTGAGCAAGCAGCTCTGTGGTGCTCAGTTGCTGACTGGAATTAAATCATGACAACAACCTTCAAGGCTGGCTAATTTCTACCACTCCCACATTAATTTAATGACTTCTTTCTCACTTCCATCAGAAGTTTGCTTCACTGTGAAATCACTGTTGCATCCCACCCATTCATAGACATTAACAATAAAATTATCAGATGGACTTTATATCTCATGTGTAAACCACTTATTCTACCAGGAACAAGGTGGCCAGGTCTGAATGGCAGCACATCTGAATGGCAAACAAGTGGTGGGATAGAATTTAAACAACTTAACAAGTGAATGGTGTGAGGCCAATAAGATGGCAACAGATGCTTAACAGCAGCTCACTTGAAGGCCTCTTTCCCCAACAGATACTCAGTTTATCTGTCTGGATATGTAGATGATTATTTTGTTATTCTCTTGGCAAAAGAGCTTAAAACAAATTCTTGTGGTAGTATAGACACCACTGAGGGCCCAAAGCTTTGAGGCCCCAATAGACAAGTGAGCAGCAGCTTCAGGACTTTCTCTTTAGGTTAGCAAGCTTGCTGCTTCAACCCCACCCCCATGCTTTTTTCTGCTCTTTATTTCTTCTGAGGAACAATGGCCAAGGTTGCTTGGCAGAGTGTACTGGAGAGTGTCATCCAGAACATCAATCAATGTCATCATAAAGGTCACAGTCACCATATGCCAAGGCCCAGAAATTTTCCATTTCACTGATAAGCCTTCTTTCACATCCAAAAAAGGAGGAAGAGAAGAAGCAAAGAGAAGGTATCTGCCAAAACAACTTCTCAAATTACTCTTTAAGTACTCCCTCAGCTATTCGTTACCTTTCTCTGTGTGTAATTAGAGAAGAATAAAACACACATCTGCAACAGAGCAACAAAATCTCACAGCAGTGACCTAATGGCTCTTCGTCCCCAAATGTAACCAACAGCATCTAAATGAAGATCAAGTACAGAAATAATTGGGAGAAACCCTCAGTAGGAGAAAGGACAATAGATTTAAGTAAAAAGGCTTAGGAGTTACATCTTCATCAGCTACAGTGTGAAATACTGACTACCTTGTATTTAGACAACATTATGTGTGCTTGAGACTTTTATCCTCATTCCAGAATTTCTATTCCAATCTCTGCTAAACAAAATAGAGAAATTGGACATACTCAAACAATAAGCCCACTTGACCATGATCTTTCTGGTCCTGGATAAACAGGACTGGACAGTCTATTTGACATTTCCAGCAAATTAAGACAATCTAGACTAAAGTGTCTTTTTGATTGAATTTTGACTGAAGGTACCACCATAGAAGGGAAATTAGAAATCACTATTATGAGTCTTTATATCCCATGAAATCAAACCCATGGATAAGAACCTTTGTTACTATTTCAGTGAACAGTGTTTGGTGATACCACATCGGTCGAAGGTAAAACATCCTGAAAGTCTTGCAATGAAGTCACAGCATTTACAGAAAACACGTTAATAAAACAGATAATCCAAATTTACCATGAAAATCTTAGTGGTATCTTCAGCAGCGTTTTAGCTTTTTGAGACCAGATTCTGGAACGTTGTTGAGGAATCTAAAAACAGAGTTAGACATCTGCTAGAATTTTCAGGAGCACCTAGCACTTCAGATGCCTGACTTGGTGAGAACTGATTACAATTGCTTTCCACTCAAAACCAGCAGCCAGCATTTCCCACCCAACAGACCAATAATTTTTCTTAAATTAAGTGCTACACAAAAACAGTAACAGGCTGTAAAGTCAACATCCATTACCAAAAGAATACACTGGTATTAATGGAAGTGTTTTGTATGTGCCAAATCGGAACAGCCCCAACCACAAAGGGTACCAGCCAACACTGACAGGAATGCGTGTCCTGTGCATCCTGGATCCACAAAATGCAGAAAAATACATTTATGGAGTCTTACAACTTTTCGATAGGTAACTTGGAGTCAGCATGTGAGGTGTTTCCAGAGAATGTAATGACAGAATTATGAGCTTACTTTTCAGGGAGTAAAATTTCTAAGTTAACAGGATCTCACTCTGAGAACGGGCTAAAGATTTGATTCTTGATTTTACACTCCAATTTTGATTGCAAGATGTACCAATTATTAATTAGTGTTAGCTAAAATTTAACTGGTTTGTATATAAAAAGTTTATCATAGTCCAAGAAACATACCTTTTAAAATATCTATTGTTTTACTTTTTTTAATCAATGTTTTATTGTTTGGCATGAAAATGCATCTTTACTACTGAATCCCCCGGGGTCTTCTTTGTTTCCTGCCACACCACCATATACACTAGAAAAGCTTCCCAAATAAGAAAATTTTTCTATATATTCCCACTATAGACTTGTTTTTAATCCCACTGTTTTTCAAAACAGCTGCCACTGATCACCATCAGATGTAGGTAGTGGAGCAGAAGAAGAACTGCTCCAGTCAGATGACAATTTCTAGGTCAGCATCTTCACTAAAGGAAGTAAGTAAAATGAGATTGAAATACCAGACAGCAGCTGTTTATACACCACAGCAACCTGTACAGAAGTAGTGCATCCCACTTAATTATTTATTACAGCCTTACAATAAAGATGACAAGAAAGCTATTGTGCTTAGAGTTGACTACATATTAAAAATACTTTTTCTTTGCTGTTTCTTTGAATCTTTAAAAGCATTTGCTACTATTCTCTTTCCCCCCCCTTTTCTATCCTCTTTATGGATGACTAAAACAAGGTTAGAAAACTGAAGTCTCAAAATAGAATAAGCAGACCTTGAATGCTCTAGTATTACTTGGAAAATGGAGTGTTGTACTCTGCTACAGGAGATAGCTCTTGAAATTTGAAAGGTCAGCTGCAAAGCTTGGCTTCAAAAGCAACTCACAATCACAATATCAGAGAACAGAAATAACTCTTTCCTGGCCCAAGAACAAGTACAGAATCCTGGAGATGGTTGTTTTCAGGCAAAATTGATGACAGAGCCAAATACCTCTTGCTGCAATCCTGCCCATCTTTCCTGAGACAGTAGAAAGTCCCATTTCCCTGCAGACAGCAAGAACCAAGCAACAGGAAGCCCTTCCCTGCTCGGTGCCCTGCTTCTTTCACAGCAGCTCTGTGCATTCACATGCCCTGCACTGACACCTCTCCTCTGACAGCTGCCAGCTCCCAAAGCCACTCAGCACAAAGGGGTGTCTCTACCAACCAATTACTCTTCCTACACCCCATCCATCCTTAAAGCCCTCAGCTGTTTTGTGCATATCATAAATGGTAAGCAGAGGATCTAAAACACCTGCCAGATGTTCAAGTTCAATCCCTTTCTCCCCATAGTTGTTCACAGTAAACCTTAGCTCAAATGCAGTGGCAGATATGGAAGTTGTAGAATTTTTCTTCAATGAAACTCATAGATTGTAGTTCTGTTACATTTTTAACTTCCCCAGAAGGAACGATGAATAAAAAATTCACAGCATATTGTGACAAATATTTATATTTATCTAGTATAATGTTTGTTTATACAGAGAATAAGTCTTGCATAGCCCTTATTCTTTGCAGAGTAATGCTGAATATCACCATTCAGCATTGGTTAGATAACTACTACTGATTTATTAACATTCTACTGCCAAAATTTAATACAGAGGAAATGGGTAACCCTACAGTGACTGAAAAGTCTCCTGTATTATGATACAGTCTGCTGAAGCCAATAAATATCTTTAGTGGTACTTGCTGACAGCATTAACATTACTCTGCAAAGCCACACATTCTTCCCTCTCCCCTTTCTCATGTTGTTTCATTTGATGGAGAGATCAAAGCATCAAGTCATTTTTTTCACCCCAACTCAATCAGGCAAGTAACTCTTTGAAGTGATATTTTTCTTTCTTCCTTTTTTTTTTCTCTTCATTAGGAAGAATCCTTCCAAAAACAGACTGACATCCTAAAGTTTCAGAATGTTAATTCCACAACAGGTGTGACATGTCCCCGAAAGCAATGCTCTGATGGTTTATTTACAGGCTTTACTCTTTCTTTCCACTTAAGAAGAGACCTTGAATATGTTTTCATATGTCCAACATATATTTAGAAACTCTAAAGGCAGCATCCATTCATCAAAAACATGAAAACTAAAGACAAGAGTTCAAATAAATCTGAAAAGCCATTTGTGGCTGCAGCTTAAGGCTGCCATGGAAAGAAGAATATCAGAATGCTTCCATTAATAATTGCCTCACTAGTGCTGTGAAGTTGAAAGCCTGTTACTAATGTTCTTTTCTCTAATGGGAATTCAAACTACTGTGTAAAAGGTGAATACGAAGAGATGAAGTAAAAAAAAAAAATTCACAATTATTTCATTTCAGAAGTCAAGAAACACAACACTTTGTTCAGCAACACAAAAGAAACACCGTCATTTTCTCCTGACCCTTGATAGCACAAAGCAGGAATCATCCAAAGCAGCAGGAGCCAGAAAATTCAGTAATCACTGACAATCTGTACCATCAGAAAAGGCTTAGTGACTCACTGCATTGTTAACATGTGCTCTTCATCCAAGTTTAACATATTTCGGCACCCCCATTACAAAGAACATTAAGAGACAAACAAAAATCAGTACTCGCCATTTGTAGTCCGACTGTATTTTGAAACCTTTTTCTCAGTTTTAAATAGGACTCCTGAAACGAGAAGCTCCCAGAGGACTCTAAACTGGGAACTAGTGAGCACAGTGCAGGTGACATGCCAGTAACCGTGGAGAGCAAAGGGAAGGGAATAGTGAAAGGCAAAACCAGGTAGAAGTCACAGCCCTTTACACCTAAATAACATCTAAAGCAGCACATGCTTGTAGTTGTTACAGACCAACTGCAGAACACAATGGCCTCCATTTCTCCATCTGAGTGGTGGCTTAGTGTCCCCTTCTTGGGCAAGGAGAGTTGGTTGAGATTTATCCTGAATTGTTCCCAAGAGCTGACAGCACTGAAGAAACATCAAAATAAGCAGCTTCTGTAATGATTTGAAAGGACATTGGAGCTATTGAGTTTTGAAAATAGAAACTTTAATTGAAAATGCAATCTAATTTATTTTAATAGCACTAATTACATTCCCACAGCACTCTGTGGGGGGGAAAACATCACAGACATCTTACTCAGGATGAAATTTTTATCACCAGGTTAAGGACTTCAAAACTGAGCTCTGCAATTTGCATAAAATCAGGAAAAGAGTTTAAAAGTAAGGACCCTAAAAAAACAGAATTGCAAGGAATACAACTAGTGCTGCTCTCTCAAAACACAAACCTGCACTTTATTTCCTCCCATTTTCACTTACTCATAGCTCCAAAAAGACTCTTCAAGTTTGCAGTGAAATTATTAATTTAACTGTGGTTAACTTTGAGTTCAAATTAAAGACAGCACTGAAAAAATTACCAGGTACATTCATTTTTCAATGACAGTACTCTTGGAAATAAGAAAATCAAGTTATATTCAAAATTCAAACCCATTTCATCAGGGAAGAATCTCTACAGAAGTACAAGACAAAGGCAGAGATAAGTGAAACTCGAAACTCTTGGAAGAGAAAAACAAGGCAAGCATCCAATTCCCTTGGCTTCATTTTCTGTGTAAGTAATGGACAAAACAGATCAGTTGGGTAACCCTGACCACACAGCTCTTACACTGGATTTGAGTTAGTTTAGTTTTCTTTTCAGAGTGTCACCATCAAGATGCAGAAATTTAAAAGTTCTTCAATATCAATGTTTTAGCTCTGTTTTACCCCAGGGCAGATACAGAGCACTGTGACCCAGTGCCTCCAGCTCAAAGACTGATGCTAATGGTAAATCTATGTCATTTTAACTGTTAATTCAGCTGTATAAGGGATGTCAGAAGGTGCTGGCTCTTGTTTTAATGTTGCCTGCACATTTAACATAGAAATCAGTGATGCATTTCAGGATGTCATCCAGTTTCCTTTACAGCTTTGCTGTAGACCTCAAATGAACTGGCCAAGTTTGGAACAGCACCTATTCCAGATAAAGAACAAATAGCTATTTATAGAACAAGTGTTCTATAAGCAACAGAAAGTTTATATATAACATCTTTACATAGAATATAATAATATATGCAAAATAGAAAATTTATAGATAGCTTTAGTTCTGTTGTTATTTCTGCGAGTTACAGCAAGACGAGAACTTGAGAACACAGGCAGGCTTCAAGAAATCAAGTGTGAGCAAGTGACAGCTCCAGAAGTGTTAGCCTAGAAATAGGTATGTTATATCAGGCACTTAAACAAAGAAATCTTCATGATGGTACTGAGGCATAATAGGTGAAAATACTTAGTATGGATCAAGGATTTTCTTATCTTCAGTTACTGAAACGCAAATTATACTTTCTAACTGCATTTGAAACAAAATTTTATAATTACGCTTGGCTGAATGGGGATTCCTTAATTTCTTTGTCTTTGTGGATTTAAGAACTACAAGTACAAAATACCAAAAAGTAACATATTGAACCAAAGAACAGAATACAAGTAAATTAGTATCATCTTTCAGAATGACAGGGAGGGCCTTATTGCTCAGCTGTAATATTTCAATCAGTATCAACATATTGATATTGATCAAACTAAAAATCTGTGGGTACTGAAAGCACATGAGGATTGTGCATTGTAATAACTCACCATGACATAAATTATGATTATAATAATTTTTAAAATGCAAGTCAGTTGTACACAACAAGAATAATATACTGGCTCATTGTGATAATGCCATAACAGAGACATTGGCAGCATCTGCTATTGCATTTGTATCAAATGAACAGTCCACTTCACACATGGTACTTATGAACAAAACCCTCCTCATGTGTAGCTGCATTGCTCAATATTTGTTCTTTCTGTTTCAGTACCATCTGCAAACTCTGTTTTGAATCATTATTTCCAAAGAGTTAGCACAGAATTCTACTACATTTGTTGTTTGGGACGATTGTTTGTTTGTTTTATACTGCCTATTTAAAGTTTAGATCTGACTAGCTTCACCAATTATCTGGGGCCTTGCATATCCAACTTATACCAAACTCAACTTGTTATAAGATTGTAGTTACCATACTAAAACTAACTACATAAATTCTATGGAACTTGACAAAAGCCCCACCAAACAACAACAAAAAACCCACCACAATTTCTTTCTGTGAGGAGATACAACCTTTTTTCACCTATCACACCACACAGTATGCAAACTACAAACAGGAATATTGAGTAGATTGGATGTTCATAATATAATGTATACATAATGGATTTTTTAGAAGTTATCAATAACAGCTGTGGGACCTTTGAAATAACGTATTGCAATTATTGGCCACTGCTCTGTTCCCTGCATTAAGAGCCATTGCAAGTGCACATGTTGTTTAAGTTCATGAGAAAGCCTCCTGTGCTGGTACGTGCAGGTCTGAGAGCACACAGTTTTACAGAAGGGCTGTTTATAATACACAAACTTCACATATGTCTTGCACATATCAGAATGCATTTGAAGACATACCTTAATTCTTATTCCCAGTCTTCTTTGTCTCTTTTTTTTTTTTTTAATGCCTTGCTAAAGGACTAAACCCCAGGTTTTATACACAAAATTCTAAGGAGACAAGATTTGTCATGAGTACTGTGGAGCAAAGCTGTGTGACCAAAAGATGCAACACATGTGTGCATCTCCCAGGTCTCTGTTAAAGCTGTGCAGGCTACAAGCATTGCAAAGGATCTTTTTATTTTAAAAGTATGCATGAAAATAAAAATAGATCGGAGCAAGGTTGCCAAGATGTTAATTCTGACCCAGAAAAAAACCCTGCAATGCCTTTACAAATAGATGATATTGTCTGCCAAACTAAAACATGATTTTTCACATAACTCCCAGTAACAGCTTAGCCTTTATGAGTGACAATAAAAGACCATATTACAACCTTTTTAACCTACTTCCTTTTCAAAGAAAATTACAACCCATAACACTTTTTTCCTCTTGCACTTTAAGAAAAAAAGACTATTTTTTCATTTTTGGTTAGTGTTGGTCCATAGACCTTCATTTAGTAAAGAAAGAAAGATTCAAGGATATTTTCTGGGAAGCAGAAAATTAGAAGCAATGGAATAAAACTAGCTAGTCATTTCTGCACCTGGGAAAGCATTATCCTTCTCCACAAAATGTGATGCTTCATGGGAAGTCCAGCTAATGGTTCTACTACTGCAAGGGCTTCCTGTGTTATTTTTAAATATAAAGTTTCAGCTTGCAAAGTTTTGAGTTATTATCAATATTTCCTCTTCTCTTTTCAAGCAATCAAAAAATTCCTTCCTCAAAACATTTTACCCCACTTTTCAACAACTATTTAAGCCCTGAAGTAGAACAAAAATATCTCACTACTTTGTAATTGAAAAATCTGTGATATCTGTGGTTTACAGGTTTCCAGAATCACAAGCACTGAAGATCAACCTTAGCAAAAGTGGAGCTGATAAACTCTCCAATACAGTCATCCAAGAAAATCCATAGGTTTGAAGAATATCATTCAATCTTATTCTTGGAATGGCTGGTTATGCTCCAGATGGGTTTTTATCAACTACCTTAGACATGTACAATGTCACAGTTGATTTCTGAGTAGTAGAGTGTCTATAAAAAAGATGATATTTCAAAAAAAAGTATGAAAGCCCCTTGAAGTTGGTAAGTACAACACATGCATCTGGTGCTCCTACAGATAAGCATCACCTTTGTGCTTTACTGATCACTGAGAGGATTGTTTTTCTTTGATTGAACTCAATTGTTTCATACTTCATGTTCTTCTGAAATCAATTGAAACTGAGTATAGAGTTCCAATGTAATAGAAATATAACAAATTACATGGAGAACCCATAAAACCCAAACCCAGGCAATAGACAGGAATTATTTTTAAATGAAGACTGGAACCATTCATCAGTATGGATTGTCTAACCAGCAGGGAAAATAAAAGCTCTAATAAGGACAGGAGTCAGTGCACCAAAGAGTGGGTATCATCCAAAATGCTCACAGCTTTCAAAGTTCCACTAAAGAGGCCAAAACAGGCTCTAGATTGAAAATAACAGAAGTTTTACTACAAGCCTTGCTAAACAAAGAAATAACACACCGTCGACTCAGTTAAAAGAACAATGAAAAAAGCTTAGAGATTAGCAAATCAAAAACATTCTTACTTTTATTTCTACCCTTAAAATTTCGCACATGGTACAGTCTTTCCTATACTATAAATTACTGTGTTGGAAGAAATGCAAGTACATGGTATTTGTTGATGTAATGACAGTGACATGTGTTAACATGTACTCCTAAAGATATTGTTATAATTTGAGAAATCATACCTTTCCTGTTTGCCTTCCCCCTGGCCTCCGTGTACCCCAAAGTCATTCTTTCATTTAACAGAAAATAGAGATGACAATAAAAGCACAAGGCAAAACAAGACAAAATCAACATCACTTTTTTTTTAATAGGTGAATAAATCTGTACATATAAGTATTTATCTGACATACTAAAAGCAGATATATGTAAACTCAGTCACCACCAGTATCATCTGCCCACAGATTTGTATTTTAAGATTGCATAAGAAATGCAGAGCATAAGCATGTCTGCAAACTCACTGCTGTTGGCTGGATGGCCAGTCCCAAGTTCTGCAGCTGTCAGCTGCAGCAATCAGAGCCACTCTGCAGCAAGCAGATTGGAACTTGGGCCCCAAGAGAACTGGGCAGGGATGCCAAAGGTAAGTCATATTTATCTAAGGACTGGAGTGAAATGCCAGGCATAAGCAAGGTATTATAAGACCTTCTTTGTTTCCAAATCCTTTTCTTCATATAGCCTGTATTGCTCAGTAAGCGAATCACAACTTTACAGCTTTGTTCTGAAGAATCCTTAACATCTGTTTAATATCTTATTTCCTACAACAAACTAAAGTAAAATTCTTGTAGCTATCAAGGTCACCAGACCACCTGATTGCAAGCAAAGACACTAGTAGATGAGACAGGGTGATTCAGCAGTACAAGAGTTAGAGGATAATAACTGAACATAACAATAATGCAGCAATCCAGGCTGAATTGCCACATCAGTAGGACCCAAACAAGAATAGATCTTCCCAGGAGGAGACATAATTAGTATAGGGAGAGGGGAAGAAAATAGCTTACTGCACCAACTCAATTGGATGGCTTATGATGAACTTGGAATTGTTGCACCACTGAAATTTTCTAACACTTGAAATTCAGATATGTCCTTGTCCACTGTAAACTTAAAAAACATAACAGAATGGAGTGAAAAACACTTAACTCCATACTGGCACAAGAAAGATTCCTGTGAACAACCAAAGCTGAACTTCAGTTCTTAAATCTTGAGTGACATGTTCCAGCAAGATGCCACTGTGCAGAAGTAATGACTACTAATTGCAAGACAGGTTTTTCATATCAGAACTCCAAGGGAGTAACTACATAACCACCTGAATGGACAGTTAAACATTCAGAGCAAATATACCATCTAAAAGCATTATAAAAGGGGGGCAGGGAAGCTCTCATGGCTGATTTTGGAGACTAGAAGGACATTGAGTGCTAAGTCAGAGAATAAGCACTTGCATGATTCAGCAGGAATGCTTTAGGCAGAAGAAGGACGATATTCCCTAGGGGGCTCTGATCCAAGCCAAACAGCTTACAGTTATGAAGAAGTTACAAGGGAAGTTCATGCAGGTGCATTATTGTCTAGATCAGTCATTTTCAGGTGTTTTCAACTGGACTCCCCACATGGCAAATACAAGTTTACTGACAGTAGCTACTTTTTCCTCAAATACCTTTCAATCACTCCTTAAAAGTACCCTGAATATTCTCAGTTCTTACATAATGCTAGTGCTTTATGGCAGGAGGTGTTAAGTGGAAACTGAGCAATTGGGTCCAGTCTCCATGCAGGGCCACCACACACATATATCCTGTAGATAGAAAATCTGGTATTTGTAATAAAAAAGGCAAAAAGTGAGAACTGTTTTATCATCAGCCTCAATGCTCCCTTAAAAACCTTTGAGAAAGTCTGATGTGCAACATATGCCCACAGTTAAAGACTAATGAGACAGCAAATGCAATGCAGAAGCTCCCAAGACAAATCCCCCAGACAGGTACAGCACTTATACCAGTCTGAGCAATATCTCAACAGCAACACAGATTAGGTACCAAGACCCAGAAATTCTCTGATATGCCTAAAAAAAACCCAAGAAAACAAGAGAAGTTTGATAATCCAGAGTGAGAGTACAGAAGGAGAGTTTACTGAGAACATTGTCTGTCACTATGTCACCATACACTGTCATCTCCCCCCATCTAAGGTAGAAAAGTCACAACCACTTAATGCTATTGTATCAGTGCAAAACTAAGAGTTCTACATCATCTTGCTTCATTTTACTTTTAAATAAGAAGTATTTCAACAAGCAAATCTAATACTTGCTGTGGACATACATACCACAAAGGCTACTAAAAGTCTGCAAACACCACATACCCAACTCCACAAGACAAAGTTGGACCCACAAAACCAGGATAAATAGAAGTCAGGATGGCTGTACACAGAACATGAGGATAGAAACCTTTACTCACCCAATGTGCCAGCCCCACAGCTGTCCTCTCACAGATCACAAGGATGTTTTTCTTACAGCAAGAAAACTCAATAGGATGAACTCCAGCTATTCCTTGGTATTGTAGTCTGCATTCTCTGCTCTCCAGATTTTCCTTTCACTATACCTCTTCCTTCACACCCAACACCATCTCTGATAAACCTGAGCTGTTGTTCCTAAAGCACCTGTGTCTGCTGTGTTGATTGGTCCCAGCTGGGAAGGATGATGATGCACTCAATGAGGAACACCTGTGTGTGGTGGTATTTTTAAACCACTTGAAATTTGTTAGATTTACTATCTTGTACTTATTATTTTACTACAAATTTTATCTCTGCAATTGTCTTTTTCTGCAAGGTGAACTTAATTTGTTTCTCCTTATTAAGTGAATGCACTGTTGTGAATGCCTAAGAAACAACCCATTAACCTTGAGAAATTACTGGATCTATGATCTACAACAATGAAGAATTTTGATTGTTAAAACCCATTATTATTGTTTGTTCTTTAGCTGATGATTTTGTTTGTAATAGTAATTTATTCTGTGACTCAAGAGCTGCAATTTGACTGTCCTACAGAATTAGAGCATTCCTATTTCTTCACAGGCTAAAAAAATATTGACATCTAACAGAAGAGCCAGATGAGGTGCTTTGGGAGCAGACATAGGCAACTGCTATGTGCGATAAAATATCAAAATACATTATCTCTACCATTACCACTGATTTGTGTTGGTCCCTGGGCACTCCTGACATGGACATGAGTAATCTGAGCCCAAGAATTTGGATTATCTCAACACGTGATGCTGATAATAGGATGCACTAAAAATGCATAATAGATATAAATTAGGTCCAAATAAACTCAGTAAATTGTGAATATTTTTCAGTTTCAAGTGTTCTAATTAAAACATCTGAAGCCATTATTGCTTTATGCCAGCACTGAATCCCATGTCTAAACACACAATACACATATGCTAATATTTCAGCAGGGTTCAGGTCTCCTGACTTGAAGAAAAAACCTTCCTGTGCAACACGTGTACATTAAGCAACTCCATCAGTTGCCTAAGTACAAGCTTACATCAGTGTCTTACCTTAAATCTTGCATTATTCCATCCTTAGTGCTATTGCATTAAAACAGGCTTCCCTTATTGTGTTAGCAAATGTTGATCACATCACAGAATGGATGATTAATTTTGTTCTGAGGCTCATTGTAAAGGAAATGCAGGAGTTAACAGTTTATTCAGATGTAGCAAAATGCAGGTCTATGAGGAAAGAATCAGAGAACAAACATCTACTCAAAGCCACTGCTGTGACCCTTAATAAAACAAGGCTCAGTCTTCCAAATGCAACTGCCAGAACATTAAAGCAAGACTTTAAACATGAAAAATTATTTACATGTATCAACCTACTGTCCTGAAAGGTGTCCCTGCCCATAGCAGGGGCTTTGGATCTTTAAAGGTCCATTCCAATCTAAACCATTTTATGAATCTACTGAACATCTGAACATTTCAGTTGGCAGCCCCCAAGAGGTACTTGGAGTTAATCAAACCTGAGACACTTTGCTTCTCCTTCTTTGTTCTCCTTTCATTCCACAATCAACTAAATAGAATTCTAAATTATGTCAACTTTCATAGCAGTAATGACCATCTTAAAGTGAGTACATATTATTGTTTACAGCTTAGTCCCTGGTAAGAGTTAGAGGAAAAAGAAATATCACTCAGCAATCACTCAATACAATGCCAGAACAGAGAGCTCTTCCGTAATATTTTTTAAACTTTGTGTCACTTAAATACATCCAGAAAAATAATTCCAGAGGGAAACTAAGCAGATAAGGTAGGTTAGTATAGTCACTTGGATGTATAGTTTGAAATGTTATCCTTGAAATTGTCACACAAGTGGCACAATTAAGAAATTCAATAATTCTACAAACAAATAAGTAAACACACAAAAGCAGTAAAAGAAACAAGAGGAACTTCCATTAATGAAAAGTCAGTTAACCAGAAATGGAACATATCTCTGGAAATCTGGTTTTAGAACAACATATGTTTGCTCTACAGATTCTTGGGGGGGGGAGGGGGAGGGCAACAATTTTGCTGTGCATTTTAGAAAAGACCTAATCTGCTTGAAGAACTTCCCTTGAAATTTAAATATTAAAAAGGACTGTGCAAAAATACTATACATTTATAGAACAGACTTATAGATGACACTTTTTTGTAGGGTTCTGACTCAAAAAATTATTTTTGTCTATACAGTGAAGACATCTTTTTACATGAATTCAGGGCTACTCAGTCTAGAAGCTGCCTTGCTGTCTGCCCAGTGCTGTCTAATCTTCTTCACGCTCTGACTTACATCTCTACTTTTCATTAAGTATTAAAATATTTACCATATAAGAGACACATAATTGCAACATATTGGACATTTTTCTACCTTTTTTAAAGTAAGATGTTAATTTCTAAGAGCCTAATCATCCTTCAGCAGGTGAGAAACACCTTTGGCGTTTCCAGGCTTTCCTACCCTTGCCAATTCCTCATTAAACAAGATATTCAGAGGAAAAAGTGTAGAAGTGTTCAGTGCAAGTGAGTAGCTTGGAAGCCACACTGTAATGATAAAAAGTACACAGTAGTGAAAATAAAAGAATGAGGTTTTATCTGAAGCAGGATGTGAAGTAAAGGAATTTGAGGTTACACTGTCATGTTTCTCTCAAGATACTCAGGTGCTGATATTTTAGCTGTTTAGCCAGCTGGGTCCACAACAGCATAAGGAATCTTCATTTAATCACCTCTGACTTACTTTCCTTTTTTTCTCGACTCACAGAACAACTGCTAATGTGTTTGACATAAAAACAAAACTTTCTATAAATAAGCCCCCTGAAAACAAATTTTAAATTCTTTGTATACAACCTTGTTTTTCAAAGGTACTGAGAATTTTCCTGTTCGGCTGTTGGATTCTGGTTCTTTTTATTTTTTTCCTCATGCATTCAGGCATTTGATTCTGCTTTGGCGTTTCAGTTTATGGCTTCTGTATGTGCTTGCAAGGCACAAAGGTAAGAAATAAAATTAATTTACATTATCCAGAAAAGGCAATGTCTATTCAATGAAAAGAAATATTAGTGTTCATTATTGTATATCAGGAAGTTTTAGGAATCTCCCTCTCCCACACGGTTTATAGCTAATGACAAAATTTTAAGAATAAGCAGGAACTACAAACATGCTGGTTTAATAGTACTCTAGTGATCCCAAATCAACTCCACTCAACACACTTGTGTGTATTTTTCCCAAATGTGTTTACTATATATTGGAACAAGCATTCAGAGGATTATTTATGATGTGACCAGAATACAAATCACTAAACTGTGCTGTGCTGTTTGAATGCATACGAGATTTGCTGCTAAATTCCCTAGGGCAAAAGAAAAGATGCACAGATGGGAACTATCTCTGTGCAAAGTGATGCATCAGGAAAGAAAAACCTGATTAAATCACAGTGAGTCTCACCCACTTCAGGAAATACATGAGAACTATAATATCAGTAGCTGTAGTTTAAACCCATCCTTGGAAAATATTTGTAAAAAGATGATATTCAAGTACTTTGATATAAACACTGGTAAAAGATTTCACCACAGCAGAGTGAGACACACTCAGAGAAGACTGAGAGATTGATCTGAGCCAGAGGAAAGGGCTGCACATGCTACACGAGGCCACTCTCAATTTCCTACACAAGGTTATGCAGCCTTTGGTTCCCCAGGAGCTATTGCAGTGTTAAAAGCCTCCACCAATGAAATGTTATAGAAGATATGGCAAAGAGAGGAGTTAACATAGTACATCTCCCATGCTTTTTTCTTCCCCTTCTGTCAAGTAAATCCTATTTTGGGAGAGACAGCGGAATTCATTCTTTTTTAATAACTTTTAATCCTAGTTTGCCTGCTGCATCTGGTCAGGCATGGAAGGAAGGACATTGCCATTTGTATCCAAAATCTAACTCTCTGAGGGAGAGCATAAATAGGAATAGATTCAGCCAGACCTTAATAATCATGTCAGCTTTTATTTTTTAATTTCTACAAACTCTGGACTCGAAGACATGCCAAAGGTCCTCCAGATGAGTGGCACAAAACAACTGATAGTGTTAATTAAGTATGAAATAAAAGTATATTTCATACTAATTTTGCTTATTTTGCACGACTAAAAGCTTTCATTAAAACACAGCTAAATGGGCACTGGTGTGTTTTACTACTAATCCCCCATGTTGTTGCAAACCAAGATTACAGTAGGAAAGTTATAGGGCATTGTCTTCACTGAAGTAATGAATCAAACCCAAATTGTTTAGGTGGTCTTGAAGAATGTGAGGACTGGGATGCATTTAGCACAAATGGTTTCAGCTGGTTTGCAAATATGGTAAAGGTAATTGGTGCCAGCTTGGAGAAAGAATTGCTCTGTACTCTGAGCAAAGTAGCATCTCTCTGGCCAGGAGCAAGTGGCAGAAAACTTTCCCTTGGTTCATGGTGACCACAAATACCATTCTTGTGAACCACCTAAACTAACAAAATCCATATGAGGTTTACGCACAAAGGTATCCAAAGACAAACACCTGTAGGATACAGAGCTGCACAACCTCTCCTTTGGTTGCACAGCTTACCTCTATAAGGAAATCCTGAAAGAAAATGCATACACTGCAGTCTACCATTTCTGTATGGTGGGGTCAAGACCTCATTTCAATTTCCTGACATCAAATTAGGCAAAATAGGGATTTGTGTCTACTTGCTCACATCAATATTGTGATTTAGTCCCTGGACTGTCCAAGAGAAACCCAGACATCAAAGCACATTCAGCATTAGCCGATGGGACTGATTCTTAGTGCCAGGCAGGCAGAGGAACAACTCACAGTCAAAAATACCATCTGAGATCTCCCCTAGGATTTTCAAGCAGCACATCCTGCAAGGTAATTGGTCTGATAAAGAGTTCAGATTATTATTGCATGGAAGCTAAACCTTGACTTTGCCCTGCTCTATCAAGTATTATCAGCCTGTGTGGTGTTCTCTGCATTAATACTCCACTGCTCAATGTAGACAAATTTATGCTGATTTTAATACATTGTTATGAAGTTTCTTGGGAGCACAATACTTAGACAGTGCAAAATACTTACTGTTTCATGTTTATATTACAAAAAAGCACACTTGCAATAAACAGCATTAAGCTTTTCTACAAACATAAGGAAAAGGGGGTGTCTGGCCCAGGAGTGAAGCTATTTGGTGAAGGTCTGCATTTCAATGCATAAACACCTGTGACAGAATTCATTAAGTGCTGCATCAGTGTATTTCAGGTTCAGTCCAAAACATCTGAAACTGCTGGAATGTAACAGCCACTGGAGCTAGTCATGCAAAATCAGCTTGAAACTGAGAACATTTATTGACAAGGTTCCTTTTTATCAAGTTCTTCTAGTACCTGCTACACATTCCAGTCTTAAAAATCCATTACTAGGATCTATACATAGTCTTCATGATGTGCTTTCTCCCACTGATTTATCATCTTCTATTTCACTGTAAAACCTTCATTATAGGACTGAAGTGATTTCAGATTTGCACACAGCTTCACTCCAGTACTTCAGAGATATTTCAAGTAGCATTAAATCGCGACATTTGACCTTGACAAATCATTTTATTACAGTTTTGTTGGACTGCCCACCCTTCTTACTGCTAATTTCTCAATATTGCACACATTTCTAATTTTAGATTAGCAGAGCTATTGAACTTCTCCTGAAAACAAAATAAGCATCTGAATTGCTTCCATCACCCAACCTCTTCTCTTTCCCCTTCTCCTCTGCATTTTGACTAACATAAGGTATTCTTTATTCAAATTGACCTTGTTCTACTTCATTGAAAATAGCCAAGTTTTATCAGTGTCATTCATTGCTTAGAAGCAGCCAAAAAGATTTCCATCCTTCAGAAGAAAGAAGTGGAAAAAAAGCAAGGAAACAGCTCCGCTGCTGTTTTAAGATTTGAACAAAAGAGTAAATTAGCTTCTAACTTGTACAAAACTAACATCATTGAAGAGAATTAGGGAAATAAACACACCTACCTGTTACCTTAAACAAGACAACTTTCTAAATTTTACACTTAAATAAAATAATTACTTTTGTCTAGATCACAGAATCCCATTTACTTGAGTCTAAGTACAACTGATATTGTATATACACCTGTATATTGTTAGTACTCATATTAATATTAAGAAACTGAGCTTGGGTCTACAGCTCCAACTTGCAACGTTACTGCATGAAGTAGCAGAAGGTATGAAAACAGTCACTCGTGTGCTTTCATTAGTATAAAGCTATGTGATATATATTTAGGCAATGGCCCTGCAACAATATTTTCTGTTAAAACCACAAAAAATATTAAGGAAAATGTTTATCATATATAAAAGATTAATTTTCTTAATGAGAGCTTTTAGTTTTACTGAACATTTTTTGGTGATAATTTGCCACAACATTTAACTTTAAAATTACTATGTCCGGTTTTTTAGACTGAATATGTCGGTATAGTTATGCCTACTGTTTTGCTTTACAAGTCCATATGTAAATGTTGTAAGGTTAATCTCTATTTGGTTTCTCCAAACCTAATATTATGAAATCTGAATGGTCTCAACATCTCTGTGGCATTAGTATCAGTAAGATCTACTGCAGAGTAGCGGCCTGTCCCTGAACTCACAACCACACTTGCATCACAATGCCCAGCCTGGGAGAGCTGTGAGACTGACTGACTGCGCCCATGACAGGACATGGTTAAGGTTCACAGTTTCCAGTTTTTGATCTTCTTTACCCAGGCACTTTTAGTGTCGTCTTTACCTTTTCCCTATAAGCAATGGAATGCTACTATATATGAAAATGGTTTCTCTGTGTGCAATACAAGCCTGGAAACAAAATCCCAGGGTGCTCCTCATGGCAAGTCTGCAACCCTTGCAAAGCACCACAGCCAATCCTGCAGCTGCTCTGCCTCCTACAGATGACCACATTTGTCCTGGCTGTGATAGAATGCAGTAGGAGCAAATTAGATTAGATGAGAGAAAGTGAATCCTGGCAGACTCTAACAAATGACTGCGTGGAAGCACATTCCCAATAACACCTTCAGCTGCCTGACAAGAGATCCCATGAGCTGGTCAGTTAATATCTGCTTACAGCCTTCCATGGGACACTGGATGGCATTTATCCTGACAGTGTCAAAGTGGCCCTAGACAGAATCCTTTCCATCCCATACAGAGCCACATATCTATGACCTGGCAGTATTTAGTCATCCTAAGACTTCAAGAAAAATCATGGTTGCCCTGGCAATTTCACATATTTCCCTGTGGATACAAAACACACACTTAAAAGGAAAATTACTATATCGATATGACAAATTCATCAACTCTTTCTAAATCAAACATCCAAGCTAGTCAGAATAAAGTAGCTACATTGCTTGAAAGATGTAATAACTTAGACATGTTTCAGATGCTGCCTTGGATGTCTGTGTGTCCTGTGTGCAAGTTCATAGAGGTACATAAACACATGCACCCCTATGTTACCTACTGTATCCCCAGGAATCTGGAATTCCACAAGTCATTTAAACAACATAGTCTTATAGTAGCTTAATAAATAATTAACACCATATAACAATTCCCTTTCTCTATTTGGAGTATTCTGAAAAACTGAGGAATTAATATGAATAAATTACCACACAGAGAGCATCAATATGAATTGTTTTTAAGCCAGATTTACAATTAACTAGAGGATGAAATTATTAAGCAAAAATACATTTTTGAAGTAGCTAAGTTTTATTTGTAGGGTTTATTTTAGCCATCTTTGTATTCCTTGTGTATTAAATCACTGTAAAAACAAAAATCCACAACTTTAAAAAAAAATCATTAAGGGGGAAATAATTTTATCTTCACAGTCAGAACATAAATATATTCAGCAGAACCTGTTTGCCTTCAGTAGGCCATTCCCATGTGTCTTTTTGTCATTTGCATGCAGTCGTTCTGTCATTCCTCACTAGTAACTTGAATTTTACAGAAGCAGGCGCACCAAGATTTCACCTGCCCTATATATATAAGCTTAGAAGTGACCATATACCCCAAGTAACAGAACTCAGGCCCAAAGCCAGCGCACAGGAACTTGTCCCAGTTCCATTTCCAGTCCTCTCAACTTTTATGAGGCGTTTTGGGGAATCAATAGCTACATTGTTTTCTTCTGCAAATTGTTTCCAATGATATGACATATGATTTGCTTTTCCCAAACTTTTTAATGTTCTATGTAAATCCCAGTAGCACTTATGTACTGATGGATGTCTTTTTCTGCTGTCAGTGACTGCATTCCAAACCTATATTTTGCTTCAGTCTGCTATCCAGCATTTTCATTCTCTGTATTTATTCTCTGCTTTTGAGTGTATTTCAAATTGTTTGCTTTGCAGACATATTACCTTCTACAGGCAGAAAGTGCATTATCACTAATGTCAGCTCTCTTTTAAGTTTTCCAGAGTTATTATTCACCATAGTTTCTTCTCAGAATGCTCTTTCCTTAATGGATCAGAGAACAAGGAGCTGCAGTTCATTTAATTGTTCCAAACTTTCTTCTCATTACCTGCCTCTTCACTAGCAAGCAGTAAAAGCAAATGCATTTCATGGAAATAGGCCTCCAAGCACCTTCTCTACACTGAAAAATAGTATTGGAGATGAGTCTGTGAATGGGCAAACATGAAATGCTTCATTTTCCTGAGACATCGTAAATGGTAACGTTTATTTCCTTACTTGAACTTTTTGTCCCTAAGCAAGGGAAAAGTACATCAAATCACCTATCAACAATTGCTCTTTCTCACCTTGTTGTTCATTCCATCTCTTACATTGAAAGTTTTGTCTGAACGAGAAGAAAATTAATTTTGGAAATAAACCTGATTTTAAAACAAATCAATACATCCAGGGGCCACACCTGTGAACGATACCAATCATATATCCATTTGAAGCAGAACTAGTACTGAACTACTATTGCCTTCCAGGAATGAGAATGTTCACAGATATTAAGAAGAAAAAACTTGCATTACATGGTCAGAATCAATCAGATTGATCAGATCAATGAGAGACACAGAACAGATATATTTTGGGGATGAATTTGGATACAAGCTCCTGTCACAGAGATCAGAGGCGTGAGTGAAGATAAGAGTTCTGTCATGATCATCAAACAACACAGCCAGATGATATGGCAAAAGACTTCATGACCATAATATTTACAGTTATACGGGGAGAGAAGTTTTATTAAAAATTATTTGAATAACAATCCTGAATTGCACTGAGGCCTAAAATTCACATAATGAACGCTACAGAAAATCTGCCCCTCTGGATTCCTGCTGAAACACAGACAGATGAAAGGTTCCATAAATTTACCTTGAGCTGTCTGATATCTCGTGTGTCTTGCATTTTTTTCCTACAGATTGACTTGCTCATACCAAATTCTCTAAGTTATTCTTAATGTTGAATATGCAAGATTTATCAAGGCAACTACTACTGAAACTACCAGGGAATTCAATCTCTGAAATGAAATTATTCTAACCATTTTAGTCATCACACAGAGAGATTTTAAAAAAAATCTGTCACTTTGCCATTTTCATTGAGGTGTTTGAATTCTGAATGATATAAAAGCAAATCAGAGAGGTTTTTTCACTACTTGCATTAATTACTTTCACTTTTATATAGCATTTGTATGTGCAGGCCAACAGACTGGAAGCTATTGTGACAAGACATATGGGAATTGTCCAACCCTGTTCTTAAAAATAAGACCACATGAACAAGAGCTGTAATCAGAATTTGTCATCTGCTGGTCTTTTCAGGGAAGCCTGAAAAAGGACAAGTGTCTTATTTTCTGGCTGAACATAAAAGTCAGCACAAACAGACATGATAAAAGTATTAACGTCTCAGAACTGGGAAATTTGCTTGTTGATTGCACCTTTGATACAACAAGACCAGAAGTTGACTGTGCTCCCTTCTCTGTAAGGAATCTTGCAACCTGTTGGATATGAGAGAGTTGTAAATGTAAAAGAACTTCATTTATCTAAGATTGTCACACTGTCTCATGGGACTTGGACAACATCCCTTCCCACAGGGCAAGCAGTTGAAAACCCAGTCCTGAATAGTATTTCATGAGGCTACACCTAAAGTGGATCCTGTCACAGTCGTTACTTTGTGTGAAGCTTCAGCAATGGCAAAGGATGGGGGACAACCCACTCACCAGGATTATTCATCACGCATAAAGATATCATGCTGTGCAGCCAAAAATAATTTCCTTCTAATAGTCTTCCATGTAATCTATTTCTGTTGTCACAAGTACTCTGGGTGTTTGCAAATGGTGGTGGGAGTATTGCAAAGCTGACCTCTCAAGCTGGGGCTGGTTCACACCCAGACTTCTGAAACCATTAACACAGAAGAAAATTCTATACAGTCTTCAGTCCCTTTTTATAAGGAGTTTTAATTTAGAGCTTTTACATCTCTAAATCTATTCTAGGATGCCATATTTTGAGGGCACAAAATTATACCATTACAAAAAGAATTTGAGAAGGAAATGCGGACCATATTTTGCACTACTGAAGTTTTGTTTTGAACATTTGGATACTACACAAACTCCCATGTCAAAGCATATCTGACAACTTTTTGGCCAAAAACTGTGAAGTGACTGACTGACAGACCCAAAGAAGAATGTTTGTGTGACTTGTGAATATTATTTTGTTATAATGTGAATACAGTCAAAGATCTTACATCCCAGTTATTTTTAAAAATTATCTAATATTGTTGATTAACTTCATAAAGCATTTATATATTATACTGAATTAATTAGCACAGAATTGTATTCTGCTCTGAAAATGATGACTCTGTATTGCAAGTGTAAGGTGAACACAAAGAACAAAAAAGGAAAAGGTCACTCATACTTCCCTCTCCTGACTCACCACTCCTTTTCCCATGCAGTCAGCCTATTTTTTTCCTAACATATAAAATGCCACATCTACAAATTTTCCTCTGTGTGCTGAACACCCAAAGACACTTGTCTTGCAGCATACTTTGCTATCTCAGAGGTTCCTGACTCTTCCTGCTGTGACTGTGGCAGAACTCACCTGCCCCTCCTCCCAAATTCCATGCATGCTTTTATTCATGTCACTAAATAAGTGTTAGGTAACTAACCTAATACATTTCTCCCTGCAGGAAGGACTTCTTGAAACAAGAGCTTAGGAATGGGAAGTAATTTGCAGGGGACAGCAGGAGGGAGGACTTGCTATCAGTTTCGTGATGGAAAAAAAATCTACATTCAGTCATCAGTGCAAAGCAGGCAGAAATCCTCATTAAATATATTGTAGGCTCTGAGATACACAATCCAAAGTAAGAATTTAAAATCCTCTATAAGCTCTTAAAGCTTTTTTTAAATCCACACCATCAACAAGAAGCAATATCACTTTCGTCCAATTCATGTTAGGTCTAGAAAAAGGCAGGTAATAATTCATCTATAAATAAGAAATGGAGATAAGAATATATTTTAACTGGAGAGCATATGAACTTCCAAGAGAGCTCTTTTCCAAAATAAATTCTTTTATACCAAATATTTTTTATATAACTGGCAGGAACATTTAAAGAAATTGTGGTGTCATCTCTGATGGCAACTCTGCTTCCCTCACAAAGAGTCTCCACTTTTAATAGAAGAGTAGTGGAATCACACACTACATGAAGGAAAATAGCTTAAAAGCTGTGACAGGAGCAAGAAGAAAGAGAAAAATGCTACACATTCATGTAATGATATAAAGCTGTAATAAAAGCTGTCAATAACTTCAATGAAACAGAAAAAGCACTTTATCATCAGTTCTTCCACTGTATCACATTCACTCTGTGGTTTTCATGTGGGAAAGAAACAAACCCCATTTAAGAAAAATCTCAGCAATTTTTTTGTATCACTGCAAATATTTCGTATTTTAAAATGTTTTCCATCCAGATAGCTTCAAAGACTAATGCAGCATATAAATTATATTGTACATACTTACTCCTTTATGATTGATTTCTCTTGAATGCCAAATGTTTTTTACAAGGCCTCATCCTTCCATAAAATCCAAATGATGGATTATATGTATTTTCAGTTTTAGATTATATAGAATTAATTCTAATTACTTGGAATTCACAGCAATTTATAATGAACATCCCCTTAGACATGTCCAGTACAAAGGGCAACATAGAAAATATAGAGAATCTGCAATTGTCTGTTATTTTGGTTGATATAATGATGCTCAGGATTTTACTGATATTTTATCTTTTTTCAAATTCTAGGATAAAAATAAGTAGCTGACAAACAAGAAAATTAATTCAGCCAAAACTATATATGGCAAATGCACCTTATTAATTAAAAATGCTCAGTCATAAAGTGTGATAATAAAGCCTAGTGTATTATTCAGCACTGACATTTCTAAATCTCATGAATGTTCTTATTGTGTTAATTCAGATTCCTTCAAGAATATCCAAGATAAAAGCTGAATCTGACAGAAACCATTTGTGGATAAGCAACAGTTTCTGTGCTCATGCGTCTGAAGCACATGCTCCTGATCTGCTGCGCTCTTCTGCATTAGGCATGTAAAGCTCATTACTGTACAATGTGTCTGAGTTAAAAAGATAAAACAGGAAAAGCTTATATTCTACACAACTGTAACAGGAAATATATATCTGAAATTCTATTTGGATGGTCAAGAAAGTGAAGCAAACATTTTCTTGTTTACACCGAAATTCTGGTACAGTTTTAAATGCACTGTGGTGGGCACATGGTGATTAAACCATCAGCAATAGCAATTTTATTACATGCCTTCAGGTACTATTTATTAAAGTCAACATATATGTATGTTCTCATCCAAATGTATATAGGCTTTACTTCTGCAAGAATTTTAAGAATCTTTAGAAACATATTGAGATTTTGTGGCCCCACAACATATTTTACTAATTATTCAAATACAGAAGAAAGAGCTTAAAGCATTATTCCAGCATTATAAAAAGTTTCCCTCTTATCAGAACCTCCTGTTCCTTAGTATTGTAGCATAATATTCAAGCTTAATTAAAGTTGGCATTAAAAATGCCTCTGGTAAGCTGAAAGCAGAGTCTGTCTTTATGCAGTTAGCAACATTCCAACTCACATACATAAATATTTCTTAAAACTGCAGCCAACTTTTCTCCCCTCCAGTAAACTCACAAGAAAGATGTGAACATCTCAGGGAACAACATATTTATGTTTTTAATCTCTTGACTAGAAATATAGTATGTTTGTGCTTAGCAAATACAAACACACTTTCAGGGAGGGGGAAAGAAAAAAAGAATCCATAGGTAAATCTGTAACTGAGGATCACTGATACATGAAAAACTTGCTGGTTTTCTTTGAGTGTGCCTGAAGTACCTCACTCAAAACTATTGCACATTAAGGATGGGTCACAGCAATGACTATAATGCCAAAATGTGAATTCTGGAAGGAAGTTCTCTCACAGAAGTTTTGCCTATGAGTTTTAGGAACTTACGTGGCTGTGTTCCCTGGCTATCCAAATAGCACAAAAAAATGAACTAAATTTGTAACCCACTGGGATTATGAGTTTTTGCCTTAGCCTAGAGTTGAAACATTGCAATGATATCCATTATCACATCAGGAATAGTGTTTGGACTTAAAGTAAACATTCTTGCAGAGCTGTATCAAACTTTAGCTGCTTCAGTGCAGGTTTCAAAGTAACTGCCTGTAGAAATCCCAGTGCAGAAATAATACAGTATGTAGCAGCTTATCTTTTAGTCACCATGAGATATAAATAATGCCTCATCTGGTCCTTTGTTATGCTGTACTACATGTCCTATTTTCCAAAACGTGCCACAGCCAGAAATTTTTAAACACCATTTCAGAAGCGTTTGTCTCATCAACATCTTCTAAGAGATTATGAAGAAAAAAAAAAAAGAAGGAAAAGAAGCAAAGATGAACACTCAATTTCACAACTTATTAGCAGTCACAAAGAAGAATGGTGACTAAAGATTAAGAGTATCATTTTAGGATTCTTGTAGTATTCAGATTCAGTGACACACAGACCTGAGCAGTTACAGAGAAAAGCTTTCCTGTACAGCTTTGCTGGAAAGTAAGACATGACACGTCTTATCCTTTTCCACAAAAGAACATTCCTGATCAAGGTAGACATAAATCTTTATTACTCATGCTAATCCTTACACTTTCTGAGGATCTAAAACTTAAATGTGGAAGCCATTTGCTACAAAACACATGAACACAGGCATCATTTTGCACTGAACAGTTCAATGTTTTTCAAATGTAAAGAAGCTTCTGTTTCTGGAATACATTTGAACCAATGAACTATAAAATTAGGTATGATAAATAATAAATTAAAACTAAATAAAGGGTATGAATCCTTTTCCTCAGACCATTCCAACAGGTGTGGTTCTTTATCTCATATTTTTCATTGATCACACCTTTTGGACAACTTTCACTTTGTGTAACCCAACACTTTAATCCAAACAAATTTAATCAAATCCAGACATTAAGTTCTTCAGCATATAGCTAAGAACATGCTTTAAAAAAAACATTAACAGTAGCCTGCAGTTATCAACCTTTCTCAGTCTCAAGATCTGACAGTGCTATTAATTGCAGTATGGTTTTAGTGAAAAATTTCACTCACCGATTTATGTGGTCAACTCATTGTATTAAACAGGATCATTAAATACATTTTGTTATAAACATGAATTCCAGTAGTGGGATGGATGAGTCTGAATAAGGAATAGATGAGTAAATTTGAAATGACAGTAAAAAAATGCGTAAGTATGTCTGCAGCCATTGTGATTATTTTTTAAACCAGTCTTAGAATGAAATTTAATATTAAATCTAGCTCATAGGTCTTAATAATATGGAAGATTGAGATTGTCCCAGCAGCTAGTAGTCTTTACTTTTAAATTACAATAACAGCATATCATGACATCTTTAAGTACGAGTCTTCACATCCATTGTATTTTAATATGGGGGTTTCAAAAGTGAGTATGGTAGGATAGTAAATTAACATTAATAAAATGCTTAGTCATTTGCAATGTCTGAAGGCAAGTGACATTTCTGATAGGACTTGGTGAGCATAAATTGAACTGACCTTGGAAGAAGCCTTAGTGTCCTCATGTGCATAAACCAGTGAGGAGCTATCTATATGCAGTTTCACACCTCATGAACTTTTACACATTATTCATCTAAATCAGAGACCCAGATACAAAATCTTGCGCTTGGGACATTATGTGGATTTCTGATACTCCTTGGCAAGTGTGGAGTTCTGGAATAAATGGTTAGATTTAAATGATTTACAGATGTAGGGGAAGGATAGTGGGGGAGAGGGTTACTGTCACTTTTTTATTCCAGATGCACACCTAAAGTATAGATAATCATTGTTCTGCCTAAATGGTGTTTCAAAACACCACATTTGAGAGAGCACAACGGCACAGAAACTGATTATACAAAACATCAGTGGGGACTGCAGAATTTCCCAGCATCTGGCACACTCGTTTAAATGAAGAGCTTGTCATACGCTGGCTTTTCAGCTGTGGCATGTCACCTCCAGTCTGCAATGCCACAGCGTGGGTGAAATGACACAGCTGATATGCCAGGATGTGACATACCTTTAATTTCACATGCCATGCAGAGTTTCATCCCCCACTGGGAAGTGTTGCAGGGGCATATTTTTCGAGTGATCTTACATTCTTTTGCTGGACTATTTGCTCCAATTTCAAGTCCAATTAGCATTTGAGATGAGAGAGGAAATGCTAGCCAAACTGCTTGAATGGAACTCTTTAACTGGAGACTGTTTTTTATCCTCTCACAATGCTAAGCACCACTGCTACCGTTTTTTATTTTATGTCCAGCATATAAATACTGTTTCTGAACTGGACTACCAAATAGGTCACATGATAAATACACAATAGAAAATGCTACATAACTATTTTTGAGAGAAGTCAAAACTAAAATAAAATGGCAACATGTACTATATGTTCGTTATACAGAAATCAACAAAATATGTGGTTTAACACATATTATCAAAATTTCCAGTTATGTTTTCATACACAAATGACAAAGCATACAGAAGAAGACTGCTTAGAAAACCCACGGCAGAAATACCAAAGGATATTAGTGTCATGGCTACAATCATACAAATAATCTTTCATGTTGTACCACTCAAATTGTAAAATTTCCACAGGGTTCTGAAACTAAGTTTTTTGACAGGGCACTTCACAAAAAGACAAAGCAAAGATCTATATCACTTGGCTTTGGAACTTTACATACTGTATTATGTAAATAAAACAGGCTCTCATAAAGAGTCCCCTATTTATGAATTTGTTTCTTTAAATATCATCTGCATCTCTACCTCATGTCTGCCTTTGTATCTCTTGTGGGAAGAGTATTTCATATTTTTATTTGAGCAGGAACGTAAAATAAAACTAAAGATATGTCTGAGAGGCTTTAATAGCTACTTGCCAATATACCTGTTGCTGTCTGGATGCAGCTCCCAACCCAGGGTAACCCTGTCTCTGAGCCTATTGAAGTCTGCTCTTTCTGCTAAAACAAACATGTAATTTGCCTATTCCAAAGAAGGCTTGGTAATCCAAATCCACTCTTTGCCACAGAATGGATCAATACCAACAACTCAGTTACTATTTGACAGTCCTGAGAGCCAGCATATGACTCAGACCACAATAAAAGCAGTTGAAATAGTGGCCTGTTGTGTATCCTATGACCATTCCAATAACTCTATTGTCACTATTTTGACACAGTCGTGGGGAACCTCACAATTTATTCAGTTCTGATACTTCATCCATTGAAATTCTAAGACACATAAAGTGGGTACATAGCTTTTCACATGTATGTATGTAGCCCTATTATTTTTGCACACTTCAAGGAACATGGAGTAATAATCAAATTACTGTCAGGATTTGAATTTTTAAAAGAAAAGAAACAAGCAAGCAAAGAGGAAAAAAAAATCATTACTACCTTCTCAGAGAAGAACAAATGGTATTGAATCATCAGTAAATGCAGTGTGAGCAGTCTGTAAAACATACACAGAACTATCAAAGAAAACAATTTTGCAATATAAAAAGAGCTCTGAAAACTAGATACAAGAATGTAAACAGAAGCTACTCTTTTTATTCTGCATTACCCGCCTGACTCAGTGCCATAATTTTCTAGGTAGGAGGAGGAGAAAGACAAGAGAAAAACTTAAATAACATTTCCCTTCACTTTCTTTCTCAGTCAAGAAATGGCTGAAGAGAACATAAGAATATGAACAGGCTCATTTTCTATTGTGATTGCTAAAGCTGTGATGTATGGTAAAGCCCAGTACCATTTAGCTGTGTTTGAATTTATTTTAAAAAATTAATAACTTATGAAAAATTATAAAATTAAAATGTTTCCCACAACTCACCTAACAATTTCATGCAAATATCTTAACTGCCCATCCTTTGTTCTTCATTTCCTATGAACCCTCTCCAGTGGAACGAGGAGCTTTCTACACTGGATTGTGTATAAGTCTAGATATGAATAACCTTAAAGTTAAATTCACAGACTGGGACATTTCTATCACAATGATAATTACACAGGGGGGGGAAAAATAAATAAAACCACACTGATTAAATTATTTTTCCTAGAATTTTAACTTAAACTATCCAGTGTTTAACACAGTATAGATTGCACCTACAATAAAACCACAGAGCAGCCTGTGCACCACCGGAGTACCCTGTAAAGACTTCTCCACAAACCCTGGCTGAGAAGTGGAGTGGCTGCGCATTTATTGGTCTGGTCTTTTCACATAAATCATAGCTGTCCAAAGTCTAATCGGATTTGCACTGGCTGCCAGTGTTCCCAAAGGCTTCTGCACTGTCAGCTCGGCTGTTCCCTGAGCGCGGCCCAGCCACACACTGTACAGCCTCCAGGGAGAATCCTTATGTTGAGCACATCCCTCCATGGCCAATTAAACTGGCTTTGGAGTCACCTTGCTCTGCTGGCATGGTGCAAAGAGCCTGCAGTGCAGCTCAGGACCAGGGCCAAGGTCTTGTCAGCTCTGGTCCTAAGATTGGGGAATGGTCTATTAGAGAAATTTCAGAGTTACTTTCACAGCTCATTGCAAAAGCACCACGCACATAACCTTCTCATAAAATAAAACCCTTTCCTGTAAAAAAAGCTGAAAATGAAGGCACTCTTCCTTCAACACAGAGCAGCTTCCATCCCCAGCAACGCAGAACTGGAAAACATTACGGATGTTGACTACAGAAATTTCTAAAAGAACCCTCAGAAAATATTATGTTTATTTTTTGTAGGTATAACAGATGAAGAGATATTTAGAAAGATCCTTATTTTAGGAATCATTCTAATGTTTATGTTGCTTGCAAAATTTTAAGTTCATTAAATATATATATGACATTATTCAGCATAATATTTTTACTGCCATACTATACAACAATCATCTATAAAATGCTGACTAACCAGCAGCAGCTGTTGAAGAACTTGCTGGAGCTGCAAACCAACCTTTCTCAGAAGTTTGAGCTACAAGCTGAGAAAGCTGAAATATTAAGGAAAGAGTAAATTGAAATAATGAATAAAATGTAGCAGCTGACTCCACAGTGCTTTCAGAAAGTGAAGATTCAACATCTAACATGACAGTCACTAGTAACATCAAGAACTTCATAAGAACACCATTAAAATGTGGAAACACACTAAAAAGACTTGAGGAATGTATTTCCACATTTTTAGAAAACACCGGGCAAATGAAATATCATAACACACTCTTGGCTAGATAACAAAATGATACACTAATAAATGCAGCCCTATTAAAACTCTTCAGTGTAACTAATATAACAAGGTAGGTTACAACTGACAGTTTTGCATTAAGCGTGTCTCATTGGACACACAACTGAATACAAACTGAATGCAGGCAGAAAATTACTTGGGGGAAAAAAACCCGATGCCTCATATAATAATTGCACTGTAGTTGATCACAAGAGCTAGGAAAATATAAGCAAGTGATAGAACTAATGGCAAGATTTTGTTTCCTTTTTGATTCATTCAAAGACCACAAATGACAGTGTCCACCATCTGCAAAAATGAAGTTGGAAGCATGCAGCTGCAGAGCTGTGCAGAAGCAGGCATCATGTTATGCCTAAATATTATGACCTGTAGATCACAACTCACTAAAATCCATCTATCCAGCAATTAGCCACTGCAGCCTGAACCTTCTATTCAAAAGGGCACTGGTACAGATTGCACTAAAACTTATAATTATTCTCACCCATGCCAATTCACAGCACACAGAGGAAAGAACCAATCATTAAAGGCTTCCCAAGGGTATACAACAGTATCACTAGTTCCATCACCCTCTATACTTTTAATGAGTTCATTCCAAGCTTTCACAGGGAAAATGAATAACCACACTTAGATGAAAACTGTTTTCTTAAAGGAATATTCATGAAACACAAGAGTAAGTGTTTTGATTTTGCTGAAACACATGGAGAAATGTTTTGATATGAACAAGCATGTTTTCTTCCATGTTCTCTCTCTCCTAATCAATTAAGCTCACAAAAGCAAACAAAGCTGCTTGCTGGCCCACATGGCAAAAGCAGCAAGACAGTAACCAAAGAATGGGGACGTGATTTTGAGCTGATCAAGTGATTTATAAGCTGTATTTTCCTATCCTTGAAAAAATGTATCATGAAAAACACGTGATTTGCACTTGTAAAAGAGAGAATTGAACATTTCTTACCACTAATTCTGCTACAACTTCCATTGGAGTGCAGCAACACCTCTACACATTAGGTTTGCACTTGGAATAGAGAGGGAAGAAGATGGCAGCCCCTGCAGGGAAGTTAATACACAGTAGATTGTCTTTCCATTAGAAAACAGACTGATGACAACTTGCCAATGAGGGATGAGGAAAACACCTAGATCTGAACATCTGGTGGTCTTCCTATGTGAATTCATGTCAGAATTTAGAAATAATGTCTGTCTCATGGTAGATTTTTTTAAACATGAAATTCCATGCAAAAGCTATGAATGAAGCTAATGGTCTGCACCAAACTGAAAGACTCCTTTGTTCAGCACTACAAGTTCAAAGGGTTACCAGTTTACCAGCCCTGAGATGAACTTCCCTCAGAAGGAAAACCAAGAGTTTTCCTCACAGCTACCCAGCTGTGTCCCTACCTCTACAAGCTTCTTATCAGCTGGGTAAATGCATAAAACAAAATTGAAACAACTACAGAGGCCGTTCAAAAGTGTTTGTCTTTAAGAAATAAAATCTTAGTTTTAACACTTCTATTTAATCTCAACTATTAAATTAGTTGTGTTTTTCTTTCCACTGTTCTAACTTGTTTGACCTGTCAGGATGTACAATATCACTATTACAGCAATTTACCATTAACATTACTACAAGGCAATAAGATTATGGAATAGCAGATCTAATTCTCCACTCTCACCCATGACCCTCTTTGGCACATTCAGTTCATCGCAGCAGCAGCCTAGGAAACACTTTGAAATTTTTAACACACATTTTTCCATTGTATATTTATAGCAAGTGGGAGTGAAAGCACAGAAACTGTCAGGAACCTCTGTTGTCAAGGACTGAATATGGATTCTTAGACTACCACACAAATGGTTTATGACTATCACAAGCCATAGATTTTCATCTGCTTAGCTCTTTAATGAGCCCTAAAAAAAAAAAAAATTAAACCAGAAAAGCATTCAGTATTAATACAAAGAAATCAGGACACAGAAAGCTTTACTTTTGTCAGACATGTTTGTCATAACCTTCTTACCACACTGGTGTCTTACAGCTTCCCCTTTCATCACATGGTTGGAGGGACTCTCAGGTGTGAAGTATTTCACTAACTGTGAAATTCATGTATCAACACTAATCCAGCAGAGGCTTGAATCAAATGTACCTGTAAGGTCTGTAAGAATTCCACTGTGTTGGGCAACTATGATGAAATGATACATCTTCTGATGTTAACCTGAGGTGAAACTGGACTATAGCATGCATACTGTCTACCATGCAGACACTCTGGTTTCATCACATCTCCGGGAAGCAGAAATGCCAACTTCTTTTAATCCCAAACCAGAAGCTAAAGTGGATGAATAACCTGGCAGGTGCTTTTGCACATCCCTGTAGCCAACATAAGGATGCTGTAAGCCCTCATGGCGTTGATGCAGAGAGGAGGTGGGGGGTGGGGAAAGGAAAAAAAAAAAACAGAGAAGAATTTGCCTGTCATGGTGCTCTAGAGAACACTAAAGAGCAATGCGGATATGGCCAGTAGGACTGCAGGTAAGTGCAGCTGAGAACCCACACCGAGAAGAAATGGGCTCCAGGATTACGTGGTGGAGACTTAATTTCAAAGCTATCAGTCATTGTCACTACAATGTGAGGTAGGAATGACTGTCTGCAGTTTAAGGTGAAACTGATTTAGAAAGTGCAAGCAAATACAGGCCTGGACCAGAGTTCTGTAACTAATGTATAGAGGGTTAAAATAAAATAAATTTTTAAAAAGAAGCAGGTAGCAGAACTTGGGAATTTCTCTTTCCATCGGACACCTATGTCCACTTTGATACTACACTGGGACAGGAATTCTTCAGTGCGGGATCAGCATACACAGAGTAACTATTAGCATGCATTTCTAAACTCTTGGGTGGATGGAAGGTCAGCTGCCTTTTAAAGCTTCAGACACAGAAGACAGGGCTCATTTACAAACTGCAGAAGCGTATTCCAAAAGACGCTTTTCCATGTTCCCTCGGCTCTCCCAGGCGCAGCGAGCCCTTCCTGCGTACTGTGGTGTCACCCAGCGGAGGACATGGGGTAGCACAGGGAGGGACGCGCTGCTGGTGCAACTTCAGTGTTGCCTCGTAGCTTTCAGTGGTGAGAAGTTCTCATTTAAAACATCTTCACAAGCAGTATCTGAAAAAAACTATGCATTTTAATCTTCCCCATAGCAGTGTCTTCTTTTGAGATTTTTTTTCCTGTGATTTGGAAGGAATAGAAGATTACATAAAACTACAGAAGTATTAAACCTCGCACTTTTTAAAAAAATAATCATAAAAATCACCACAAAATGTTTTAATTTTATTCCTTGAATAAAGATTTCATTTTTCATTCTAGTTTCTGGTATAAATTTATCTTCCTTTTCCTAAAATGCACTGTAAATGCAGAACCAGGGGAAATAGTTTAACAGAAAACATATGCATGCTACTTACTTGGGTGACCCTGAGAGAAGGGCACCTTACTAGCTGCTCTTCTGTGTAAAACCAAAACAATAGGTTTTCTTTTTAAAAGAAATATTTTGCCTAAAGTACTCCTTTATTGTACTTCTTGTGACTAATGAGATCCTCACTAACCTTCGTCAATGTGGCAGAAGAAATAGTTTAAAAGACTTAGTTTCACATGTTTCTAATACTTTTAGTATTATTTTTAATTGAATAACCATTACTCAGAAAAATGATAAGTCTAAATTCCTCTTGCGTTATGTTATCTCCTACATACTTCATCTGACCATTGCAGCAGATGAAAAACAAGTAAATGATTACAGCTCCATAATTCTGTGGGCCAGCCAACACCAACCTAATGTCTTAGCAACACATGTTTTTCATAAGACATTACACATCAGCTGGATTAATGGATCAAAATGTTGTCCCTCTTCTGATGTCAGAGAGGCAGAAGTGTTTGGTGCAGAAGGCAGCTCTGTGTGCTTTATTCCAGCTGAGAGCTTTCCATCAACAGAACAATCCTCTACTGATTAATTACAGCCAGCATCTGGCTCCTTTATATCACCTGAACAGTAAAAGGTGTCAGATCAGTATGGAGATAACTGTCCTTTCATGTAGCAGTTAGTGAAACCAATACTACAGGATGTAGTAGTTAATTATTACATACTCTCTATGTAATTCTTGGAATAAATTAATGGTATGAATCACAGCATTAAGTGCCACTAGAAGTGATTGATAGAAAGGAATAGCAGATTACCATAGAACAAAACAAACCAAAAAGAACAGAGCTTCTCATTGTACCTGATATTTTGGATATTTAAGTATCTTAACTTTCTTTGACTGATTTACTTAAAGAGAAGAAGATGGATATGAGAATACTTTTAATAAAGTTTTTTTTTCAAAATGGATTTTTAATAAAGCATAAATGTTTCATAAGCCACTTGGAATAATCCAGTGCAAACCCTCAGCTGACATACTGGAGAACCATCAAGAATACTTCTGAGACAGTTAGTTTCCCTGTGAATACCAATAGCCAGTTCAGAGATCACTGTAAAAATGTATTTTTTAAAAAGAATTGTGATTACATTACTGCGTCATACAGTACTAAAAGATCCTTCTCAAGCTTTCAGCATCCAAATCAATTTTCCACTGTTTAAGATAACTGAGGAAACAAAATTTGTTGATGATTGTACTATCTGCCCTTTTTATTTGTGCATATATAGAATTATATAGACCATTACAGTTACCTGTATAGATCCTTGTGGACTTCATGAGTAACCTCATTATAAGCATGCATAATTTATTTCTTATGTCTTTAAAAAATAGTATTTTAAACACTCTTTTAACCAACACTGAACAGCAGAAATGAGCCTTTTTCAATGATCCTTTAAATGCATGTACTTTGGGGTAAGCAGATGTAAATCTTAATGCATATGCTTTTCTTTTTGACAACTTGATAGGGGAAGACACGAAGGTAACAGGAGTATTTGACTACAATTCCTTTAAATACCTTTAAAAGGTCTTGTCTCTTTCAATACGCACAGGTAATCACATATTCAGTAAATGTTTAAAATAGCCGTTGACTATAAAACCATTTTAAGAGAGATATGCAAAATCTTACTCTATATGACTAAAATTCAACAGATTGCACTAGCTCTGCAGCTTTACAGCTGGATCTCTAGACACCCATTACGTTTTGTGAGCTGTTTGTACTGTAGCTTTTGATATTCTTAAAGGATTGACAGCATCCATTTCCTTTCAAATAGGGTCGTTTTCAATTTAGCAGCATTCAGCAACCTGCAAATCTGAGTCTGCAAGGCACTCTTAAGAATATCACTTTCAGACGTCGGATGTTTTCCAGGTGGTTTTGCAGAGAACCATGAAATGCAGCTGCTACAAAACCTTTGATGAGACATAAGTAGAACAACATCAAAAGTGTGCTTCTTTTTGAGCAAATACATGAAAGCGCAAAAGTAGCTGACAGTATCACATCATGGAATTCATTTGAACTCGCAGACAGAAACCAAGAGGAAAGACAATTTCTACAGCCATTGCTTGGAGCATGGCCTATACTGTATGAAAACACAGAAATACATTTTTAACTCCATCATTATGGAATCAGACACAAAGCAAGCAGTAAGTCTTTCAAACAGAAATAGATCAACATAGGCACATATATATATATGGTATCACTTCTTATTTTACTGCAACAGCAAGGTGCATAAGACAAATTCCCCAGGACAGCTCCCCACATAGCCTCATCCAGGCTCTTAGCAGGTCCAGCAGGATGGACAGCACTGCTCAGCCAGCCTAAGGGAGCACAGCACACTTACACTCATTTATCTAGTTTGTTAACAACAAGCTCAGTCTAAAGCATTTCATCAAATATTTATAAAACAGAACACTGGTTGCTGTATAAAAGGTCATTTCTCTAGGCAGAAATCATTGATCCTGATGTTATTATATGCTTAATTTCCTAGCATGTATTTCTTTATATCTTTTATAATATCATGTTGAAGATGAAAACTTTAGATGACAAAGCCACCTTTCTGATTTCCATGTGCACATTTGGACCCAGTAGACTTGTCTTAGTTATGCAGAGGGATGGACCAAATGATCTTATCTGTAACTAAAAATTATTGTTAAAAAGTCTGTCCCTGAAGAAAACAATATCCAAATCATCACTGGAAGTATACTATGGAGAACACATTTAACACATTTCCTCAACTCACTGGACAAGACTGAGCTTTTACCTTTCATGGTTCCTAGAGATCAGTCACAAGAGCAAAAGGGTCCTCATCCTAGGCTTGGCATGCTCTTCCCTTTCACTCTCATCTCTGTTTTACTTCTTGTTATCTTACTACTTTGTCTGGAATTTATAAATTATTTGGGTGGTTTGGGCTTTGTTTTTTCTTTTGTTGTAATTTTTAAGAACCTCCATCATAGTGCCACTTTAATCCACAAGACATGTAACTATTTATTTATATGGTTTAATGAAGTCTTGTATCTGTAACAACTTCTCCATCCAAATAACTTTTCCGAGCAGGTCCCACCTACACACATATATACCAGGAAATTGGGTTGACGTGCTTGGAGTTCCCCCTGCATATCTGCTATTATAGCTGTCATTCAAGACACTTGTGAACTTTTGTGCATTTTACACAAATGTTTTTGCAAGCTGAGAAGGAAGTGTCCCATTTACAGTGCTAAGAAATGACAAAAGGTGGTGAAGAGGAACTCATCTTTACACAAAAGCTGCAAAGTAGCAAGGAAGCACAGCAATGTGTCTTGGAATGATGTCCAAGGGGATGACTTTAATATTGTTGTTCTATGTCTATTGCCAGTGTCATAAATGTTCAGCCTGGCTCCAGAAAACCATATACAAAGCACTTCCTCATGAGTACAGAAGGATTTTCCCCTTGTTGTTATAGGATATTTACACTTTCGAGAATGCCTCAATTGGGAGCAGCACTTAAAATATATCAGCAATATTTCTTTGACATCTGTCACACACATTTCAGCACAGCCCTTTCCAACAACGCGTTCTCATGAATCATCTACTTCAAATCTACCTCATGTGCCAAAGAAATGGTGATAATGGAAACCTGACAGTTTTTTGGATTTGTTACACTGATGAAACAAGGCAATATGCTGGGGCAAGTCCAGGCACCTACAGGGAAGGAGGTGGAATGATACAGTTGAATTCCATCTGTGCTACAACCACTTGGCTTTTCCACATAATAACCTAAATTAGTCACATTACTTCCCATGCCACACCAGCAACTCAGCCACTGCTGACCATCTTAAGAACAGGGGAACATCAGTTCTAATCCAGTAGCCTAAGCTTGGTGGTGGAACCCTAGAAGACACAGCTATCAGGGAGACAGCAACAAAGATATTTATATTCAAGAAGATACAAACATATTCACCCCCAGTTTGGAGGCTACCAGCAACCCTCCTTATCTGCTAAGTGTGAACTACCCATGAGCCATCTTAAAAACACCTTGTTACTGAGTACTTTTAATTTTGCTAGTGAAAAATCCATAAAAGACTGTAAGAACTTATCATAAGAACGTCTGCATTAAGCCAGCCAGCCAACTCAGTACTCCAACCTCCAACAGGTGCCAAGAGTGAACGTAAAGGAAAAAGAACCAAAAAATAACCTAGAATAACAACTCCAAAGTATAATCTCCCAACCTCCACCAGTTTGCAACTTGGACTTCTTGACCCAGAGTTGATGAATTTGTGATTCCCCATCCTTCAAGAACTTTTCTTTCACAAATTTGCGTAGCCACTTTTTGAATTCACATACAATCTCCAACACGATAGAGGGGTTCCACAGCCTAATTGCACAGTGAGAACCACATACAGTTTTGCAGCCCTTCTGTGCCAAACACCTGAAGTCGACTGGCTCTCCTTTCCGCAGTGCGTGCTATAAAGGAACTATCACAGCATGTACTACACACAAGTTATCCATCGGGAATTTGGAGATGATCCCTGCAACAAAAACCTGTTGTACAGAATCTGCCAGGGTGCAGTTAGATAAGTGATGCCCCAGCCAATCACTGGATTACTATCCTGGAGAGTCTGAAGTGAACAGCATCTGCACCTGCCAAACAGGGAATGCATATGCATTAACCACAGGCTGAAACACAGAGATGTGCAAGCTGCAAAGTCTTTCAGCAGAGAGACTGTTGAGAGTAGAATAATGTGAAAAATCATTTCAGTGAAGATAAGAAAGAGGATACTCATGTTTGAAATGTATATCCAACATCTCTAAGTGCCTCACATTACGTCTAAATGCTCTCATGAAAGAGCATCATTACAATGGGTCTGTTCAAATAACACTAAGGGCTGATGATTTGACCTTAGTGGCCATTCTGAAATTTTGCCATAACTGTCATTTTGCATTATAGGCCAGAAGTAGGAGGGTCTTTCATAAGTGTCACCTTGAAGTTCAGTATTACTTACATAAATATATCCTTTGCCTTTTAGCAGTTGTTTTGGGTTTTGTTTGCTTGGGTCCTTCAACAGTTTTGGTATCACTTCTGCCTCTGAGTTTGCAAAGATGGAATGAGAACACAAAATGAAATTTTGTTGCTCAGCAAAATTCTGAAGTCCCAAGATGTGAACCAAAGTCCATTATCTGTAATGCTACTCCTCTAGAAACACACCCTAGACAAGCCAAGCCATGCCATGGGAGAAGTGTCCATTACTGCATGAAAAAAAAAATCTATTTCTTATTTGGAGAAGCAACAAATTATCTCAAGGTATACTTGATTTGTTTCATGATACCCCACTCTTGCCCATTTGCTGAAAACCTATTGCAGATCCTGCATTGGCTTTACTAGTTTTTATGACCAAAACTCTCTGCCCTATAATTAATTTGCTTTGCAGAGGTGATTAACATGCTGGAAAAGGTCAAATACGGATTGCCCATGGGGGCATGAAAAATCGCAATTTTTCAGAATTTTTTTTCCTAAGATTTTTGCAGAAAGGAACAGCATGTGGAAAAGTGACCTGGGAAAGAACTTGTGGTTTTTATATGAGAATATGCAATAGCATTAAAAAGAGAGGCAGAAAGGTAGTTATTTTCTGTTCCCATAATCACCATAATTTTGTTTTCATGATGACAGCTCATTGGTAATTATCTGTTAGCTATCTATACATAACACACTGATATTTATACTGGTCTAGCATGCCATTATTGAATGTAGGTTTTGCATGTCATGGTCACTAAGCTCCAAATTGTCCAATATATTGTGTACCAAAGTAAAAATGCAGTTCAAAATAGCTGTGAACTAAGCAAATTCCCTAAGGAGAGATGGTCTTCACAATGAAGGGGAAGTGCACACAATTTTATATCTTTTATATCTCTTTCATTTGCTTTAATTGTAGTTATTTTATTTTACTTATTGTTAATTTGAAACACTGACCATATCATTCTGCTTGTAAACTACTTCAACTTAATTTAAATACAGGCATCAGGCAGAATTCCCTAGATTCTGTACTACAAATACTGAATGCAACATCATCTAGTAAACATAATTTATGCATTTTTGATATAATCATCTCATTACAATAATCTCTTTTAACCTTGAAATGCACTTTTTTCAGTTTGCACAATTTCCATCAAAAAGATTTGAAAAATTAATCCTGGGAATTATTTTTCACTATTCTGGGACCTAAAGTTTGTTATCCTCAGACAGCTCTGTGTTCTCTGAGGAACTAAAGAGCTCATCATAGATGGAAAAAACACATACACAGAATTTGAATATTTTTTACATGGGCCTACATAAAATAACATCTAAAGGTCTTGCAGTCACTGTGTAAAGCTTCTTACTTCCCTGATTCAGTTTAATGTGCCACAAGTCCTTTGGAATGTAATCAAAGCAGGCTGCTACCACTACCTTGGAGGCATACATTATAAAATGATTCCTCTCTTTTTATCCATGAACAAATCCCATGGTATCTTCACACAAGTCTTTCTTTCTTTTGGCTCAGGTGAGGATTTCACAAGGCCACTCATTTAGACAAGTATCTTCTCACTTCCCATCTGCCCTCTACATTATTCATAACAGGCACATACAATAATGTAAGTTTCAAGTTCCAGTTAGCAGCCACAGAAAAACCAAGTCTTCTGGGGCACTGTGAAGCATTTCTAACTCCTGTGAATTGATTGATGCATGGCAAAGTCTTTATTTCCTTAAGAAATATCGTTCTGCTTCAGAGTGATTAAAATACCAATTGCCTGAATCCACCAGTTTGCTATTGCCCTGAGTCAGCTTGAAAACACAAGGTGTGATTTTGACATGGTGTGGATTGCCCGACCTGTTACACAATGAACCCCACGGTGAAAGTGTGAGCAGGAGCAACAGACATCAATTTTCCACAGTACCTGGAAAAGGGACTCTCCAAAGAACATTTGCTGTTTTATCATTTTAAACACAGAAAAATTGTCAGTATTTGAGAAAGATGCAAAGGATACAAGTGCAGATATACCTTCTCTGCCCCAAAAATATATTTTGTGTAGGATTTTGCAAATAAAACGTCAGATTTTCTCACAAGGAAGTGAACTAGGTCACTAAAAGAATATTTGCTTAAGCATTCTATGTTCCTAATCTCAATTTTGTAAAAGTTTGGTAATGTCCAACAATTAAGAAATTGTCCTCCCTCCCATCCTCCATCTGAAAACATAAAACACTAAGAGAAGGAATTTCTAGAAGTACATGGCAACTGACTCAAACAACTAATGGATTACACAATTTAAAATCAATAACTAATTAAGTGAAGGTCATCACAAATCAAAAACTGAAGATAAAACATTAGAAACTAACTTGCCAAGACTATAGATCAGACTGTGCAATATGGAATCTGTGGAATCCATCTGGCTAGTGCACTAGAAGAACTCCCTCATCTTTGGTACTTCTCAAGTCAGATGATTCTACAGAACTGTGGAAGTTCTCTTATTTTATTTCACAATACAGAGTATTGCAGGCATATGCTTTCAAAGGCTGCCTTGACAAAATCTCAATAATTTTGGAACAGAGAGGTTTCTAGAGGTAATGCAGTTTATGGTATGTACCAGGGCTGAAAGTGAAGTTAATTTCTATCCACAGCTACAATCATTTCTCCAGAATGTTTTTTTAATAAATGATGCAGCTATGAAAGAAGGCAATTAACACAACATGTACTATGTCCTATCTCTAAGCTGTGAATGTATTTTAATCTTCCTGGAAATGAGTTCACAAATTAATTTCTAGACTAGTTCCTAACACACTTTCACATCTCACAGTAGCTGTGAAGAACAGTAACAGACTGATGTGTATAATAACAATAATCAGTGTATTCTTTTTTCTTTTCTTATAGTAAGATTCTAGCACACAGATACTGTTATATGTCATATTAAATCACTGCCATGTTTCAAATATATGAAGGATATCCAACGAACACTAGAAGCCACGTGCACAACTTCTACCTGAATAACGTTTTTTTGTAGGTTCATGGCTGTGTGTCTGACTCCAGAACTTTTCCTCAAGCCTCTGTAGGATGAATTGGAGCTCATTCTGATCATTGGGACTCTTTGAAACATGAGTCAATTTTCCAAACCCAACCAATTTACATGCAAGTTTTTGCCACTATTTAAGTTGTTTCTAAGAAAAACATTTAACTTGTGTCTAGAACCTGCTACTCACTGCGGACTCACCCTCAGGCACCTTTCAGAGATATTTCCAGCCAATCCCAATAGTTCCCACTAAAAAAATCCAGCGTGTCTTGATTTTGAATAAAAATAATTGCTTGAGAATTATCTGATAATTCTTCTAAACTAGGTTGCATTGTATGTTTTATAGGAACTAGGAACAGGTCTAGCTTTCTTTTATTCTAGGCAACCTTGAAGGTTTCCTAACAGAACATTCATCAAGGTAAAAACCACACACACAACTATTGGCCAAACACCGATAAGTTTGCAGATTACAGGTACAAAGACAATTGCTATCATATCAGTGGGAGTCTCGAGTGACTAAGGGATATAGAGTTTAATTTCTCCCCCATTAGTCCAATATAATTCTTAATACACAGACAGTTTGAGTGATATCTTGAGAACTACAGAAGCATTAATGTATTTTTGATCCAAGTGAATGCTAAGCATTAGTATCTTCCTTAAATAAGGTAAATGCACCAGGGAGAACATGATGACAGTGTTAAAGTTAACGACCCAGTGCAACAAGATTTAAACAGATTTGGCACTTGCTTAATCACATTAATTGCTACATTGGACAAACTAGAGAACAATGAATACATTGTCCCTGAAAGTCCTGCAGCAGCATCTTCTCCATTATGTTAAGGATGCAGTGACATTCATGATCTCCAGGTAACGGAACTTTGAGTGTACTTTGTTTGTCCTGCTACATCAGCTAACTATGAATTATTAATCTAAGCAATCCTCAAAGTATTTTTTTCCCTACTCGGTGAAGTACCTTTAACAAGGCAATCTGTCTCTTTACTTAATCACACCAATACTTGTCAAAGACTATTATTGATTTGGGCATAAAATGGGAAGAAGAGAAGGGAGAATGTCATCTGGTGCTACTGCCCTGAGGTGATTGGCACTCATCTCAAATGTACATGCTCTTCCCTTTCTTAAAAAAAAAAATCATCATGAAGGAACTAGATTTGTCAGAAAGCACTATCAGCCATTCCCCCAAAAGTAACCACAGAAACCTCAGTTCTGGCAAGGTCGTGACAGTCTGGGAAGTGTACAGAGCCTTTTGTAATAGGAAGTTTCAAGACGACTAAGAGTGGTCCTGGAGCAGTGCAAGTATCACTGCAGTCTCATCCTGCCCACAGTCATCTGAAAAGTCTGTGCTGGTTTAGCAGTGGGGTGGCCTCACAGCACTGTCTTGTTCACTTGTGCAATCAATGGAAAAGAAAAGCTTGAACTACATCAGAGGGCTGCAAAACATATCATGGCTGATGCCACTTAGGTCTGATTTGGTTAACAATAATAAAACAAAAATAGGTAAGACAGGATGTTGGTTGCAAAAAACAGAATTCCCACAACCTGGCTGCTACCACAGACATTAGATATTTAAAATAAGATCACTGACAAAAGAAAAAGAGAAATAATTGGAATAAGATTTCCCATTATACAATTAATATGGTCAGATTAAAATGCTTATTTTCATTCAAGAGGGTCTAAGGACACATACTCAATAGTGAAATTAGATAATATAATTAATCAGATAACCTTGCAGAATAAAGGCAATACTCTTACATTTTTAGTTAGATAAAGATCTGCTGGGGTAAAAAATTAACCCAAAAACCTGATTTCCTTTTTTCATTAGTAGATGTGCTCTGTTAGAAAAGCATTTGTTCAGATCTTAGTGAGGGTAATTTTTAATAAAAAATTCTTAGAAAAAAATCAATACAATTACCTTTCATTTCAAGTTCCCAGACTCTAGCCCATTTTACCTCTTTCTTCACAAAATCAGACAAATTTGTGTATTAGAATATCTACAATTTCTTGAGCAACAAAGATAAGAAGTCTTTTAATTACATCCAAGGTCATGGAACTGAAGTGGGCAACAAGACTTTCAGATTTTTTTTCTGCTTACATTATCATATTATGTTTTCTTTTTGCAAGCATTATCTCTAAAGCAAAAGAATCTGCTGTCAGCAACTGCAATAATTTCTGCTAAGTCATTCCACCACCTTGCAAAGACTTTTGAAAGCATAAAAGTGATTTACAACAACATTTTACAACAAAATGCTGCACTAGTTATATGAGAGATGAGCACAGTGTATCAATATGCAAAGAATAGGAAAACTCCTGCAGAAAATATTAGCAACAATCTATAGTTCTGCAGAGTCACAGCAGGCCTAAGACCTCAAAGAACCTGATGATTTCAAATAGCAATAAATTCTGATAACACAGTGACCCAGCTTCAAAGCTCTGCAAAAGCCCTGTGTGAGCCTATCCGAAGGATTGAGAATTAGAGAAATTACCTTCACATTACACGTTGTGAAAACTGTTTCTGTGTAACATATGTAGCAACCTCTTGAGCCAAAGAGATACTTTTGCTTTGTACCAGCCAGGAGAAGCCATAAGTGTTACAGAAACAAGTTCAGCAGCAGCTGAAGGTTCCAAGAGCCATCGACTTCATAGGGAGGGTCTACAGACTTCTGAAGATGACCTGAGTTTTCACACCAGGAAGGAGACATAAAAGACGCAGTACACACATAACCAAATACTCACACAGAAAACATTTTTCTCCCTTATTTCTGTATTTAGTTTCTAATTTGTATACTTCCTCTATTTTCTGGTTATCACTAGTATTTTGTACCTACCAGTGGTTACACAGGTGTTGTAAAATACTGAAGAAATTAACTGCTGAGATGAGGATCAGTGCATAATTTTCAGGGTATCTATTACAACAGATCACATATCGCAAGGGGGATCTACACTTCACAGGCAGGGGATGGAAATTTCAGGAAGGCCAGCAAGAGGGAAGAGGAAAACAGCAACCAAACTTACAGAAAGACATAAGGGAAAGCATTTTACATTGATGTACAAAGGTGATTATAGATCCCTACAATATCATTAATACTAATTCTCTAGGACAAAAATCACACTAAAGAATTTAAGTTCTTCTGTTCTGACAGTTAATATCTTTGGAGCAGTTTTGTTTTCAGTGTACCAGTTGCATAGAGGGAAAGTTTATGTGATGGAATGGAGATGCTGCAATCCCTGTTCTGTCCCTTTTAATTCTGGCTTTTCAAATGACATGAGGAACCCAGGTGGAAAGAATCGCTCTGCATGTCTGGCCATGTGGCAGAAAGGAAAGTGTAATTGATTGTTCTTATTAAGGAAACTGGTTTAGCCAGAAGTATTAAGTTTATTCAGTTTCACGGTTAAAATGAAATATGCAATGCAGTTAAATATTCCATCTTTATTTTATATGTAGCTTGAGCTGCCTATAGTTATTTCAATGATAGCAATAATGAAAATTGCAATGTAAACCTAATTAGGAAGTTAATGGAAAAGGAGGAAAGAATGCTGTGATCAAAACTCATCTTTAAATGCTGATAATCCATACATTGTCACTATCAGTAAAAATGTCAAGAATTGCCCCAAGACCATGAAAAAGAAAGAATGGCTAGAAAAAGACGGAGATATTAAAACAATAAGGGAGTCAAATAATGGTTTTGGAGACTGAAAGAAACAAGCTGTCTTCCAGCTTTTATTTTATATAAGTCTAATAATAAATAACTCTTCTGTGCTAATCACCTTGCAGAAAGATTAATTTCTGGGTACCCAAATACTGGATATATTCCCACACTAGATATGTTATCACTGTAGCATCTGTAAATGGACCAGAAACTCCTGAAGTGAAGGTTCAAAAAAAGATACAGAATTATACAAGCAATTTACCCACTGGAAGAGACACACAGATTCTATATTGTTAGTAAGAAAACACTAAGAGGAGATCACTGTATTTGTCTTCCCAAACACATGTTTTTCAGTATTATATCAGGAATGCAGTAATTTCTATATAAATTAGGTCACTTACTGTCCAATTATGACATCTCCATGAAATTTGTATAAGGTACTATTAAATTCTTATTAAAAAAATTATTAGTGTAGTCAGGTGTCATCTGAAAAACAGCTTTAGAAAATAAGCCTTGATGCTGTCAAGCAATGAAACAGCTGAAATGTTTAAGGCAACAGTATTACTTTTCTGTACCTGGAAAGCTACTAACCCAAAGTAACAGAAGGAACTTTAAGAAGCTATTAGTGAAGTTTCTGTCTCTTCAGAACAGCTGTAATTGACCAAAGAAAGCAACCTGACAAAATACAGCTCACTGGTTTCAGAGCTGAGATTCTGCCTCTCAGCATTAAACAAGTAGACTCTGATGGGACCAGTCACATTGCAGCAGAAAAGCAAGTGATAGCCAAAACTACTCTCTACTGATTTTTTTTTTAATTTGCTCTCAGAAGCATGTTTTAAACAGCTCCAAGAGAACAATCTGTAAACAAGCACTTTTAAAGTCTATTAGCCTATTAAACTCTTGTAATCTACTGTGAGTTCAAATCTTTCAAAGTTTTCTTCGGATCATTTTAATTGTCATTTCTCTGATTAGGACTACAGTGATTCTTCTACCTGGCTAAGAGCCCAGAAGAAAATCTTGTAACATAAAGTATTATGTTACAGGGTGAAAATATAACCCCAGAAGAAAAAATAATCTTTATCCTTTCTCTCTCCTTAATGACTTAAAATTATGAAAGGTTTAAAGGATGCAGAAAGGGTCTTCAAATAAGAAAACACCCAGGAAAATACAGAACTTAATCACCAAGTGTCTCCTGTGTACCTTGCTGCCACACACCTGGAGATTTTCTGCTCAATGAACAAATGCAGTTGCCTCAAGCCTGGTATCCTTGTCCTTGTTCTCTGGCGTCAGGGAATGCACGTGGTGTTCTGGGTCAGCACTAAAGCCCAGCCTGAAGGGTTGTGGTGCACGTAGGGAACATTCAGAAGCACCTCCTCCATGAGCCACACCCATCTAAAGCATTATACAAGTGATAACCAACATTATTTAGAAAGCTTTAAAAGATAATGCAGCCCTTCTGCTTTGACAGCATTTAACTTTGATTGATGTATATGCTTAACAAGGAAGCCAGCCACGAGACTTGCCTGTCAAAATCCTGGCATTTTAATGCTCGTGCCTGACTTCACTCTCACAATTAACTGATGCTCGCCGGTTTCTCAGCAAGACACGTCACCCAGCGGGACAGCACAGCACTGTGTTATCTTGCCTTAGAAACGAGTTAGACAAACACTGCTGGGACAGCACGTGGAAAAGTCTGTCAATGATGAGAACCATGAAGCTGTAACAAACAGAGTGAGAGAAGCAAACATTCCAGAAGCCTAATGACTGTTTCTAATATCCATAGGAAAGGCTACAGATTTGCAGCAGTAAGGTAAGCAGCAGGCAGCAAGGAAAACTGAAAAGTCTCTGAATGGAGTTCCAGGCATTAAATGCTTTGCTGTAGCTCTTTCTACTACCTGCTGTCAAATACTTCAAAGAAAAATATGAGAGATACCACATGAGATAAACATGGCAACAAGCTTCTTATTCAAGTATTTCAGCCTCATTCCTACTGCTTGAAGATTCAGACATGGTTGCTTATATCCTTGACTGTTTTTAAGCATAAATTAAAACACTTCTCTTAGTCAAAAGCATTCAATGCCTTTCAATTGTCATGGATTTGTTTTGTCCTAGGGCAACAAGACTGAAGGAATCCAATGCCTATGGAAAACATGCCTCTTTAAACTCACCTCTACTTCTAAAAGTAAATTTAATTTTGAATGTAGCCTACAATGTAAGAATCCTACTATGAAATCATAAAATCTAAAATGCTCGATTACAAAGCCTTTTTCAAGAAAAACAGTCTTACAGTGCAGGTTTTGGTGGGTTTATTATTTGAGGAACAACCTCCTTCTGCATTGGTATGCTTTTCTGTCAAGACAACATAAAGGGCTTCTTAATACTTGTTATCACCCACTAATTTTCACTGTCATGAAATGTTTTTATTACAAAGGAAAATGAAAAACTTTCCGCTGCTTAATCCATTTACATTTCTATATATTTCAACTGTCTTGTTATTTATTTTTTCAGATACTTAGGTATTACTACATCTCTATTACTACAGCTCTTTATGCTTGAATCTGCTTCTAAAAGAAATCAACTTTTACAACCATTCTCAGTCTGCTATAATATCTTTTTTATGATGCAGTAATTAGAACTCAACATAGTACTTTATGGGAGAACTTAACAAGAAATTGCAACTCTATCAACCTTTAACTCTTACTCACCTCTGCTCAGTTCTTGTACTCACAACACTCACCTTCAGAAGCACAACCAGCTCTGCTCCTCAGAGCACTCACCCACCAGACGGACAGCCCAGCTGGTTTGTATTTCTGCTGCTGACTCTCAAAATGCCTCTTCTACTGGTTTGCATTCAGCACAGGTGCAGGGGCACAGCCCCCGTTGTCCTCTGCACTTCCCAGCACAGGCTGAAAGCAAAGCTGGGGTCACTGAAGCACCCAGGGAGCAACAGCTGGAGATACCCACCCTGCCCTTTGAGAAAGGGCAGCTCCTTGGAGTGGGATGCTAGGACCATGGCACTGCCAGGAACATGTTTCCACCACAGCTTATGCCCAGCCCTGCTCTCTCAGCTCCACCAGAAACTGTAACTGCACATGGACAGCTCTGTTCCCATTCCTCTTCTCTACTCAGTTCCTGGCAAAGAGATAAGCAGGTTAATAATGCAATTCTTTCTACCACTGATTTTTAACCACACATTTTCATGTTTAAAACTTACATATAAAAATAGATAATGTATACCTAAGTGCATTAAAAACTGTTAAAAATACTAACATTTTCATATGTCATTATATAAAATAGTTGGTTTTCTGGCCCTGTTAGGTACCTGGACATATTTTCTTGGGAAAATAAATGGTTAGGAATATACACACACCAGTACTCTCAGTTTCAAAAGTATATTTCTTACGTGTCATTTACCAAAATTACATTGAATTGAGAAAGTTTGCATTATAATTATAAACTCTAAGGGCACTAAGACATTATTTATCATTACTTTGTTATTAAATAAACCAAGACTATCTCACGTTTTATTTTATTTAAAAAACAAAACAAAACAAACAAACAAACAAAAAAAAACATAAAAAAAAAACCAAGCACCTGAAGAACTCACTAACCATCTTCTTTGTAGCTTGGGTTTGGGGTTTTTTCTGTCATTTAGAAAGCAAAAAGTACATTGTTCTTTTCTGCATGATTAACATTTTCCCTCTGAAAGATAATACATTTTAAAAGAGAATTAATTTTTCAAACTCTTATTACATTAATTCATGCAGGACAACATTAACTGCATACAGAGCTTGAGGTCAGGTGGAATAATTACCTGATCAAATTCAGGTTTACTATTATGGTTCTGTCTAAAGTCCAGTGAAAACTTTGGACTGTGATGTTCAGTTTTTTAGTAGCAAGAGTTAGTTTGTATGTGTTTTCAATACATATCAACATTCACAATACCTCCTTTACCTCTACTTAATGCCATCACTTTCCTGTTTCTATCCTTCCTCTTTTTGTTTTCCTCTTGGTAAATGTTGTATTTACAACTTCTGTGATATTTCTTTAAATTATGTGTTCTGTCTCAATACCTACTGAAAAGAAAATAAAGTATATTTTAAAAAAAAATTTAAAACAACATTATATAATTTCCAAGTTAGGATATTAATAAAGGTATACATTTGTCAATCCTTTCCTCAAATAGTTATTTTTCTATTATTTGAAAACATCATCATAAACAGGGCTAAGAAAACAAATAGGTGTTGCCCCTGAATAATTTTGGCATACTGTCTGTGTTTATGTCTAGTATGCACTATTTTCTAAACATTTTTGTATTGTTCCATTTATTGAGTTTCTTTCACAATTGCTTTCAGTTGTTTGCTAGTGTTTATTTCTGAACATCAAACATTTGTAAACACCTGTCAGTTGCAAACAATTTCTTTACTGGGGGGACAACTACACTGTCAGAGGCACTATATTCCAATTTCAACTCCAGAAAACACTCCTCTATTATGTCCCTTAAGCAAAGGACTTTACCTCATCATTATTAGGGAAATACAGCTGTTGCAAATGAAGTATTAAAGTGCTTTTACTTTTTTTTTTTAGTGGTGTTTCCTACCAGAATTAAATATCCTTTCTCTGCAGGTTTAGCTTAAAAACAAACAAACAAACAAAAAACACACCAAAAAATTAAAAAGAGAGAGAAGGTAATATATTAAATTTGTCTATATAGCTGTTAGTTATCTCCAATTTTACATGCATGGATTCTCCCTGAGAAGAAACACTAGCCACTATTTGCTGGGCAAAGCTTTTATAAAAATAAAATACATGAAAACAAATGCTCGATTTCAGACTGGACATTCCCACAGACACAGTGGGAATATTCATAGCCACATACCTTTACCGAATACAAGGAACAAGAGCTTCCTTTGGAGAAAAGTGTTAGCTCACCCCTGCACTTGATCACATTTCTACCATTACTGCAGAAGGCGGCAAAGAACTTTCAGTTTTATGAACCGCTGACAGACTACCAGCTCCTGTTACTGTTGCTAATACTCTTATCGGACACGGCAGAGAAGCTCCGAGGCAGAGCTGAAAGTACTGAAATAAAGACATTCCGGGGTGAAGCAGAACCGCCCGCTCTGAGAGACCCCCACCCGAGCAGCGCCCGCCTCGGGCCGGCCGGGGACAGGGACTGGGGGACCCTCGGGAACAGGGGCTGAGGGGACACCTTGGGAACAGGGGGGATAAGAGGGACCCTCGGGAACACGGGGCTGAGGAGTGTCCCTCGGGAACAGAGGGAATGAGAGGGACCCTCGGGAACAGGGACTGGGGGACCCCTTGCGAACAGGGGGGATGAGAGGAACCCCCTCGGGAACAGGGGGAAATGAGGAATGTTCCTCGGGAACAGGATGCTGAGGACGACCTCGTTATCAGGGGGTGCTGAGGGGACCTCTTGATTACAGGAGGTGCCGAGGGGGACCTTTCGATAACACGGGCTGCTGAGGGGTGTCCCTCGTTAGCCAGGGCTGCCAATGGGCGCTCCCCGTTCCCAGGCGCTCCGGGACGCTCGGTGCTGCCCCAAGCCCCGGCAGGCGCCGCCCCAGCCTCGGCAGGCACCGCCCCGGCCGGCACTGCCGCTCATGCGCCCGCGGGCCGCGCAGGCGCCGCGGCCAGGGCAGGCCGGGAGGAGCCGTCATGGTTTACATCTCCAACGGTGAGGGCCGCGGCGCGGGGCAGGGCTCTCTGGGGACCGTCTGGGGGCTGCCTGGGCACCGACCGCGGGCACCGGGTCCCCGCCGGGCTGAGCGCGGCCCCCGCTGTCGGGAGAGCGCGGCGGGGCCCGCCCGCTGCAGGTGTCGTGTCACCCGCGGCCTGCGCTGAGCCGCTTCCAGACCGCACCGGGGGGACTTTGGAGAGTCCGAGCGCGTAACAGAACAGCACTTTAACCACGTACGGGGAGACAAACACTGCAGTGGGACTCTTTGTAGGTTTCCTGGACACAGAAACCCCCTTGGCGATGGCGACCCCATTACTTGGAGTGTTTGGGCAGTAAATACCCTGTAGGGAGTGAAACTCGCCGCCGTTGCCCTTGAAGTGACGTTTCTCCCTCCCACTTGCACATTCTGGACTCAGCAGATACGTGTTCGTGCATCGTACTGTACAGTGTCACACACTGAACATCACTGGATGTTTTGTGTTTGGATATGTTACAGGACAAGTTCTGGATAACCAGAGTCGGGCTCCCTGGAGTTTGTCATCTATAACAGATTTCTTCTGGTCGATAGCAGATTTTGTGGTTCTGTTGTAAGTAGAAGTTAATTCTTTTGCTAAGCTTTGTTTTAGATTTGCCATAGGTAGAAGCTACTCAGTGCTATCAGTAAGACAACAATAAAAATGTTGTGTTTACTTTTCAGCATTCCGTATCTGTAAATGTTTTACTATGACTACGTGGCTTTGTTTATTAAGTGCTACGGTATTCTTAATAAAAAGTGTATGAAAAGTGATACCAACGTCTTGACAGTTCAAATGAGTTTTCTTATATTTCATCTATTTTGATACTGCAGAAAAGAAAAAGCTTGCACTTTTGTTAAACAGTGTCTAATAGCTGATCAAATAATTAAGCTATTATTTGAAGAATCTCTACTGCTGACAATAGATCATGGCCTATGTAAAAATAATCACACAGCAGTAATAACAAATTTATGGCCCCAGATGAAAGCCAGTTCAGAAACACAAAGTTCTTGTGGTGTATTCAACAGTTCTTGATTATTTCAGTTACAGGTTTATAATTTATGCATTTCTTGCATATTTACCCAAAAAATAGATTTTATAGTTTGAGCCTCAATGTAATTTGGAATTACTTCTTGTTTTACTTTGATATGTAAAAGAATTGCCAAAATTCAAACAACCTTGGTCTTGGCAAGATACATTTTTCATTCCTGAACACAACTTATGTTTTTCAGGCCTTTTCTTACCTTACAATCCCAAAAACTGATAAACTATATCTAGCAACCAATTCGTCTAACTCTTGGTTTATCTTTCAGTTTCCAGAGCATTATTCAACCAGATTTGAGAAGAAGAGGCTACACATCCTCCTATTCAGGATACAATGACGGAAGAGGGTATTTTTTTCATATTCATAACAGTTCTGATTTTTTTTTACTATCTTAACAAAATTTTATGCGTCTGTGTAGATTAATTGGGTTGTGTAGGAAGACTAAAATGTTCATCTGCGGTATTGTTGATAACAATACACAGCTTTGGACAGCTGCAAAAACATATCCTAATGCTCTCTGAAACTATTTTTCAAGCCTGACTTATTAGAAAAGATGCATCTTTTTGAAATTCATCTTTTTTAGACTTGCTTATACTCAGCACTTGATTTACATTACCTCAATCATTTCATGTGTTATATTACCTAAACATAAAGGAAAACACTTCTTTGTAGGGGTCTGTGTAAAAGCATCAGTTACCTGTAGCCTTCTGAGAGACAGGAGCAAGGAGAATAGTGCATAGAAGAATTTTTGTGAAAGTGAGGTTGGGGTTTATTTACAGCTCTTAATATGAAACTCAGCTTTTTCAGACTTTCTATCTTTGTAGTTACTGTCATTTAGAGACAGTGTTACAGTTTAGAAGTTTAATGATAGAATTTCTTTTCAGGCCTCCAGCGCATCCTCGCCGTAGAATGGGTCGAATAAACCACATCGGTGGAGGCCCCAGTCCACCCCCAATGGCTGGAGGTGGATGAGGAAGGTAATTCCAAATCTGCTGAATCCTGCTTTGAACATTGAGGCGGGGGGTGCAGGTAATAACAATAATCCAAGGTTAAGGTAGAATGTTCTCCTTTTGCAAAAGTTACCAAAATAGGCAGATAATCAAAATGGTTAGATACTTCCAGTAAAGTGGAGGAGATGGTAAAAATTTTGGCTCAGAATCGGTGTCTTTCAATTGCACAGAATTGGATATACAAAGTGTTAGCAAAGATTTTTGAACAAAGATCATTAAAAAATTAGTTATAACTTTTTGTATTCTTTGGCTGTGTATTTGAAGGCTTCAGATCGGAAGCAACTGAAACTTTGTTTACATTTCTAGTAGTTAGCAAAAAACATGCAAGGGTTTTTTATTATTTTAAATAGATACTTATTAATAGAAAAGAAGGAAAATAATAAAGTTGTTAAAAAGACTAAGTAAAAATCTTTTTTTCCCTATTGCTATAATACAGCCATGTAAATCTTGAATTCCAGTGAAGTATCAAAATCAAAACTGCTTAGAAATGGAGGCAAAAGCCCACAGCTTGAACTTTAATAATGTTTTATTAGTTATTTCAGCTGATGGAGTTACATCTACACACAGTATGGTTTAATTTACTTTAAGACCTAAGTAAACAATCCTTCTTTGTCTTTAGTCACTCCCTGTTGTTACCATAACAAAAATTACAAGGAAATAAACCACAGGCAGGTGGTTAATACCTGTAAGTCTAATAGAGAAAAGTTCATAATCCAAACCACACATACACCAATATTTCAGTGCCCTAGAAGAAGCATGAGCTGCTTCCAAAAGGCATGTTGTAGGTTTTGTTTTTTCTTTTTAACTAGACATGAGGCCAGCAAAGGGGATGGCTTTTGGCTAATCACAGCACTGTGTAACCTGCTCAGGAATAAAGTCTGAAAGTTCTTAGCGTGTTTCATTTAACTAAATTTAAAACAACTTTATTTTAAAATTATTACCTACTTAATTTTATCTCACGAAGAAAGGCCTTGTTGTCTTTAAATGTACTGTAATTGCGTTATCTTTTAGGTAAACGCCTGCTGAGGAGGCAGGCACAAGTGTACACATTTACAAGATGTAAGAAGAAGAGTTTAGTGGTGGACCAAATGAGTTTGAACATTGTGAATGTGTACATCTGACTGGAAACTGTTCTGTGATATAAGCAGATTAATGAAGTTGTACTGGGAACTCCTTCTTCAAGGATCCGGTGTAACTGAACCACAGTTTTATTAAATACATGTTTACTGTCTAAAGTCTTTGTATAGTTTCTGAATATTTTACTGTAGCTGCAAATAAGTAAATTATATTTGGCTTGTCACAAGGCTCACTTTCTCATCATTTTTAGAAACTGAAAAAATCTGAAGCACAGTAAGTCCCTTTGCTATTCAAATGAGGAATAATACATATTTATAGTTGATACAGCTGATCCCTCAAGAGCAGTGCTTTCTAAGGTTTTGTATTTACTCTTTGTCAGGACAAACATTCTGTACTTTGCTGTATTTTCATGGTATTAATGATACTCTAAAAGCACTTTAAAAATGCAATTTACAAATTACCCTGTTTTGCGATCCTTGCCTTTTACAAACTTGCTTCCTTAAGACCCATAATGGGTTTTATACCATAAACACCTCTTGAAACAGATTTATAATTCCAATATAAACTTACACAAATGTATAAGCTTATTTACTGCACAAATTTGGATAAAACTTTCAGGGTTTTTTCAGTAAAATTAGGTCTTGTTTTTAGTACATGAAGAAAAAGGTAGTGAACTGAAATACCGAGTGCTAATGCAGAAAAGTTATTTTCTTTCAAACAGTAACTGCCTTTTATCTACTTTACCCCATTTCAGGATAAGAGTTTCTTACTGTTCTTTGGGTTCATTTGGGATTTGGTTTGTTGGGCGTTTTTTTGTTAGTTGGGTTTTGGCTTTTTTTTCGTTTGTTTAGAGAGGGCTGCATCTATTTGAGAAAACATTACCTGACAAGAATTCAGATTAAATTATTTTCTACAAGATGCCACTGCAAAAAATTTACTTAAGCCTCCCTAATAATCTCTTGTTAAAGGAAACTTTCCTGTCCAACCATCCAGGAGCCGCTGTGGCAGTGACACCCACACCACCTGGGCTGGGACTGAGGCCCCTTCCCAGCGGGTGGCTCCAGTGAACCTGTGGGGGCCCTGCTTGACTCCCCACACCTCCCATTCAACACACGGTCACACCAGGTTTCCTTACGAGCTCAACCCCATAGGAGCTTTCCCGTAGCAGTCTGAGGTCTGCATCCTTAAAATAATATTGGTGTAATAAGTGAGTTAACAACAGCTCGAGTTGGTCTCTCCGAGGAGGAACCCCGAACAGGGGAACCCCTGGGCTTTTATCCCTTCACAGTCCAAGCACTGGAAAATCTGGAGGTCGCCGGCTCCTGCCGTGTGTCTCGGTGTCTTGTCACTGGCCGGGCTACAGGTCCCTGTGCCCTTTGCTGTGCAGTTCACGGTCTCTCGCCTCGGGCTCTGGCCCCAAAGCGCTCACCCAGCAGCTCGCACTGCACCTGCGCTGAATGTATCCTCCGCTCTTTAACAGGAAATAAACACATCCAACAATGCCTCTCGATTAGCGAGCCCCTTCAGCGGCTCCCACTCCTGCTACACTACCAAGGAAAACTTACCACCTTCAGACTTGCTGTGTAACAGCAACTTTCAGCCTTAGAAACCAGAGGTCCCGTAGCTGCACTCACACGTCCCACCTGCACAGCGTATGGAGGAACTTGCTGCCCACACACGAGGTGTGTCCAGGCAGACTGGCCATCGCTGGCTCTTCACGGCTGCACCACGTACCTCAGCCGTGCGGGGTATTTTCAAGCTGTTGAGGGGCTGCACTACCCCTCCTGCAAACCCATCAGCAGTAACAGCCCAGCTCAGCACTTGGCTGCTGCTCCACCGGGGCCGCCCCCCAGGCTCGGTCATTCCGCTGCTCGGCCCCGCACAGCACCAGGGCCGGGACAGGCGCTGCCTCGCTGCGAGCTAAGCCGGCCCGGGGCAGGCCAAGGGGCTGCCGAGCCCCCTCCAAGCCGAGCCCCCGCGGTACCTGCTCGAGGGACCGCACAGCCCCCCCCGTGCCCGCCCGGGGCGCTGCTGCGCTCATTCCCGCCCCGCCCCCGGCCCCGCCCCGCCCCGGCCCCGGCCGGGCCCGGCAAACGCGGCTTCCGCACGGCCGGAGCATGACCCAGGCGGAGAAGGGCGAGGCGGAGAACGGGAAGGACAAGGAGCGAGACAGGGAGCGAGAGCGGGAGCAGCGCGGTGTCAAGCGGCCCATCGTCCCCGCCGCCGTGCCCGAGTCCCTGCAGGAGGTGAGGCCCAGCCGCGGCCGCTCGGAGCGGCGCTCCCTCCCCTCCCCGCTGGGGCGGGCCCGGCCCAGGCTCGGCCTTTTAAAGGCCTGGGTTGGGGGGGCGGGTGTGGAAGGGCCGCGCGTCTCCAGGTGGGAATGGGAGGGCTCCAGTTGGGCGTGGGGCCTCCTGTCTCACTCCATGCACTCTGTGCCGCTTTCAGCAAATACAGAGCAACTTCATCGTGGTGATCCACCCCGGCTCGACCACCCTGCGGCTCGGGAGGGCCACGGACACGCTGCCCGCGGGCATCCCGCACGTCATCGCCCGGCGGCACAAGCAGCAGGGACAGGCGGCCTACAGGGACAGCTGGCTCCTCAGGGACGGCCTCAATGTAAGCCGCGAACACCGCGCGGCCTCCCGGCTCGCTGACTGTGTGCTCATTGCTCATCACTCTTGCATCTTGGTCTGTTGTGTAGTGCATATCTGCCCTTCACACTTCATGGTTTTGCAGAGGACAGTAAATCTCAAGTCAAACTTTCTGTCACACTTAATGCACTGTAGTTGCCATGTAAAGTCAGCACCAGTCTATGTTCGGGTTTTATTTGATAGATTGAGGGTTTACATATTGATTTCCTTGTGCTGTGGTCTGGTACCATACTTGGTATTTCTCTTGATAAAATGCCATCTGCAGGACTAGAATTGGACTTCTCCATTTGTAAATGCATTGGTTGCAAGCTGGTTTGTGACTTTGGTAACACAGCAAGTAATTTTAGTCCAGCCTGCTCAAAAGTATATATAGTGGTCTTATTCATTATCTGAATCTGTAAAAAAATTAAATTAATGTCTTTAATATTAAACCTCACATTTAAATAACTGAGATCTATTTAAGCATTTTTGCTCGTACTTAATATTTCTGTAGTTAAATAATGGCCTGTGTACCTCACTCTGAAGTCCAGCAGCCACTCCAGTCAGTTAAAAGATTCAAGCTGACTTCAGTAAATAAGTGTTGGGAACACTAATACAAAAAATAATTTCTTTAAAAATAAGCGTGTTTATCTTGCATTGTACAACCTCTGTCCTTTCCACAGTCCATCAGCCACAGTAATGATTTCATTGTTTAGCCGTGGCTTCAGTATTATGAGTATACAGATGTGTAATTGGAAAGCAACTATTTACGCTATATATTTGGGGTTTTCCTTAGAAACCTGAAAGCACAGAGCAGAGACAAAATGGCCTTAAAATGGTGGACCAAGCAATATGGTCCAAAAAGATGTCGAATGGAGCGAGGCGTATACCAGTGTCACCTGACCAGGTAAATCATTCTCAAGATTTTATTAAATTCTTCATTCACACAGGCCTTTGGTGCGTGTGCATTGCTGTGTTTTAGTGAAGTGTAGATATCCTTTATACAGCAAATATGGGTAGTGCTGTTGTGTGACCTATCTCTGAAGATCTAAGAAAACTGAGATGTAAATGTTTCCTCAAGGGGTGGTGTCAAAGCAGTGTTTAGTTTTATTTCCATGCACAAAAAGTGACTGGTGAAATATTTGTCAATGGGATTTGTTTTGATTACATTTCAGGCCAGGTCATACAACAGACAGATGCGACCAGCTATTTTGGACCACAGCTCTGGGGCCAAGTGGACAAACACATCAAATCATCCTGAATTTTTGGTAGGAGAAGAGGTAAGATTCCTTTTCCTGCTGAATGAGGCTTCCTATGTTTTAATGCAGCAACACCCTCAGTAGCAGTGTGCTATAAGGTAGTATTTACTGCAAGAGATGTAAAGTTAGCCAAGCGATATGTGAGAAACTTTACTATGGAATAATTGAATATTTATTATCATTCAGCAAGACCAGAGGGTTTCCCCCACTTGCCTAACAAGTGTCTTGGATCCTTTGCAGCTATCAGTCATTGTTTCTGCAGGGACTAGGCTAGATCTTTGTCCATATGGCATAAATCAGAGAAAAGGCAAGAAACAGATAAAAAGGTTGGTACATGGAATTGCTGCTGAGTAACTAGATATTCATGAGCTTCAAAGAGTTTAAATTATTTTAGTTTCTCATTTGAGATAGTGGAAAATACCATTACATTTGGTAGATGTCTGTGAGTAAGAGCATTGAATCAATTTAAACAATGTATTTGCTGCCTTTATTTTAACAGTTTACAGTCAAGCCCTGTTAGAAAGAAACCCACTGTATTGCTGTCACATCAGTCTGAGTGCTGCTGTGTGTCATTATATCTGCCTCTGAAATGTTTTTCTTTCTAATATTTGTTACTAATTTTTTTGGAAAAGCAACACATAGAACATCATGTCTTATTTTCAGGCACTGTATGTTAATCCATTGGATTCTTATAATATACATTGGCCTATCAGAAGAGGGCAGTTGAATCTCCATGCAGGACCTGGTGGCTCCCTCACTGCTGTATTAGCAGACCTTGAAGTTATATGGTCACATGCAATACAAAAATATCTGGAAATACCACTGAAAGACCTAAAGGTAAGCTGTGAACAACACATTTATGTGGGCTGTATGCACTTGTATAAATGTTACTGTACAAGAGAAGGCACTTGCTGTTATTGGGAGCCTCTTATTGGTGCTTTTCTTAACAAATACATTCTGTGGGCATGGTTCCTAAGACCTCATTTGGAATTTTGTTCATGTCTTTAAGACAAAAATTGTTGATAGAACTTCTAATGAGGAGGTGTAGAAATCCCATTATAGATATTTCACAGTTGGGGTGTTTTTTGTTGGGCTGTTTTGTAAAGGAGGCACCTGAGGAAGAGTGGCCTAACACATAATTCCTTGTGCTTGCCAAGTAGGTGTTTTTCTCATATTTGATGTATTTTTAAACATTTTAGTGACCTACAAACTCTTAACTTGGCACGCACTTTGAACTCATTTTTTTAAGTATTAAAAGCCTTCCTCTTTTCTATAATTTTGCTTTTTTTTAATAACTTGTATATCATGCTTTCTTCCTCAGCATCAGGTGTTCAAGAATATAAAGAGAAACTTGTTTTGAGAGCTGGCTTTAATTTACTGTTCTTGTCTTCAGTACTACAGATGCATTTTACTAATTCCAGACATTTATAATAAACAACATGTGAAAGAACTGGTAAATATGATCCTAATGAAGATGGGCTTCTCAGGTAAAACCATACTCAAGCAAGTACTTAATGAATAATTGCATAAACAGATTTTTTTTCCTTTAAGGCACAGTTTCGCACATCAATTCCACTTTGGCTGGGACTAGCACTTCCATCTTTTGCTGTTCACATAACTGTTGTCTCTTTTAAAGGGGCTGAATGGTTGGCTGGTATTGAAACAAGTTTTTTGGTTTGCTATTACAAATTACCACTGTGGGTTTCTCATTCAGCTGAGGCAAAAGTAGCAACAGTGATTTCTCAAGTATTTCTAAAATGCACAGTGTTAACTCCACAGAGAATTAAGATTCTTAGACTTCAGGAAAAAAGTGTATGATGGAAGATGCTGCTACTGTCCACTCTATGGAATGATGTAATAGGAAGTTTCAAAGTTGGTTTAAGTGTGTACAGTAAATACAGCAGAACAATAAAATAAAAAAATAAAAGCAAAACCACTCTGCAAAGCCATTTATTTTTATCAGATAGATATGCAAGGAATGCACAGGAAAAAGGCTTAAAAAGTGGACAAGAATAATAAGTTAACTCATTGTTTGCCTGGTCTCTATCTTAATTGTAAGGTGTTGGAGATTAAAATTGTTATTGTTTAATAATTGATCAGTACAAAGTACAAGCAGTTTTGAAATATTACTCTCAGCAGAATATATACTTAGGTAGTGTTGCTTAAACAGTGAAAACATTTAGCCTCTTCTAATCAAAGATACTCAGTTTAGAAAAAGAGACTTTCCATCTGAAGGAATTAAATAGGTAGTAAATAAACACTGCATAAAGAAAGAATGATCTCATGAGATCTAAATTTTGTTCCCATGTATGTATTGACTGGATTTGTTTCATCATGTTAAAATGAACTAGCCATATTGGCTATTTTAGGTTTTGAGAGAAGGGTTCTTGATGATGCTTTGTTTGAATCCTCCTGAGTTTCTGAATAGCAGTAATGTGAACACTGCTAGCTGATATTACTCTGTAAAAATGTGCTGGCACTGGGATAGTCCATTAAATGTCAGCAACGTGACTCTGGAGTTTGGCGTGAATTTAATGTAATTTTCTCTCCTATTGCTAGGAATTATTGTACACCAGGAGTCTGTCTGTGCTACCTTTGGAAGTGGTTTAAGCAGTGCATGTATTGTAGATGTGGGCGATCAGAAGACAAGTGTCTGCTGTGTAGAAGACGGTGTTTCCCATCGCAACACCAGGTATCTTCTAATACGCAGGGTTATTACAAGCATGTTCTTAGTTGCTCACCAAAAACCTGACTTTAAAAAGGAAACATTTTCTATGAATACCAATTTGTTTTCTCCTGTGAGCCATGTAACAGGGCCAACTGTTAAAATATGAACTTTAGAGAATTCTGATGTCTTTAAAAGAAGAAAACAGGCAGAACTGCCCAGAACTCATACTGTGCTCTGCAAAGTATGAGAAGGTCATGATCCCAGCATGTCTAAAGTCTTCCAAGTATTCCTATGCATGCTGCTGCAGGCAGCCAGTATTTCAGCAAATAAATAGAAAAATCTGTTTCTTCTCTGTGCTTTAGGCTGTGCCTTGCATATGGAGGATCTGATGTGTCAAGGTGCTTTTACTGGCTTATGCAACGAGCAGGATTCCCATACAGAGACTGTCAGTTAACTAATAAGTTGGATTGCCTGCTGCTGCAGCACCTAAAGGAGACATTTTGTCATCTAGACCAGGTGAGAGGGGGAAAATAGTGTGTTCTCCAAGACTTAAAGAATTCAAGAGTAGGTAAATGAAATCCATAGTTTGAAGAATTTTATTACTTCTTGTTGTTTCCTAGAGTTTAAAAAGATTTTATCACTTGATAAATATAAAATATACAAGTTTTTGTTTACATTGTTTTTGACCTTAGGATATTTCTGGATTGCAAGATCATGAGTTCCAAATACGGCATCCAGATTCTCCAGCTTTGTTGTACCAGTTCCGATTAGGGGATGAAAAATTACAGGTGATTTTTTAAAATTAAATTACAAGAATTATATTAAGCATTAAGACTCAGAGTCTCACTTCACATCAGCCCAATGCTACTATACCCATGTCATTTATGGATTGTTCTTAAACTATTCTTGTTGATAGTTCTAAAATTAATAACTAAAGGTATGAATGGGCCTAACGGGCATTTACAGTAAATGCCACGAAAAGAAAAACTATATAGTAAGCTCCTGTCAAATCTCTCATTCTTCAGGCTCCAATGGCCCTGTTTTATCCGGCAACTTTTGGAATTGTTGGGCAAAAAATGACAACTTTGCAACACAGGTCCCAAGGTGACCCTGAGGATCCTCATGATGAACATTACCTGCTAGCCACACAAAGTAAGCAGGAACAGGTGTGTAAATGCTGGCTTTCTTTTTCATTAAGTATCATTTAACTGGGAAACAAAATGAGGACTCATTAGCTTATCTCAGAAACAAAACTTTGTTACCTGGGTCAGAAGCATTAAAGAATAAAATTAGATTAAGGATTTATGGATGTCTAGACAAGTCTTTAGTTAGCACTGTGTATTTCCAGAGTCTAAGAAGGCTTTATATAGGACTGACCAATCTAATGGAGTTCAAAATAAAACCCTTACTTTGAATGTGGGGATTAAAATGAAAATTAGATGAGGTAATAATGCAGTGTTTAACCTGGCTGTGCAAAAAGGTGAAGGAAAGTGCAATGGTGTTTAGTTAAGTCTTTGTACTGTTGTATAACCTGCTGAAGATATTTTTACATTCCTCATATTTAATTTTTTCTCATTTTTAAGTCTTCAAAAGCTACAGCTGACAGAAAATCTATGTCGAAGCCTGGTGCATTTGAGGGAGAATTGAGAGGCCAAGCCTCAGACATTTCAGAGAGGATCTACCCGCAAGAAGTGGAACTGGGATCTTCCCAGAGTGATTGTATGATACCTGGCAATGATTCAGAGGAACCTTTAACTGCACACATGTCCAGGAAAACTGCTATTTCTCAGTTTGAAGGCAAAGCCTTGGGCCTTGACAAGGCCATCCTTCACAGTATCGACTGCTGTGGTAAGAATTACATTTGTACAAGTCTGTAAAATATGCATGTCATTGTGGATTTATGTAACCCCTATATATTACCAAACATAAAGATGTATGTCCTAAGTCTTATCATCTTGAGAGTAGCTACACTCTTTCTTTACTTGCATATTTGTTAAGGTTTCTTGAGCTAAATGTTTTGAACCCCCAAGGAGTAGAAAAAGAATTTTAAAATAAAACAGTTTCTATTTGGTTTGACTTGCACAAAATTAATTGTCATACAAATACAGGCCATATTGACTTTAAAAAACATATATAGTTCTATATATCCTTTCATTCCAGCATCTGATGATACAAAAAAGAAGATGTACAGCTCCATCTTAGTAGTGGGAGGAGGCCTCATGTTTCATAAAGCTCAAGAGTTTCTTCAACATCGAATTCTCAACAAAATGCCACCTTCTTTCAGAAGAGTTGTTGAAAATGTTGAAGTCATCACAAGACCTAAGGTAACTATTAACTGAGAGCTAAATGGTCAATAAGCTATGATTGGCTGAAATTTTTGAAGATTAAAATTAAAAAAATGCTGTCAAAACCAGACTAGTTAATATCTGAGATTTAGGAGAGCTTTCGTCTTCTAATGTGGCACTGGCCAGTTCAGTTTTAGGCAGGAAGTGAGAGGCAGAGCAAGGGTGTTACTGGTGTGGATCACTGAAGTGTTTATTAGCAAAAGGCCCTGTTCTCAAAGAAAGAGTTAGTACTGGCCTGTGAAATGAACCTGTCTCCTCAGCAAGAAATTGTGATGGTTTTTTTTAACTTCTATTAAGTTAAAGAAAATGTGGCATTAAGAGCAATCTTCATTTGGCATTAATCAGACAAAACTTTTAAGTTTAAAACTTGAGTATATTTTCAGAGCTTCCATTGCCAAAGGCAGGATTTTCATGACATGCCTAAAAGGCATCTTAAAAAAACAAAAAAGGTGACTTCTCAGAACATCTTAAATATTCTTTAAATACTTTTATCTCACTGTTTTTTCCTGGATAATATTGAAAAACCTTTCTGCTCCCCTATCCCCCAGAATTCTAAGGGTGAATACTGTTAGAAAAAGTAGGATACAACTTTTGAGAACTATGTCAAATTAGACCAGTGATTGTGTGCCATCCGTGTTTTGAATTTAGGACATGGATCCACGCTTAATTGCCTGGAAAGGAGGGGCAGTTTTAGCCTGTCTTGACACCACTCAGGAGCTCTGGATTTATCAGCGAGAGTGGCAGCGCTTTGGGGTCCGAATGTTACGAGAGCGAGCTGCGTTTGTGTGGTAATGGGTGTGGTTACAGGGGAACCTGCTGAACTCCAGATTCCTTTCCCCACATTCCCTTTTTGTCTCAATGCAGATGTATTGTTCTTCTGCTGATATATATTTTTGTATTTTAATAATATTAACTTTAACTGAGATTTTTTTCAAGAAGTGTTGCAAAAAAAGTCTTACTGAATGCACATGCCTTCAGCATTGCTACACTCCATCTTTGGATTGTATGCATTGAATTCGGTGTACAGAGTACCACAGTCATCTCCAAATTAACTGTATCTGTATTATACAGGTTAGATATGTTAAAATTTCACAGTGTTGGAACTTAAGGTGTAAAATATTGATGTGACAAATGTTAGGCCAAGATTCATTCCAGGTACATGTACACAGAAGCAGCAGCTGAAGAGTGCAGCTGTGGTTTAATGTATTATTCTGATTCCTACTCTAATATTACCAGGAGATGTAAGTGATCACTATGGAAAAAGTGAAATGAAGAATTAAAACTACAGTTGCTGTTGGTATTTTACTTATGTAATAAATTATATTATTCAGTGGAAAGACAAGAATCTGGAAGTGGAGTATTTTTTCTTGCCTGTTTTTATCATCAAAATGTCTTGTTACCTTTTCATTACCAATGGTAAAGTCCATTTTTTCTCCTATGTTACAAAAATCAATATAATACACCAAAAAAAACTAACTGCAATTTTATACAGCCAGTACCAACCTTCTGTGGTACAGGTACACAGGCTTTTTCTCCCAATAAATGATCCTTTGTTACAGAAGTGCTATTTGTTGTAAGAGATTCAATATTTACTCTCCATTTAGGAAGAAATGAACTGAAGGGAAAAGGCTGTGCTTTCATTAGCAGAGAGTGTGGGAGAACAGCTGAGGTGGACAGCAAACATTTGGGGCCAAGGAACAGATTTCTGCACTAAGTATTTCAAGGCAGTTCCTGCAGCCCAGCCCTGATCCAGTCCCATGGCCTGCATGGCAATTAGCAGTTGGACAATGTCATATTCATTAGAGCACATCTTCCAGTTTGGTTTCATGGGAAGGCAGTGAGACTGCACTGCTCACTCACCCTGCAACACAAACTGAGGGGGCAGCTCCCTTCAAAAGCACACAAAACCACAACTGAAACTGATGTAGCCACAGCTGGAGCTTCCTAAAGAACCTTGAGACAGTTTCCATTACAATGATACCTAAGAGATGGTCTCTTTCATATGATCTTACCTAAAGGAATGCTCATAGCAAAACTCAAACATCAGGACTTAGAGAATACTAAAGCTTGGTAAGTAAGAACTCTTACCTCAGCCTCTGATGACATGAGCTACTGCAGCAACAGTACATACAGTCACAAGTAGAGCAGCAAGGAGAAAACACAGAAATCCTCCAGCAAAATTGATTATGAGGAGCTCTGAAAGAGAAAGAAACACTTTGAAACCAGTCTGTAAAGTTTCTTCAGTTATCGTAATAATACTTATTGATATATGGTATTTATGGATTCATTTATGCATATTTGACTAGACTTTACAGAAAATACACACAGAATTACTGAAATGAGCATTTCCAACGTCCATACATAGAAGAGAAATTGTGCTAAAAGGCAGCACAAAATCATTACTGAAAATAAATTTTAAAAATGTTGCTTACCTCTAAAAAATATCAGTACTCTCATCACCCCGTGGTATCTTTACAGAAATTCTGGTTTCCTCTATCGAACAGTGAAATGAAATGCTGAAGTAGAGTATGAAGAGGAGGAAAAAAGTCAGAAACACTTATCACATGAAGAGTCATTACTAAGATAAATTACATTTAAGTGCACTTCAAATTGCACTTGCTGGGCTTTAGAACTTTTATATATTCTTAACAACAGAATTATAGGTCGTGCATATACCACTTATCTTTAATCTACTAGTCAAATATAACAAAAGGGGGTGAGTGTCTTAGAAATTACAAGCAAGGTTTGTTGCATGTTAGTTAAGCCCAATTAACTAATTTCTATGTGTTGTCTTATGTTTTCATGTTCATTGATTAATCTCATTCTGAATAAAATAAAGCTTTTTAAAACTATTCTTAAGAACCATTCTGAGAGCAACAGCAGCTCTTTTAAAGCCTCTCCAGGTGTTCACTGACCAGCCTGGGTGACTGCACTTCGGTGGAAGCAAGAGCCTCCTGCTGTGCTACTACAGAAGGAGAACTTACAAAACTGTCTTCAATTTACTGTAACATAACAGAAAATCACCTTTGCCTCTTTGTCTGTTTCAATAAGTACTTCATACCTTTGATGCTCACAAAGCAATATTAAATGTTCAAGTCCAACTGCTTGTTGTAAAACTCACTTCTAATTCTTTCTGTATTTTTACAACCCCTGAGGGTTGAAAAGATTTCAGTTTAAGGTTGTTAATAACTATGCAAGTGATGAAATGGGTTTCTGCTAGAGCTGTGCTTGTGGTAGGCACCATACACCCTGCAGGTGGCACCTTGTGACCTTACAGAGTGATTGCACTTTTGAAGGGGCAAGTCAGAAGTGGATTCCCTGCAGCTGTTTGAATTCAGTCACTGCTGCTTGAAATTGTATGTGGTAAAAATATCTAGCCCATTAAACCTCCAACTGATTTAGAAGCATAGTATTTATTATTAGTTGCACATCTGTGTGCTCAAATCTGCAAGGAATTTGTTTAGCTGCTAAGGTAGTCATGGCATAGAGTACCAACCAGTAACCAGACTAAATCCATTATCTCATGTAAACTAAGCAAATTTCTCAATCTCATATCCATGGATTAAAATACGGCATTACTAAATTCACCTGTACAGAATTCTCAAAATTTCCTTTTCAAGGGCATGAGTATGATAGAGGGTCAGGAGTAGGTCTTAGACCCTATTCAATATTCAGGCAAAGATGATATTGTAAAACCCTTCTGGGGTCATCTTTCCCTCTTCAGTATGGTATCTATATGTGTATGGCACTTAACCATTTCAGTACAACTTCGCTGTATTTCATTATATTATCTTTTAAATTGATATTTAAAATTTTAGTGAACACATGATCTGTGTGCATTTTTGTTAAAGTCTATTAAAACATCTATAAATGTTCTACCATTTATTAATAACTATTATGATAAGCAATAAATTGCAAAATCAAGTGATAAATGTAAAACAAGGTGGAGGTATTTGTTATATTGCTTAAAATTCAGTGAAGCTAACTTTAATTATTAAATTAGAGTGGTTTGAATCTGTGATGTTCACAAAAATAACTCAGTTCCGTGGACTACAAAGACACATTACTTGACTTTTGAAGAAGTGTCTCTCATCTGCAGATGAATCTCAGCTCAGCTCTGCTGGCTGAACAGAACTGGAAAGCTGCTGCATGATTGCAGGACATTTGGTCTGAGAATCTGCACTGACAAATTCCTGAAAGATGAAACCCTTGAAGACTGAAACCTTGCTCAGCTGTCAGTTGCTATTCTGTGGCTTTCAGGGACTAGAACTAGTCTGGGATGATCTTTGTTAGGTCTTCAAGGACTTCCTTGCTGACTTGTGCAGGCATGAAAAACTTGCAAAAGAATTCCTCAGTCTGACTGTGTATTCAAATTAAAATGAAATAATTTTTGCTGTGAGCAAAATGATGTGCAAATAAAACATCAAATCCTTTCTAAATCTCGAGGAACTTCTATAAATCCACACAGGAGCCTTATCTGCAGTGAGACTGCTTGACTTAATATTACTACACATTAAAAATGTCTGTTGAAGGAGACTTGGGAAGGACAATGGTGAGATCTTTTCCTTGGAGACATTAAAACCCCTTACAGATTTTTCTTTTCCTGTGCATATTTTTGTTAGATTAACAAGTCTAAACTCTTCCTCCTATCCTCAATGAATTCCTTAGTGAACTAGGAACTTGTAAAGGAAGAATTGAGGGATAGAAAATGAGCAACCTTACCAAAGGGAGGTTGCTCAAGATTATAGAGCTCAAATGTATGTAGAAACAAACCCAAACGCTCAAGTTTTACCCCATAATCTTCTTGTGCCTTTGAGTAGTAGGATCCCAATAAATGCCCAGTAATATACAGGTCTATGGTATGTGATCAGTTTGCAAGTGACAAGATTCAAATAACCAGGCACAGAAGCTTAAATTTTGTGTGTTTAGGTCAACAACACATCAACTACAAACAGGCTTTTCATGTACAAACATACATTTGATATTTATTTGTAGCCTACAGCATTATTCCATTCATGAAGGGCTGTTTTCCAGCATATCTCAGGAAACTTTCTTACAGAATGCTATATAAAACACAGATATATTTTTCTCTGTTGTTGACATGGTTGAAGAGATGTGGGTGCCTTGTTGTTGCATTGACTCAAGAATATGGAAGCTAGTTTAGAAGATCTAAACTAGGCAGTTCTAGAGAATGAAAACTGAAAGGAATAGAGAGACTAAAAAACAACAGCAACCAATAAAAGGCAGTATGCAGCAGGGAAACACATGACAGGAAATGGGGAATGCACTGCAGAAAAGCAACAGAAGATAACTAAAGGATTCAGCTGATAATGATGGGATAAAGTGATAGAAAAGGTCAGATGTTAGTTCCATGAACCAAAGGCAGAAGGGGTGATTCTCTCTCTGAGTAGCCAAGAATGAGGAGCATGACCAAGTTCTAGTCAGCAAACCCATGAAATATCAGACACCTGAACAAAACCTTGCAATCTAGTGGGAAACTCCTCCATATTTTCATGTTCAAAACTGAACACAATCAGAATTTTGTGCTATGGATCTACCCATGCTTAACTGCTGAAATTACTCTGCTGCTTCATGAAACTTCTATACTCTTACACACATTTAAAGCAAATTTTCTATAGACTCTTTATTTGCTTACTAAATAAAAGCATTGAAAGTGTATGAAATTACTCAAGCACTGCAAACACACATCTTGTTACCAGCATACTTAATCACTACAAAGATCAAAGACCAATAATATCAACTACACATTAACTTACGGCTCCACAGGGAACCACTGCTCTTTTCCATTAATGAATAATTATTCAGAAGTTCAGAGTTTCGTGCCTGAGTATGAATAACCAACCACCCAGAGCTTGTCCATTATTTTCTTCTTATCTGACCAAGAATGAAAATGTTAACAAGTAATTAAGGTAGAAAATTATTAATATTCAATACATTCTGAGAAAAGCAATACGGAAGGACTTGGGAAATAATCAGCACGTACAAGCAATATTGAATACATTGAAGCTGAGACCATTGTCCTTAGATGATGTTTGGGAAAAGTACAAGTTCTCACAATTATCTTGGTTTGTCCTCATTACATGATCTTTTTTCTACCACCAACATTCTGAAAGGCTTCATCCTCCAGGAGTGGCACTGACTCTTCACACAATACTGATCCTTGGCCATTTCCCAAGGAATTTTATGGGATCCTCTCCCCACCATCACATTCTAATGCAGTTTAGTTTGCAATGAACATACACTACAGTAGCATATACTGAAGATACTTGGAGGACAAAGCCAATAGAATAGTAAGTTGTATGACCTGTACTAATAATTCCACAGGGCCTTTGTAAGTTCAGCTCTCCAGTGGGATATCCGGAGGGTTCTCATGGAATGCACACTTATCAGTGATGAGCGCTAAACCCGGCAGTCACTGCTGAGGTAACGACTCAGTCAACACAGACAGGCACGGTGGGACAACTCGTCTGCTGCTCTCTCACTTCCAAACCAAGGTGTTCTGAAAACGCGCATTGCACGGGTAAGGATCGCAACTAAAGCCTTGAACGGCAAGGTTTAGCTCATCTTTCCCAGGCTGCCCTCGAGCACTCTGCCTACAGCTCACACACAGACAGCCCCTGTCAGGGCGGGGGGGAGAGGCGGGGCAGGGAGGGCAGAGCGAGGGCCGCTCGCCCCATCGCCACCTGGAGCTTCCCTTTCACCTCGAGCCCCGTTGCAGCTCCCAACGCTCCTGTCGGAAAGTGGGTTCCCAGCCGAGGTAACAACGCTGTCGAAGATGTTTGCTTCAAAAAGCAAACCCACGTATTGCTTTAAGGGGGAAAAAATAAACCAACAACCCAAATCCAAAACAAAAAGGCCTTTTGTTCACCCCACTAGGGGCGGGGTGAAAAAGTTGGAGCGTTCTCAGTAAAGGAGCGGGGCCTTCCCCTCAGCGAGGAGTCCCGCGAGCGAAACTGTCCCGGCCCTGTCCCGTGGAGATCCAGCCCGGGCACTCCAGTGGGATGGGCGAGGCCCCGGACTTCGTCCCGCTCCGGCCGCTTTGGAGGCGGCACGAAGCCGCTCTGACACATCCTCCGCAGCGGCCAAAGGGTGCGTTCCGGGGGGAAGTCCCCTCTGCCGTCCTGCCCTGCCTCCCCGCGGACCTCTCCGTCGCCGCAGACCGTCCCTGCTCCGCGTCCCCCCGGCGGCGGCCCCAGCGCTCGCAGGGACCACCCCCGTGCCCCGCCTGAGGGTCGGCGGCGCGGCCCCGCTGCTCCACGGCCCCTGGCAGCCCCACACACGAGTAGCCTCCGCGACAGGGAGGGACAAAGCCGTGTCCTGTGGGCGCCCCATCCTGCGGGACAGACCCGCGGTCTCCCTCCTCCTCGGGCGGCCCCAGTCCCAGCGGGGCAGGAGCACCCAGAGAGGGGTCCCGGCAGCCGCAGACCCGGCGGAGCTCACAGCGGCCGGACACGCTTGTTCTGGGGAGGAAGAGGTGAGGTAAGTGGGCTTGCACGGCTCCAGCCGTGGAATGGAAGTTTACCACAAACTTTTTTTAAGTGAATGAACTTTGTATCTAGCAGGAAATTTAGTCCAAAACATTCCCACAGCAGATCAGTTTAAGAGGTGTTAGATAGCCTTCTACAGGGAAAAACAAGCAAACAAAACGCAAGAGCTGCTTTTACCTGAGGAGCTGTTCCTCCTGTGCCTTCCACAGTCACACCTGACAGGAATTTGCCGGTGCCGTGAGGGGTGAATACTCTGACAAGGTCCCATTGTTCTGCTGCATCGGGTGTTATCCGTGCTGTGAACATCTCTGCCAGAGGGTCATATTTTACATCTGCCAGAGAGAATATTTGTGTTTTGGCTCTGTCAAAACAGGACAGGGAGTAAAGCTTCAGACACAGTGACCCTCTTTGTTTCGGGATCAGTTTAGAAGAACTCGTTAAGGACAGTGCTCATGCAGAGGGACCACATGTAGAGGAGAGTGGATGTGGAATTGTGCATTGAAACTAGTGTTTTAATCCATTCCATCCACATAGGTATGCTGGAATTGTGAATTGAAACTAATGTTTTAATCCATTCCATCCACATATGTATGCTGGATTTATGCTAAAGCGGAATGGCTTGCTTTTTGACCCCTGCACTTCAGAACTTAAAAGCACAGAAGTTTGTGAATCATCTACACACTGACTCTCAAAGTCATTTGAATGTTATGGCCAGGACAGTGCTGACTGAGTTCACTCCCAATTCACCCTTTGCAAGATAAAAGTGCTCTTAAATGTTATTCTGTCAGTCTTGTTCCTTTCGATGTAAAACAAAACAAAGAAACTAAACCATCAAAACCCCACAAAAACCAAGCAAAAAAAAAAAAAGAGAGAGAGAGAAGAGCTGATGCTGTAGCAAACTGTGAAACTGCAGCCTCCAGCACTGCCAGAGTAGGTCAGTCCCTGACTGAACATGATTCCAGGGATTTCGGAGAATCTACCCTTAGCCCAGGACTAGGTAGGTTGCAAGATTAACAACCAACATTCTGTTTTGGAAGCACGGTAATGTCTGATGGCTTCTGAGATGCCAAAATAAGCCAGCCAGCAGTTGTTTCAGAGTCAGTGAGCCCTACCCGTCTAAATAATAAGTGTTGACCTTCTGTAGGACCAAAATCTGAGTGTTTACTTCCACCAGAAAAATAGAACTAACTCACATTATAGGGATAGAGTATCTTTCTCAGATTGCCCAGGCCCATATTCTACCAACCCCATCATCAATCTGCTGTTCCTGAATCAATAAAATCCTGTGACACACCTGTTTTACAGATTGAACATCAGTACCTCAAAATTCTTCATCAGAAACAAACCAAGGAAAAACCTCTCTACCTTTACATCCTCCTCTGCTGCATCACAGGACAAACCTTCTTCAAGATACAATCCTTTAATGGTCTCCACCTGCAAAAAAAAGTACACACTCCCACTTTCAGCTGGGCTCAATTTTGCATTAGCCATGTGGGAATCATCTGTGTGAACTTTAGGCTCAGACATATCCCCAGCATAATTTTTTTTCTTTACAGAGCAAACTGCTCTCCATGGTTGGCTGTTAATTTTCCAAATGTTTGAGGGTTTGTATGGCCTACTACGAGTTTTCCTAAGTGTCAGGTGTATGCTTCTCCCCAGCTGTTCCCCAAGAGTTAAAGAAACATACTTTTGCATATGAGATTGTACATAAAATTGTGTCTAATTGAACATGGAAAACTTCTAACATTTCTCAGCAAACTTATGTCTAATTTTGCTGCAGAGTTGGGCCTTAAGAGCTTATGTATGCTCTCAAAAATTTAAACTCTGGAGTTTCATCCAAGAAAAGAAGTATGGGCTGATCTCTTCCACCTTTTAGTAAGAAAAAGACAATTATTTCAATGATTCATTAAGGTGTGTTTTCCTTTAGTGAAAAAAACCCAAACATTTAAAAAGAAAAAAATTTGTTATAATGCCAGATATTGGATAACTGTGAAAGTTGAATGTGTGAAAATCAACATTAACAACATAACTAATTTTGGAAAAATGTTATTTCACGAACATAATACAGTATTCAATGTATTTCAGGAAAAAGCTTGCTTATATCTTTCAGCTGGGCAGTGCATTACAGTAGAACAGCCTTTAGATAAGCTGCTGTCTCCAGAATTCGCAGCAATGTCTTAGACAGAAGCCATGGACCAGGGAGAAATACTGTTTGCAACCTAAAGTTACCCCTTTTCACCAACTGTTTATACCAAAAGGAATTGTTTCAAGGGGAGAGAGCAAGAGAAACCTTTTTGACTGGCCAGTAGCATCAGCCTGTGTGACACACAGGCTGTGAAAAATCTTGTGTTGAGTCCCTCTACCTGAACCAGTGCAGCACAGAGCTAAACCTGTGTTGCTTGCAAAGCTCATGGGCTTCTCTGAAGGTAAAAAGCTTGCCATTCCTACTCAGCCTGAGGATCTGGTGGTGCTGGATTGTAACTGTACTTGGAGCACTCCTGAAGGATCTGGGTTTAGTAGTAAGGTAGAAAGCCAGAGATGTACAGATTGTGCCTTTGCCTATGTTGAGACACGTCTCCAAATCCAGCAGGTTTTCACCTTGGGAATAGCTGGAAATGAGTTTCACTGTCATCCATTTGTTTTGTAGAGACATTGTACTAGATGAGTCTGGCAGAACGTGCAGTGAGCATACTCATCATTTCCATTGTGAATTGGCTCATGAGATACCACTGTCTGTCAAAAACTTAGAAGACTGTGAAATTGTTGTTTTTCTTATAATATTTCCTATTAGAGGTGGGTGGAGAGAGACTGCAAGGTAAGCAAAGGTTCTCACCCGTTATGGGTTTGGCAAATACTTGAAAATGTCTATCATGTATCTATCTCAGGAACCAGGAGCAAATTAAAACCAGACTGCATATATAATACACAATAGTACACCATTTGACTGGTGCATAGACTGCATTAAAAGAATAGTAAGACAGCAAATTTCAGAGCAAATATTTATTGGTTTTATTGACATTGTTGTTAACTTTTTGGATAATAAGAATGTGTAAAGTGTTGCCTGAAAATGATTGACATTTTAGAGGTAGTAATACTTACATCTTAATTAGTGTTTTTGTTTGTTTTTCCAAGGTGAAACTGGATTTTTGTTAGAAATTCTGCAAAACTGACACTGACAGTAAATATGTCATACTTAATGAAAGGAGTTAAATGGTGCAGTCCAGTAAGTCAGATGTGCAAGGTAACAGGAAGGCTGTTTAAAGCACACACATCAAAGAGCATATTGGGCATCACTGAACAACAACTCAAAATTTCACGTGCATCTTCTCAACTTAGTTCCGAAAAGGCAAATTCTTATAACTATGTCATTGTTGGAGCTGGATCTGCAGGGTGTGTATTAGCCAATAGACTGACAGAAGACCCTCTCAGTACTGTGCTACTTTTGGAAGCAGGCCCTAAAGACACCCTTCTAGGCAGTAAAAGACTGATGTGGAAGATTCACATGCCTGCTGCATTAACATACAACCTCTGTGATGAGAAATATAACTGGTATTACCACACAGCACCACAAAAGCACATGGACAATCGGGTCATGTACTGGCCCCGAGGAAGAGTGTGGGGTGGCTCCTCTTCCCTCAATGCCATGGTTTACATCCGTGGACATGCAGAGGATTATAACAGATGGAGCAGGGAAGGGGCTACAGGGTGGGACTATGAACACTGCTTGCCATATTTTAAGAAGGCACAGACACATGAGCTGGGGCCAGACCAGTATAGAGGTGGAAATGGACCCCTGCATGTGTCAAGAGGGAAAACAAACCATCCTCTTCATCAAGCGTTCCTGGAAGCAGCACAGCAAGCTGGGTATCCCTTCACAGATGACATGAATGGCTATCAGCAAGAAGGATTTGGCTGGATGGACATGACTGTACACCAAGGTAAATCATAATGGGGTCCTTAAGTGACTTCTGTTTCTGAGTCATCAGTGGTACTTTTGAAATAATTTTGGAATATGGACATATAATCTGCACTGAATGCCAATTGGGTGTTTAGATTACTACACAGTGTTTACAGCCTGTTCATGTCACAGCAGCTCGCTATCAGTCTAGTGTCCATTACATGGCACATTGCATTGGCAGGCAAGTCTTGATTCACAGTTAAACCATGTAACTGAGATTTGTTATGTTAAAATAAAATCTTTAGTTATTGTTTCAAATCACGTTTGCCTTGAACTGATAATGCCTGTGAGGGCTTACCCTCAGTAAACAACCTGGTGGTAATTGGCCAAAATCTGGCAACTACTGAGCATGATTATTTTGATGTTTAATGCAAATATACATTGTAGGTCAAAGATGGAGCACAGCTAGTGCTTATCTTCGCCCAGCCATATCACGCCCCAATTTGTCAGTTGCAGAGAAGACATTTGTAACAAAAATCTTGTTTCAAGGAACAAAATGCATTGGTGTTGAGTATGTGAAAAATGGGCAAAGGAAAAAGGTAAGAGATTTTTATTTTCCAGTTTGAAAGGTATGAGTCAAAGCAAAATTAATTTTTTTTAAACAAACTTTTATTAAAAGTAGTACCAGTATATGACTCCTTGTCAGTGTTTTGCAGTAGGTGATATTTCAGTTGTATTGATTTAGAGATTAAATTCTCCATCACATTTCCATCTCTCAGTACTGAGGGGACAAGTCATAACTTGATATTACACAATAGTGTTGTGTAAGATGTCTGACTGGAACCTATGGTGCAATCTTGCACTGTCTCAGCATATTGACTAGTGTGCTGCAATGCTGATATTTCTGAAAAATAATTCTGAAAATGATGTTCTGGCATCAGAAAATCTGTAAAATCCAGATATGTAAATCTGAATGGCTAAAGGGGTAAATAAGGAGTCAATCATTTCTACTTTACCAGTATGTATTGAGATAATAAAGGGATAAAACATGGGATAACAATGATGAAACTAAATAATGAAACTTGCCTTATGGTTGGTTGTGGATGAGTGTTTTTCAGTCTCAGTCCAACTTCCACTGAACATGTAATTGTGTGGGAGGAAGCTGGAATTGTCATTGCAACTTAACTCTGTGGAGAATCAGTTCATTTTATGGCTCTTTCAATCCATTGACTTCTGTAAGACCTAAAACATCCTCGCTTTTCTTAACAGCTGGTTATGGAGTGTGTAACTGGGATATTGCCTAAAAGGGGGTTGTGCACTAATAACCTAAGATATTTAGTCACAAACAATTATAAAACAATTAAAAAGTGTAATAATAATATCCTAGAGAGAGTAGAGTACAAATGTTGATGGTTTGAGTTCAGTAAGTCCTATAAGACTCAGCAGACAATTGTTCTGTAACTGAACACCTGCTAAAAGTTAAAATGCAGTAATAAACTATCTATTCTTTCATTTTCTAATGCACAGAACAAATCTGTTGTTGTGTAAGTGGATTGGTAATGACAATAGCTTTAACAATGTAAAACAAAAGTTGCAGAACATTTAATTGATTTCATGAGCTGTCAAATGTATGTGCAAACAGTGTCTCTAATTGTTGTTCCTGTGCCATTATTAACTTTGCTAAAGAAAGTCTTGGAAACCTAATTACACATGATCAAAGACTTTTTGAATAACAGACCATTTAATTGCAAAATTCCTTAATTCTTTAATTGCTATAAATGTTCATACATATTAATATGTGTATGAATTATACATAGTGAATTATATATATTTAGCATAGATTATACAAAGTACACCTTCAAAGTAGTTCCTTTCCTTTCTCTTCCCCCCACAGCATCACAACTGCAGGATTTGTCTTTTACCTTCTGGAAAATTTTATACCTGTCAGGATGGAAGAGCTAATAGTTTTATTACATTACAAACATCAAGATGAAACACCTGATTACATTAAAGCATTTCTGGTTTTACAGTCCATTTTAGATGGGATCTCTTTTACATCAGTCATCAGCAAAGTCAGAAGATCACCAAAACCTGCCTCAAGCATAATTCAAAACCTGTTCACAGGCCAGTGACTTGTTATTTCACTAGAGGCTGAGGTCCTAGAGAACTCCCAGGACTCCAGGAAGCCCTCTGAGAAAAGCAGGGAAGTAGACTTCCTGGAGTTACTCAGTTCATAATCTAGCAGAAAATAATATATTAAAGGATTAAAATGTGTCATAGACTAAATAACCCACAAAAAATTTATCAAAGTCAGTTTTTCCTCTTAGCATCGTAACTTTAAGCATCATGAAAGACTGTGTGGGCTACCAGTAACTGCAGTGCTGACTTTGCAGTGACTTTAGACTGAACAAGCATCATTTGAATGGCACTTGGAACAAACTGGTAGCAGTTCTGCGTGTACCATAGAAAACGTACATAAGTTATGTTTGTATAACATGCAAAATACAGATCTAAGTATTGATTTAGCAGGCACATACACGCTCTGTATTAGTCTTACCATACTGATGATTGCCCAGAGCAAAACAATAACAAACAAAAAATAGCAGCACTGGCCATCCATTGGCAATATCAGATAAAGAGTGCAAAATAATTTATGAAACTCTTTCTTCTTACTACATTTTGATCTTACTCCAGCAACAGTCTCATTTACCATCATTCTGTATAGGTGAGGTGTCATTCAAAAAGGACAGAATTTCTTCAAGTTAATATGCCTTCCATGCCAATTGTTAACATTGCATACTACAGGGAAAACAGCACTTTTTAATGTTGCCTTAGAAGTTAAATGTCTTACCTAAAATAAAACGAGGCAGCTGCTTATAAGAGCACCTTCCATTCTATGAAGGTGGAAAATTCAGATGAGCAATACCACATACAGAGTCACAGACTTATAGAATTAAAGTTGGAAAAGACCTCCAAGATCAAGTCCAACCTTCAGCTGAGTACCCCCTTGCCCACTAAACCATATCACAAAGTGCCATGTCACCTCATTTTTTGAACACTTCCTGGCATGGCGACTCCACCACTTCCCTGGGAAACCTGTATGTTTCCTTGAACCCTCATGGGATTTGCTTGGTAATGAGAAGAAGCTCAGGGGCATAACTGTGTGTGTCACCTACTCTGTCCTCACTGTGGCCACAGTGATATATTAGAATTCATGGGTAAATGTTACGGTATTACTTTTGCAAACGTATTTCTTTAACACATTTGGCTAGCTTAGGTAGCATTAGAATTTGCATTAAATATAAATTGTTACATATTTTTTCTTTCTTCTGTGGTGTAGTTGTTCTTTCTTAAGAACAGGGGAATACTGAATTTTTTCTAATGTGGAAGAGTTACTATTCAGTTTGTAATCAACTTTCTAACTCAGTGTCTATACAAAGGATATCTAAGATTGCAACAGGCAACATTCGTGTGACCAAGGAGCATGCGGCACATGTGTGTTGTCCATGAGCCATCTCATTGGAACAGAAAGAGATAGTTAAGAACATGCTTGGGTTCACCCACGTCATTCTCTTTCAAAGAGTATTTTCTTACTCCACACAGTTTTATCAGTGTAAAGTACTGAGAGGGCTCATTCTCATCCTATGTTTAAGAGATGTGGCAACAATGAAGAGGTAGACCCCAGATAAAAATAACACAGAGAAGGATTTTAGTATTGATAAATGAGAATATATTGAGGCAGAATCCTTGGACAGATAATGTGCCAAAATACTTGCAGAGAGTGTTCTAGGAAAAGAACTATACAGCACAGAAAACGCAGTCCAAGGCAGAGCAATAGTTTAGTAGCCTATGTCATGATCAGCTCAGGGATCAGACCAAACTGTTTGATGAAAAGTGTGTCAGCAAAACAGAATTAGACATATCCCTGCAGACAGTTTTCTCTACAGCACTTTAGTGATTGAGGGGCTTCTGAGGACTACAACAAGCTAAGAAACCAAACATTAGTCTTGGTTGAATTAAGAAAATAAGCTCTTGAGAATTTTTGAGCTAGCATGTCTCTGAATTCAAGATCTTCCTTAGGAGTTTCAGTTTTAATTCACAAGTGGTTATTGGAAATGGAAGAGAAGCTTAACTGACTGATCTGAGTGTCACTGGTACTTTTTTCCTAGCAAGTAGAACAGGAGTTTATTTGCAGCCATGGTACTGGCTGAGCTCAATGTTTATGTGCCATCCAGTTTGAAAGGATTGCAAAGATGGGAATAAATGCAGAAATGATCAAAGTGAAAGCTTGGTTATTTCTCTATGCAGAAACTTCTGGCAAGATAGGAATACATTTAGGATGAGGAAGATGAGAGGGAAGGGTGTCTAATCTGGATCAGAAGAGCATATCCAAACAGAAGCTCTTGACATTACTTTCAGTCAGCTCAGGCTTAATAATCTTAGGGCCTTTGTGCTTACTTCATTTTAGGTTTTTGCCAATAAGGAAGTTATTTTAAGTGGAGGTGCCATAAATTCTCCACAGCTGCTTATGTTGTCTGGAATTGGAAATGCAGATGATCTAAAAAAACTTGGGATCCCTGTTGTTTGCCATCTTCCTGGTAATTTTTTTATTTCTTTAACCTTTCATCCTCCTATGGATACAATTCAATGACAATTAAATAAAATGAATCATGAAATTCAGTTTTATGTCAGGTTGTGTGGACTGAAATGTGTTTGTTACAAATCAGTGGAAAGATGCATTGATTTTAAACAAATCACTGGAAACATGCATTGATTTTAGAACTGAGCAACAAACTCCTACGCTTTCTTCACTACTTTTGGTAGTGAAAAATGCCTTTCTGAAGGCATATTTTTATGTTAAGCAGCATACTTATTATTAAGAATTTTGAATAAGTTTTGATTCAAAACAGATTGTATGAACTCCCACTGCCATAAATATTCCAATATAGAGGGAATAAGATGAACTTTTCCTTAAAACTAAATAAGTTAGTACTGTATTTAAAAATAATTTCAGGCAATTTTAGAACAAATGATGTATCTGCCATTTAACTTTCTATTTTCAATTTAGTTATGTTATGTTTATGTAAAACCTTATTCTGACATGAGCAAAAGGCTGATATGACTCATGGTCTTGGTCTTAGTCACCACTGCCCTTGTAAGAGGTTAGTTTAGTTCCCATTTATGCTGTTTTCTGTTTGCAAACATGGTGTGTAATTGTTCTATGTGAAATAACTCTCCCCACACTTTTCTTCTCCCTCCTTCTTCTCCCACCAGGAGTGGGCCAGAACCTTCAAGATCATTTAGAAGTGTATGTCCAGCATAAATGCACCAAGCCTATCACTCTGTACAGTGCACAAAAGCCACTTAACATGGTGAGGATTGGTCTAGAATGGCTTTGGAAATTTACAGGTATGAAAACAAAGTATGCAATCATTCTACCATTTAGAATTATTACAGCCCTTCATCCATGAATTTCATAGTCTGGGAGCCTTGATATATAATTGTTTTCATGCTCTGGGAAGTAAGGGGAACTCACAAATGGACTTGAACTATTTGGTTTTTTTCTAAATCAGAATATTTTAACGTTATTATATCTTAGGTATTGAGGGAGGTTATTATACACCATTTTTAACATTTCTATATCTCATGCAAAGAAAAAGTCTACATTTAAAAATCAGTGCTTATGAGAAGAGCTATTCTAAAAAGGTGAAGAAAATATTTAATTTGAAATCAATGTAACATCAATAAAACATATTGTTGAACTGAATTAAGCTTTCTGTATAATTGTCCCAAAGGGATTTGTTTGTTGCTCCAGTCAAAATCCTTTAGGCCTTAGGCCTGCAAGTAAATACAAACTGATTTTCATTAAAATGACACACGCATTTTACAGTAACTCAGCTGGAAGCTGTTCCTTTAAAAGAACCTGTGAACACAGTCCTTGGTATCAGTAAAATAGGTTGGCCAAAGTCAAGGTCTTCATCACTTGCTGAATTATTATGTATTTGACAACTGACACTGAGTATATGTGGCTTTTTACCATGCAAGTAAATATTAAAGGCTAACCTACAGTTATAAACAGATGTGGAAATCACATAATATGAGGCACATTGCAGGCTTTTCATCATTCCCTTCAGGGCAGGCACTGTGGTTGGCTTTGCCTGTTACGTGTGACTGATGGGATAACTGTACTGCACGTCCTGGAGCATCCAGGGCAGGAATACCAGGATGCTGCAAGCAGCTCCCTCCACACCTGTGGACCCTGAGACCAAACCTGCTTCTGGAGTTAGACCTAGGCCTGCCAGTTAGTGAGATAACTGCAACATCCTGCTCTCAAATAGTTATGCATATTTACTGTTATCTAGTGATTAAAAAGCAGGTGAAAGTGATGGACATGGCTTAAATTACAAGCTGCTCATAATGGCTTTGTGTTCCTAGTAATTGATGCTGTATCTATAAATTATTCACAGTAGTGGAACTCAGGGTTAAAAAGAAGTCAATTTGTTGCTCTTCTGACATCTTTTAATGATATCTTCTCTCTCATTTACACCTCTCTAGGTCAGGGAGCCACTGCCCACTTAGAATCTGGTGGTTTCATCCGAAGTGAGCCAGGAGTTCCTCACCCCGACATTCAATTCCACTTCCTTCCTTCTCAGGTGATTGATCATGGTCGAGTTGCTTCCACAACGGAAGCTTACCAGGTGAGTTGAAGAACAGGTTCCAGTAATGTCTTGTAGCCATTAGCAGGGGGGCCTACATTCTATTATAAGTACTGATAATTTGGCTACATACTGAAAAATGCTGCGTTCAGTATAATACAAAAGAGTTGGCTTAACCTCCTACACTGGGGAAAGCACACAAGATTGTTATTTGATATTGCTACCAAAATTATGTTACTTTTTATCTCTGGGAAAATAGGCAAGTATTGAATTGCTGTTTAAGTATTTGCACTGCTGAAGTGCCACAGTGCTGTTGATTAGAATAACATCGTGCTGGGTGCTGTTCAAAACCAAAATAAGGTGTTCCCTGTTGCACTGCAGTTTAGACAAAGGTTTACGTGAAACTGTATGAACTGGCACCAATCAAAGCCCCATTTTAGGCTATGATCTTGAATCAAAAGTCTGTGCTAATTCTGGGAAACTGTCACTGATTGTACATGTTTCTTCTTGCCAATCTCTTTTCTTCAGGGGTGATAGTAATTTGGTCCAGCTGCTAATTGTATTAGAATGCTTTGCTACTACTAAGTTGGAATGATTGTATTTTAAATTAAAAGAACAGCTGTGAGTTGATATTTTCTTCCCCTTGTAGAATACATTTACAAAAAATATATATATATAAAATGGAAAAATGTTCAATGGTATTTTCTATTATCTATGCTTAACATTTACATTTGCTTAATTTGTAAAGTCTGTCTAAATTACAAAAAAAAATCATACTGAATTTGGAACCATGACTGGTGGGACTGTGTCATGAGAACAGCTTGGGTGTTGCAGGTCCATGTGGGGCCCATAAGGAGCACCAGTGTGGGCTGGCTGAAGCTGAAGAGCACAGACCCAAATGACCACCCTATCATTGAGCCCAACTACCTGTCAACAGGTAAATGCAACCTCTCCATGCTCTGATGTCAACTTATTTCCTGCCTGTTTCAGTGGCAGATTTTTGTATGTACTCATCACCCTTCCAGAAGCGTTGGTTGGTATTTATTTCTCACTTACAAAAGTTAAGAGGTGATTCCCAAAGTACTGTATTAACTTGAAAGAATTCCCTGGTGGGGATGCAGTCAGAGTTCCCAGTATTTGCTGTGTCATACTGTTCATTTCCTCCCTTCTCTGCTTGGGAGGGAATGCATCTGGTTTGCTTCTTTGTGCTGAGAATAAGGGCCTTGGCTGGACAGTGGTTACAGAGAAATAAAGAGCAGTCCCTCATAGCTCACCTATTCCTTTTGGGGCTTGTGCAATATAAGTGACAGTTTTGTTCACAGTGAATGTGAATATCTGAGACTGAAAAAAATTCTGCTTCATTAAGACAATAAGTTTAAGATCTTCCCTCCAGCCTTTTATCTTCTATGCTAGTTTTTATGTTATGCATTCTGTATGTATTGCTAAATTAAAGCTGTGCTTAAAATGTTCTTATTTTCTTTCTGTACAGAGAGAGATGTTTGGGAATTTCGCCAGTGCATCAAGTTGACCAGAGAGATCTTTGCTCAGAAAGCCTTGGAAAAATTTTGTGGGCCTGAAATTCAACCTGGAAGCCACGTTCAGTCTGACAAAGAAATAGATGCTTTTATAAGGCAGAAGGCTGATAGTGCTTATCATCCTTCTTCCACCTGCAAAATGGGTCAGCCTTCAGACAGCACTGCTGTAGTTGATCCCCAAACAAAAGTCTTTGGTGTTGAGAACCTGAGAGTAGTAGATGCTTCAATAATGCCAAGTGTTGTCAGTGGAAATTTGAATGCCCCAACTATCATGATAGCAGAGAAGGCTGCAGATATAATTAAGGGCCTTCCATCACTTGAAGAGAAAAATGTTCCTGTATATAAACCCAAGACCTTGGAAACACAGAGATAAATAAATATTTTCATCCTTTCACATCTTTTGCTACTTAGGCTTGATGAGCATGTGGGTATCTCATACTGAACATGCCAACATGACAAATATCACACAAAATTATATATCCTATTAGACTACCTACCTTTTTTCTTTCTTTTTTTTTAATCACCTGGCCTAAATTGCTTACCTTAGAATAGAATCATAGAATCTGCTGAGGTGGAAGGGACCCACCAGGTTCATCAAGACCAACTCCTGACCCTGTGCAGGACACCCCAATAATCATGAGTTTAGTTAAATATGATCTTTTGTGCTAAATTCAAACTTATTGTTGAAGAGAAACTGTTTCTAAATGACAATTGTGCACATAAGCCAGAAATACTGTGCAATTGCATGAGGAATGGAAGAGACTAACATGTGGTATCTTGAAAATCATTATGGTATGCTTTGTTATTTAAAGGAAGGATTTTAACTGCTGTGAGAATGTTACTCAGGAGAACAGCTAATCAGTTAGCCCCACATCCTGCGAAGAATGGTTAAGTAAATGTAAGCATTTATGCAATTTCATATTCACAATCCAAAGTAGTTTATATCAGACTTCATAGGAAAGAGAGCAACCTGCATGTCCTTAGAGCTTGTTAAATATTGTTTTTATGAGAGGAATACTACGGATTAGAAATCCTCACTGAAAGTTAGATTTCATTATACTGAGCCATCTTAACTGTACAGTATTCAGGAAGAATACATACACTGTATATATCAGAAACTTATTTTTCTAAAAAATGCAGAGCTGGAGCTAATATTTATAAAAATCTAATAAAAACCTGGAATTTTTCCTAGGTTTTTTTTTTCTCAACAAGCTCAGCAGAATTCTGTTCAAAATTTAAGCTGATTTAGTTGTACCATTTTATCATTACACACAGTAAGAGATCTGCACTTCCTATAACATCCTTAAAGTTATGGACTTTGCTCAAAGATGATTGTTTGCAAAAGAAATTCCTTGGCAAATATTGTGAATTGTGCCTTGCTATCACTCGAATTTTATTTTAAAAAATTACAGCCAAACTACATTTAAAATTAATTGTTATTCAAAATAACTGCATAAGGTCAGACATTGATAATAAAGGAAATTATCTTTTTAAATTACAAGACAAGTATCTTAGTGAATCAATGCTATATTTTGGTTGGGACTTAAAGCTTTGCTTTATTATCTTTAGATGTGTACATTAAGATACATGATCTTTCATGGCTGTTTTCTGTGTCAATCTAACATCAGGTACTGATTTTTAAAAAGATAAACCTAAAGAAACAACTTACTGAGTGAAATTGAATCCATTAATTAATTTGTATTTATGAAGTATTGCAAAATAACTTCTGACTAAGCAGATGTCAAATTATAAAGTAAAAGTTTCTGTAGCCTAAGTTTGGTGGGAAACAGAATAAACTTTTTTTCAGAAAAAAATGGAGTTTGACAGTATTTGAATAGATTGTAAAAATCCTTGCTCACTCAGCTGTTGGCTGGAGGGACAACTGCAGATGTTTGAGGCAAATACTGCACCTGGTGCTGCTCACTGTAAGGCAGTGATTGGAATCCCTGCTGTTACCTGAGGGAAAGGACTTGATTCACAGAGTGTCTGCACAAAGACAAACAAAAACACTGAAGATGGAAGATGACAAGAGGGAACTCTGCTCCAAAAGGAGCATTCTTCAGAAATGAGGGGACAAACAGAAATATTTCAAATCCTAGGTGATTGATTAGCTGAGTTAGAGTCAATTCATCTGATGTAACTGTTTAAGAAAAGCATGGACTGCATATTCTGTGCCTCTTAATGAAAATATTTTTATTCAGCACCTGTACTTTTAAGATTTGCCTTTATTCTGTAACTGTCTTGGTGTGGTTTGGCATACAATTAGGATAGTCAGAGTAATATGTACAGGTGAGACTTACCACAGTCCAGTGCAGTTGAGAGGGGAAGCAATTTGCCACGATGGAAAACTGAAGTTCCTGCATTTGCAGATTTACAACGTGGTTTCCACTCTAGGCATGCAAGATGGGAATTGTTATTATGTAAGTGCTAAGGATAACTAGCCCCTGGCTTACACAACTTATCCCTGAACACACACAGAGCTGTTCTCTGACATTATGTCAGCTCTAAAAAGACGAGTAAATAGCAAGGTAGCCATGCCAAACTATGTCTTAGTTCAGGTACACATTACTGCACTGAATAATCAGATAATCAAGCATTTCTCCTGAACATCATAATCTTTTCTTGCATCCATAGAGACCTTGTAGATTCCTTCCCTTCTAAACACCTAAATATTTTCATTGCTGTGAACTGCAGTTGCTTTACTAATTCCAGCCTCACTGCTGTAGAATGTTGAGGTTCCTTCATGGCATTCCTTTGATGCAGTGCTGTAGAAATGCTGAAAGTTTTGTTCCCCTGAGGAAACCTTTAGGCAACACCAATTTACCATTAGTTTCTCCTGCTGATATCTGGCTGCTGATATTGAATTCCTGTTAAAATTGTTCTGACTTTTAGCAGAGTCAAGTCTGCTAAGGGATACTTAGAACATGTCCCAGATCCTCTAACATGCCCTGTGGATCACTGGCAGCCTGCTACCTAAAACTAACCACCTCTTACACCTCACTGGATTGCAGAACACAGGCTGATAATTCCAGAGTTTCACTTATTTAACAGAATAATAGAGTGTGATTATTCCCAGTTCTACCCAGACATTTTTTTCTATAACTCTGCAGAAGATACTATGTTATGTATTCAAAAGCAGTTAACTGCAAAAGCTGTTTGATGTAAGAATTTGGAAGTTACTAGACCTGCCAGTATGGCTTGAACCAGCAACAGTTCTGCAAGTGAGAACACCGGCATTTCCATGGGAATATCTTGCTGCAGATGCTTCACACAGTTGGAGGTCTCTGGCTGGGGACAATGAGATTAAGAAAGAAAAGTGACTAAAGATATCTTTTGTATACACATTTCAGTTTAAGTTGCTTTAGTATGAGAAGTGCTTATAAAAGCAGCAGAAAATAGCAGTATTTTTTAAAGTGCATTTTATTTAATTTATGTAGGGTTTTGTACACCAGAACTTCAAATGTTTTGGCAAGTTAAAATCCTTTCCAAGTGTCTGATTTCAGTTAGTCTGTAACCAAATAAGGCAGCTATATAAATACTGGAAAACTGTAAAGTAGGTTTGGAATATGAATTTTCTATAAAATAAACATAGAAATTTTGAGGAATAATAAAGGAATCTATACCTTTTAAATTATAGTTAAAATAAAGAGTCACTGTAGAGAGAACACAAGATATATTAGTACTATACCTTTAGTCTCAATTCTTCTGTCATCCAAGCTCCAAAAGTACCCTAGTGTTCAAATGAATAAATTTTGTGGATTCACTTTTTTCAGTGAATTTACTTCACTGTAAAAGACTTAACACTATTTAGTTCTTTACTAATGTTTTTTATCATTACTTACATATACATAATAATAAAATAGACTTTAATTGTTGGAAGAACTTCTACTTTTTCTCTTTTGATTATTTAATATGATTGGCAGTATTTTAAGGATGCTAATTACCATGTCATTGTGCATATATTAATTTTTTTCCATAGACTTCTGTAGTAAAATTGAACAGGTATTCTGTATATCCATATATATGTTCTCCTTAAACCATTAACTACATAGAACATGGTTTGAAACTAAATTCCCTCATTGTTTACTTTTGCAAACAGTTTTCTCATAAAATAGCTTATCTGCCATAAAGAGTCTCTCATCAACCCATTAATGGCTAAAGACTAACAGCAAGAGAATATGGTGAGGTCAGCATATTGTTTTCTGTATCCTTGGACAATCATTAAATAAAAACCCCATATCTTTCAGCTCATTCTGCCAAATCTGATGTGCTATCAAAGGTCTACACTCAACAAAATACGAGTCTGGGATTTTTTTTTTCAAGTTTAACTTCTGTTGCCACAATAGGTGAAACATTGAAAGCTATTCATTATTTCACAAGATACCAAATCCAGAAAGCTCCATTTTGGCCTCCCAGAGTGTTTTTCTGTAAACTGGGAGTGTTACAGAGTGCCTATTGCTGGGTAACCTACACAAGTATTTCCCAGCAGGCATGAAAACTTTATTGATGTTTTAGGGGATTATAGTCAAATTTTCCTAATTATTTCCATAGATATGTATCTAGGGAAGTACCAATCCCTTTTTTCATATGACTACTCTGAATTCATTATTTCTTTCTGGTTAACAGCAACCATTCATAAGACTTGCATGCTGTGATACTGTAGACTGGGAGCGGATGTTTGGAGTATGGCATTGTTCTTCAAACAATGCAAACAGAATTTCACCTTTGGAGCTTCTTTGTGAAAAAAATATTAGTAAAAGGACAGCCAAGTATAATAAAATTATTACACAGTTTTATTTTGAAGAACATTTTGCATTTGTTTTAATACAAAATGATGTAGGTCAAGAAATAATTTACAAACCTTTAAGTTCTTATCCTGGCATTTGAAATAAGAATGATTTCAGAGGAAGTCTGTAAGCTATTCATAGGAAACTGTCATTATATACAAAATGTTTATTGACATGTTTTAAACATCACATTTGTAAAAATGTGAACTGGATTGCTATCTAGCATATGAACTACAGGTAAAACCTGATAAGATAACTTGTTGAACAAGTCATTGTTATCCAGTGCTAACAAAATAGACAGTAGCTTTTAGTGTGTTTTAATCATCCTCCAAGGACTTTTCAGCCTCAAAGTCATTTCAGGGTTTTACTGCATTGTGAACAATATCGAAGCCCTCTCTTGATTGCATAAAAATAAATCTTTGAAATATTACACATAGAACAACAGAAAGGTAGAGGCAATAAAATAGGATACTTTTTATATCAAGGTTTTTGGTTCTGTGTAGATTCATTTCATTGTCTTTCTTTTCTTTCCAAGCAGAGAAAGTAGTACTGAAGTAAAGCACTTTCATTTACCTCTGAAGTATTTTCTGCCCAAGATGCTTCCTGTGTCAAATTAGGGTATGTAGGAATTACACTTTGTCAAAACTAATTCTCTCATCACCAGTAATAGCCTGGCATGAACTTGCCAAGTTGTTAATTTTGCTTTTTTTTTGGAAGGGGGGGGCACGGGAGTGGGATTAATACAAAAATAAAATTAGAGGTTATTTTTCAGTCAAAAAAGTTGAAATAGCTTTAAATATTTTACCTTCCCAAGTATAAGACTGTAAGTAGTCAACGGTGCATCCCTTATGCAGAGAGATTTTTTGACTCAATTATTAAAAAAAAAAATCTGTTTTGTGGCCAAGTTCAAACTTGACACTTTATCCCAAAAAGAGATATACACTGAGAGGTGGCTCTATTTAAATATTTATGCTATAGATCTATATATTCCAAGTAAAAATACTTCTATCTAGAATTCTGTGGAGAATTACAATAATTAGGGTCCATAAATATTGCTGCAGTTCAATTACGGTACAATAATTACAAAATATAGAACATCTCTTTACAAATACAAATCATTTTATATTACAATTCATTTACAATATTTTCTACTATATAATTTTTAGCAAACTATCTTATCTAATTCTACTATAACCTGGTTGCAAGTGCATTAGTAAGAATGCAATTATTCCAGTATATTTTGCCCTTAACGTGATAGTCATAAAACAGACTATCTGAATGATATTTTCCTATGTAAACTGATGTTACATATGACAGATTATTCTTTATATAACTTCTTTTTCCCACAATCTCTAACAGGTAGAGCATGACAAACTGTATCTTAGAAGAGCATTAAGAAATGAAATCAGGAGGCAAGTTTGAGAACAATGTTAGAATGGATATGCAATGGGAAGCTGATATGCTATTGAGCACTGAGGTAATGACATTATTGGTTGTCATCACTCATCTCATGTTCCTGTTTCCCACACTGTTCTGAGCCAGACCTATACAGACATTTTCACTGACAAAATCCCGCTCTACTATGAAGGACAGCAGCACAAGGTTGAAAGACAGGCAAGATATTACACCTCAGAATCCTGCTCTAGCCCTCAAAAAACTGATTGTCGCAATCTGCTTGGTTTCAAAATAACCTTATTCCTACAGAGGAAGTGAAGATTCTGCAGGAGGAGACTTGACATACTGCAGCTCTGATCGCATTTCGGCAACCTGGAGATAATAAATTTATTAGTTATGGCTTCCTTGAGGTGTGACATCACTCATACAAAACTTTGATTAGTTATTCACTCCAGCTAGTGCCTAGCATCTTGGAACTATGAGGCACTTTTTCTGTTATTTTCGGTTATTTCTGTCATTTTCCTTGCTAAATACTATAAACTTGTAATGCATATCATTTCATCAGCTAAGTCTTCTTCATATCGTCCCGTTTCTGGTTCTTCATCACTGTAGCCAGGACCAAAATCTTGAAGTTCATAGTCTTGTCTGCTTAAAATTGGAAACATATCCCCATTGGTCCCATTGCTAATATTTCCATTGAGAAGATTACTTGCTGCACTTTCCATCTCATCAATAGTCATGTCACACGCATCAGCAATCTCATGTTTTGTAGCAGAAACAAACTTAGGGTCCTTTGCATACCTTCCTAGGCCTTCAGATATAAGTACCTGGCAAATGAAAGGGAGAAAGTGAGACACACAGTGGAATTACAGAAGAACAGACTGATCATAACAAAGTTTCTCATTTCTGGAAAACACTAGAAAGCCCATGCTGAATCATTACACCCAAAAGTGTCCAAAGCACACTATGTCAGGTATCTGATAATGTAACTGATTTTGTAGTACATCTGATACTTCCCTAGAAATTTAGCAATAGTCTTTGATAAACATGAATCCTCAGGCTGATATGGTTAATACATCTCAGATGGTGCAACTAGAACAATTGCCTGAAATACAGAATTTTCTATGTTCTCAGTAGGATAGAGTACGTGGAAAAGAGATGTTTAATTCCCATGTGCTAAAACTTGTAACAAAATGTATTGTTTAGCTCGTAACAATGGAAAGGAAGGGATGGATGGAAGCAACAACAATAACGATGATTCAGAAATGCTCTTTATCTTCAAATCTTTTTTAATATACAGGAATTCTTAACATTCTTTAGCACACCTACAAATCAATCCTTGTAGTTATTATTCACGTCTCTGCATTTAGTACCCTGATTCACAGAGTTTTTGATTTTCTACTCAGATTATTGCAAAAATAGAAACAAATGAAGAGAACAAACTTTTACATCATCTCTTCCTTATTGCCATTGTGGAAGGAGACTTCAGAACTAATCCTCACCTAGAAAATTTACATTTCAAAATTCTGAAATATCTTCAGTTCTCTGATTAATCTCTCACTAATGTTAAGATCTGGATTCAGCAGAAATCCTTCACTGTATGACAACACTGAGAAAGTTCCCCCTCTTTACCTAAAAAAACATTTTGGGGCTAGAAAACTGAAAATACCACATTTTCAGAGAGCTACTGTGAACTGAATTATGTGCTTTTCAAAGTTTACACAAAAATCGAGCAGACACTCCTGGCCACTTCAGAGGTTCCTGCAATACTCACCGCTTCTACCAGGCTGTCTGCACTCCTCTGCTTGTCGCTGTGTTTATGCCTAAAGTCATTGGGTACAGTCAAATTGGCTGGTGTAAATGTTCGGTAGGAAATGTCAGGGTCGTCTGTGTACCAGGAGCTCCTGTGCAGGGAAGGGAGGCTGCCATTCATGTGCTCTGTGGAGTCAGCCCTGTCCACCTGGATCAGAGGGGTGTAGTACGGGGTACGGTCCCTATTGGGAGGGGTCGCAGGTGGGGTGGCCCAGGAACGCGTCGAGCGACTTGGTGAATGTTTATGAGCTTTGCTGGAATCCAAACCTGCCACAGCCATGACCTGGTAAGGAGAAGAATTTCAGAAGATGGTGATTTCAAATGCTTGGTCACACTCATTCCTCATTTCAGCAGTTAGTGCAGTTTTTCAGGTAGCAGCTCTGCAAAGTGAACATTTTCTGATGTGTAGTAGCTTTGTAAAGTGAACATTTTCTGATGTGTAGTAGCCATGTAAAGCAGGAACAGGACTGAGTTGCTAAATTGACAGGATAAAAGAGTATTTTTCCCATTTTATTCATATCACAAAATCTTTTTGCTTATTCAATATATTCAAGAAAGCAAAGTATAGAAACAGTCCTCCTGCCCTGTCGGGACAGGATAGGAAGCAGTCAGCATTTCCCAAGCCGGATACAGAGCCCCAGAAGATCTGTATGTGATACTTGCAAATTCTCAGAGTTGAGTAACCACACAGGTAAAGATTAATAGGCAGCTGCTGTATTATGCAGCCCTGGTCAAAATTCCTTAGGGCATCCCAACCCTTTGTGGACACTAAAAGAGTCAAAGAGGCAGGCTGCTCCTTCTCACGGTTTTACACAAGGTCAGTGTTTGAGAAGCCTTGTGTCCGGCAACTGAAAGTCTATACTTGGCCTAGGAGGAACTCACAGCAAACAACATAATACACTAGGACTATTTCAAATAATGAAAATCAGAAGTACAATATAGAAGCTGGAAAGATCTAATTTATTATTAGTTAAGTAAGAGTTTGTGTTTACCTGCTGTTGCATTAGATGAAGTGGTAGAGCAGTGCGATGGTGAAAATTAGGAGAAAGTGGTATCTCATCTTGGCTACTCTGCCGGCGGAGGCATTCAAAGTTAAAGGAAGATCGTCTGTGTGCTACAGGGAAACCATAATTCATTAGGAAAACAAAACATCCCTGTGTGCTACAGGGAAACCATAATTCATTAGGAAAACAAAGCATTTTTCCTCAAAGTCTATTATTTCCAGAATTCCAGTGTGAGCCAACTATGATGTAAAAAACAGATTCTCCAGTAAGAAACAAGTTGTGTTACATACTAACATTCACGTGAATGCTAGAAAGGAAAAAGTAGAAATCTGAACTAAATTAAGATGTTTAGTTGATGTGGAAATGTTTCATCTGGGCTTGGTGAAATCCTGCAGAACATTGTGAAGCTTCAGTGTGAAGAAAGCGTGGATGCTGAACTGCAGCTGGAATCCAGATACACCCTCACAGCTGCAAGCATCATAGCAGAAAACTGGAAAGAACCTGACTTTTCCAAGAAATAGTATAAAATTTTACTCTCTTGAAACTAACTGAAACTATTCTTGGTATTTTTTTTTCCAACATCAAGAATTTTGTGAAGAGTAAAGTGCCATAGACACTTAATGCTGGATACTAACAACCAAGGATCTTTAAAGAGCCATTGGACTAAAACAGGCATCTGCAGAAGGTAATTCAATCCACTGAAAGCAAACTTAGTCTCTCTTTCCATTATCTGTATGGTAAATTCAAATACAGGAAATGTAAGTCTTTGTTACTGATTAAACATGCTAAATGTCCCAATACCAAAATAAATAAAAAGCAACCAAAAAACTCCCCTCATCCAAAAGAAGGCAATTCTTTGCACATGCCTCTCTGCAGAAAAAAGTCTGGAAGAACATCTTAATCGTTTCTCAGTACACTTGCAGAAACTACTCCAATACTTGGGTGATGAGTTTGATACAAAAACATCTAGAAAGCATGACATGGAGATCAATTCACTAACTGCAGTTCTCAGTCAAGGCACTGCATGTTACATTAACATGGATTGAATGCAGATGTCAGCAGAACCTGTTTAGTGCAGTGCTGCAGGGCCCTTTATTTTTTCTCATTTTCTTTCTTTATATGAGAACATCAAGGCTTCTTCCCCAGGCCAAACACTAGTTATACAAATAATAGATTTAAGCTTCTTTTAAATTTGCTTGAATACCAAGCCTCTAAGATTTCTCAACTGTGTTCCTGAATATAAACAAAGAGTTTATGACAGGAGGCCTGACCATGCTTTTGTGACATTATACTGGTGAAAGTCTAAGGACTTCCTTTATTACCCTTATGCAACTTAGATCAGAATCAGGTCCTCCTATCCCAGGATATCAATTACCCTCTTATTTAGTTCATTTATCTAATCTTCTGTAGGAGAGATAAAAACTGTAACTTCCTCTAAAGAAATGTCTGCCAAACTCCATCATTAAAACTTTATCAGGACGCCAAAGACTGCAGTTAGAGGAAGCCTTTAACCCTCCCCTCCCAACACTTTCAAGGGCAGACCTGAGAGGAATTTTTCAAGAATGTTCTTCTCCTGCAATGTATGGAATGGATATACAAGGCCTCTATCTTTTTCTTTGGCTTAAAATTCCTCTGCTATTAGAAAAGCTTGTAGAAAGATCTCATTTTTAAATCTATGCCTGCATTTTCTTTAGTGTCTGAAACAAGAAAGGACTGAACCCATTTTCCCACTCATGAGGTCCTTGCAGTCATCCTTCCACAGAAAAAGAGACTGTGGCTCCAGCTCCTACCATCATCAGAATGGAAGACAACTGTCCACCTTAGAGCAGATAAAATGTGGAGACTTGCAGAAACAGTCCTGTGTTGTCTGGCCTGGATGGCACTGGTGAGATGCACCATCCAAACACACGTGACAGACATGGCTGTGCAGACCACACCGCATAAGAGTGTCCATAGGGACACCACAGACTGCATAGAGCTGGGTGTCGTTTCTTTTGCACCAACCAAAACCAGCCTTAAAAAGAAGTCTCTTTTGCACTTTAAGAGACACTCCAAGTACTTCCTCTCTAAAAAGTGTCAGAGCTCAGAGACCAAAATCCAAGTCTTAAGTCTATGTCTGGTTTCAGCAGAGGATTAGCACTGCTGATCTCTGCAGTATGGTCTGGAACATACAAAGATGGAACTACAAAATAGGAAGCTTGAGAGCTTGTAGAAATGCAGATAAAGGAATATTGTTCTTGAGATTAGGAGAAACCAAAGGAAAGATCTAAGGAGAAGAATAAACGAAAATTAAAGAAACATATGTAAAAAAATTTCTGTTCATAATACTAACTCAATCTTTAAATGAAAACATTTTCCCCTCAGAAGAAACACAGACTATTAAGCAGTGTTCCTGAGATGGCAGAATAAAACACCAATGTGAATCTGAAATAAGATGCTTAGCTCAGCACAACACTTTTATTTTTCACAGCAACTTGTGAAGCATGTTAAAAAGCTAAGAGTAAGGAAAGAAAAAGCCAAAGCAAAGTACCACTATTTCTCACTCTTGGTTCTCTTTTCCCTGAAAATTATCCTAGAGTCACTAGGGAGACAATGGCACTGATCCACAGCAACACTGCGTATCTGTATGCGTGAATAAAAGGCACATGGATTGAAACACTCTGATCAAAGCTTCAAAGAAAACTGCTGCATTCTGCCTTGCTCTTTCTTCATTTATCAAACCAAGTCAAACCCCATAATTAAATTGGTTATATTGTTTATAATGATGACTGAGGCAGGAAATACTAGAAAGACTGATGAAAGTTACAATCCATAGATTCTCTGACCAGTCCCTCAGGATAGACAAGCATTTCTGCTCTACACAATAATCCACTGGAAGAAGTAATCAAGAAATGTCATGTTTGAAATCGAAGTTAAAAACAAGCCTTTTTAAACTGGATCACATCTGAATGTATTTAAATAATTCTGGATTTGCAAACAAATTTTCCTTCATGTACTTACGTGGTGGTGTTGGAGGTAGCAGCCGTCTCCTAGGAGATCTTTTTGTATCATAACAGAGCTGTGAATCATCTTCCTCAAAAAACCCATGTGGGTGATGGTAACCTTTTGGTCTCTCAAAATCGGAGTCATGGCAGTGATATCTACAGTGGTAATCATATATATGCCTGCATTTAAAATACAGTAAGAAAATGTTATTTCGGTGAGTTTCTGGAAATTGATCTATTAGTTTTCTTCTAGAAGATTTTCAAGTCTCCCCTTTCTCCAGCAAGATAATAATGCACTACATTATATATTTGCACAACTCAATTTTAAAATCTGTATGGTTTTTAGATATTGGGCATACTCCTTTGTACTAGTAAAGTTACATAGTCAGTTCTCAGGTGAAATTTTATCAAATTCTGTTTTCAATGAATTTATTCTTACCAGTACACACTGAAATGCAAGACCTCAGTTGCACACTGCTTAAAAAAAATAAAGTAAATACTCTGTTCTACTGCTGCCATCCTCTCTTGTGAAACCTGGGTAATGCGTGGGAGCACAGAAACTCAGAGAATGGATTTAAACCTTTTACATTCTGGATACTTCTCATTTAAAATCACATCTTGGAAGGATGTTATTTGACTCTAATTATCATATAAAAAATTAGTGACCTGAGAATTCTGTAAAATTTACCTTTCATGCAAATCCTAGCTTTTATGCAAACCCCCAAGATACAGATTAGGATGCCAATCTTGCCAAAATCCAGATGCTGAACACAGTCAGTATTTGAGAAGCATAAGTGCATATGCACTTATGGATCTAAGATAAAATGGCAATAAATTCCTCCAGTTCTAGGCTGGACTTCAAAATAAAAAAAATATTGACAGAAATAGAGATTATTTTTGTTATTCAATTTATCCAGCAGAAGTCCCTCTAGCTGAACTTGATCCATTTTCCATTATACATGAAATTTTATTTATAAATGCAACAATTCTTTGGTTATGCACTACCAGATTGATAATCAGTTCAAAGGAACTTTGTGCTTCCTTTGAATTGGGTACAGAAGTTTTGCTGGAGTCAGGACATGATGCCAAACGCAAAAGATCTTTGGGACACTCTCTATTCCTACTCATCATTTCACTTAACCAGCAACTATGGAGTATTAACTTCATGAGAGAGTTTTCAGTCTAAGTGTGCTTAAGTGAAGCCTTTACAGTATCTGTTATTGAAATATTTTTCCTAGTTTAAAAAAAATCCTCACCTGTTTCCTGATAACATACTGTCATCTTCATAATATTCTTCTCCACTAAAATATTCCTGTTCTCCCAAATAATGATCATCATTGCAATAGTCTTGGACTTCGTGTTCTTCACGGCAAATAGTAGGTCGGTGCCCATCACCAGTGTCGGACCTGCAAATAGCAAGCAAATACTTTTTTTTTTTCTATTTATATTAATTGTATATTGTTTATTTTAAACACAGTTCTTTTAATGTGCTTTCAAAGGGAACCCTCCCCTGCCTTCCAAAAAAAACCCCAAAACTAACTAACATGTCTGTAGTTCAGACTGTGGTGTTCCAGTAATGCACAGCAGTGCAGTTTGGAACGTGACTGATGTACGACCTCCCTTTATTTCCTTATGGTGCAAACAGGGAAATAAATAGTAAGGGGATACTCAGTGAAGTCAAATACATTTAAGATATTTTTACAAAATACACATTCAGTCACTTGAAGAAACACAGCCTCTCTTGAATGTCTGAAGTTTGTGAAATTGCTCAAATATTAATGAGTTCTCACGGAGGTTTTCGAAGAAAAATCTGAAAAGGATATGCAGACCTAGACATTAACACCAGCACTGGATGTCCACTTATAAAATGCACCTCAACTAAAACTATAGTTACCTTGGAAAATACTCAGACATAAGATCAGAAAATATTTTGGGTTCCCTATAAAGGGAACTGTACACATTAACATTTATCAAAGCAAACACTAGTGGTTTTTCCAGTCTTTGCAAGTCAATTTTTAACAAGGGCCATCATCAGATGTGATCTCTAGCCTGTTGAAAACTGCAGAACCCTGCCTGGACTTTTAAAAGGACTTGAACAATTTTGAACTTCAGCAAAAGTTTATCCTTGAACAAGCGGTGGAAAATTTGACTTAGAAATTGTCACTTAATTTAAGAAGCATATACACTGACATAGAGTTAATTTGAAAAAGAAAAAGGAAAGGAGAAAATCTACTGTGCCCTCTTCAATTATGTCAGAACAACAGCAACTCACCTAATATATGTTTCATAGTAGCGTGTTCTATCCAGGTGAGCCATGAAAATGAGAAAGGTATTTTAAAAACAAGTCATTTAGAGAAATTCTTTGGTGATTACAATGTCTGTGATGTAACCAATAATTTCAGTTTAAGCAAAACTGCTACTTTCAAACTTTATTAAAGATGTATGTATTTAGATTTTAAATACATCTCATACATCATTAGGAAACAGAAGTGAAGTTTCAAATTAATTTCATCTAGCATAAGTTTCTTATGGTGTATTTATAAATTTATTTAAAAGCAGATACATATTTGTGAGTTTACCTCCTGCTGCTTGGCCGTCTGCGCTTCTCATGGTCAGTTCTGGAGTGTGACCGGTAACTGTTTTCAGATCTATGCTCACGATTTCCAAAACTTGGGTGTTTTCCATGATGTTTGGACACGTTGGCATTATTGAGATTGGCATTTGTTGAGTTTGGAACATGCTTTCCTACTGAGTTGTGATGATGATGATGATGATTGTGGTATACAGAGTTTCCTGCCTGATACATGTTTTTCTCAGTATCACTTGCAGATGGAAATGAAGGCCGCTGGACGTGTAAGGGGCGGTGTGTGGTGTTGATCTGTTGAAAAGAGTCTCGTCTGTCACTGCTAATATGGTTTATGTGGTTGCCAAAGAGGGCACCATTCCTCTGTTTCAGGAGAAGAGAAAGAAAAAAATTATATCAGATACCTTAACGGAACATATTTTTGCCAGTGACAACTTACTTTTCTCTCCTACATGCATACAAAAGTAGCAATTCAAATAACCTGTGATTTTTCTTGCTAGCTTTATGATGCTTCAGATGGGATCTTCTGAGGTGACACAGGTGTGATTGTGATAATGACAATATTGTATTTCAGAGTCAAATCAACAATATGCTGTGATCATCATTCTTTTCCATCCAACTAAATGTGACATATCCAGCTTTCTCCACATACTATTACACAGGAGAAACCTAGATTCCCATACATGAACATGCACCAGCTTTCTCAGAAAGGGACGTGTCTGCCTTAATTTTTGAGGACTCTTTGGTGGAATTGTCTCCTGTTCTCCCAGAGCACCGGTTTGCGACAGGCGTCACTCAGACAGGATGGAGTGCCATGCAACAGCTTGCAAGCATAACTCAGGTAGGTAACATTCAGCTTCAGTGCTTCCATTCTTTCTTCTTGCAGAGGTACAAGAAAGAGTAGTTACTCTTTACCAGCTCTGAGAGTGTAATGGATGGTGAAAGAGAGAATGAAGTGCTAAGTTATGACTATGACATGCAGCTCTCTTTTACACCTGACCCAGATAATGTAGCCTCCCTGTCTAGCCAGGTGTGGGCCTTGGATGACAGCAGTCTGTCTTGAAGCTCAATCTAGAGAAGACAGGAGGTAATGATGGTTGGCAGAGAAATGCATCTACTGATGGTAGCTGGGGCACTGTCTCCAGTGCCACATCCGCCTTTTTTGCAAAGGACAGTAGCAAGCTATGGGCTTTCTGATCTAACTCCTGCAGAAGCATGTTTTACATCTGCTTCTTCTGAAATGCTTCAGAAAAATTATGTTTTCTTGCTGCCTGACAAGAGGTATGCAGATTGCTTCTGATTATAACACCAACTTTATGTGTGTTCACCTTAGGACTAAATAAAGGAAAACTAATATTTTTCTCTAATTTATTCTTACTGATATCCCTCACAAGAAATTGCAAATGGCATTTTTATTTAGTAGCCCTCTATGTAATTATGGCATTCATTTTAAAAGACACTTCTCTGTGTCTGTTGTGGTTTGGTTGCATGGAATTTAATTCTCTTCTTCCTATCTACCACTGTAGAAGTAAAGACAATCCCAGTTTACACCATGCCACTAAAAAAATTTGGGATGGCAAGGTTCACATACTTAGGATTTGCCTAGGGAAAAATAAGAATTTATGAGAAAGAATTAAGGGCAGGAGAGTCACCCTGCAGGAATTGCTTCCTAAATCTATGATGAAATGTAAGTGTACTGATAATACCATTTTTATAGATTTATACATAAAATACACTTATTTATAAAATATTTATATTTTCCTGAATTGAGGGGTTGCTTTCAGTATTATTATATTAATCCATATTCAAGAATAAGCTCATTCTTTTATCTCATATTATATGATAAAACAGTTCACGTGGTTGTGTTCTGACATTACTTTATAAACATCTTCCTCCTCCTCTGGATTGTTTTCCTCTGGTTCATCATCTTGCAAGTCACAGGATATAGCTCGGCGTATTTCAGGGCCAATATCATGAAGTGTCCTTAGTCCTGCCTAAATCAATGACAATATCATAATACATTAGGAATGCAAACTCTTTTTCACTCTTTAATTACAGGTGTGTAAATTTATTTTAAAGGACAGTTAACAAGCTTTTGTATCCTGACATCCATACAGGATGCATCCTGCCTTAAATTTCTTTACTGTTATTAATAAAAGGCTTATATATTCCAGTACAACCCTGGTGAGGGGATTATGTCTTTATTATCACAGTGTAGACACTGACTGAAAGACGACTGATGTTTATGGACCCTTATAGAAATAGAATTAATCTTATAATAAGACATAAGTAATCAGCAAGAACTATAATAAAATGCATTTCAATGAGATGTATATTCAATGTTAAAAACATGTTTGCAGCCTGTGTCCACAAAGGAAACACAAGGAGATCTTTGCTATAGCAACAGCAATTTTAGCGGAGCTCAGATGGAAAAGAAAGCAGTGAAATAATTCCAGCTCATCTGCACTGCACTGGGATACACAGATATTTGATTTAAAGTTTTAGTTTAGGACAGAAACTCCTTTAGCTACAGCAGCATGGACTCAGTGCACATCAGTTCCTATTGCTCTCAGGTCTCCTACCACAAGCACCTCTAGGAAACGGATAATGCTGAGTCTGTCACGGACAGGCCTGCACATCGGAGAGCAAACAGACATCGTACCCACACTAAGAATTCAGTGCTTTTGTACAGGCCTGCCTTGCTTCAAAAAGAAGATATTTTTCCTCTTTTAACTCTGCTTGTTATGGTCCAAAGCAAGAAGCACAATCTTGTTCTTCACAACTCCATTTATTATCCCCTCAGGTTCAGAAGAAATCAAAGATGGGCTTGTTTAACTCTTTGCTACCACTACACTTATACTACTAAAGATCATGCACAGTACTTGGCTCAATTTTTTATTACGACCTAAAACTCTGATTTACTACTTTTTTGCATTTTTGAACATGGCTGTCCAGCCCACCAGAGCTGTACTTCTATGGCACAACACTGCCACTGTATGTTCCTTGCCCCGAGCTGGCATGAAGATATGTAGAGAATTGGGTGTGTTTCAGAGCTGCAGGACCTTGGAGGGCCCCAAATATGGCTTGGTCCCATTCCTGCTGTTCTCACACACATTCCTGGGAACATACCACTGTATCACAGTCTGATTTCCACTCAAAACAGAAGCAGCTGGTTTGCTGAGAAGCAAAAGGGCATTTATGCAGTGTGGGCAATAAGATTGACAGTGTAGATTTACCACAGGCTCCTCTGCAGGTTTCACTCATCCCAGTATTGCACTTCCTGAAAAAGACACCTGACTGACCATATCAGCTACATGTATTTGGCAATTAAATTTTCTTCCTCAGGGATGAACTTTGAGACTTATGTTATAGTTGAACAAGGCTCTAAAAATCATTTACTAATGAGTTAATATACACACACTTTTCATGAATATATTGTGCTTTCTCCCACTTCTTACGCTAATTGCACACTCAAAGCCTTAGCAAGGTGGCTAATTGTTGTCATTTTGTAAGGTGCTAAATTAATACTTTAAGGTACAGATTTTCAAGTAGAAGACCAAAGGCTTCAATTTATTTAGCAGAGGCAAAGGCAGTATTTATTTGCCAGAGGACTACTATTATTTTTGATCATTAGCAAGAACAGTCACTTGCATTTCCCACTATCTGCTTACTTTATAGCAAAGAGGACTAGAAAGAACAAAATCCCTCAACGCTACACTGACACTAACAAAAATTAACTGTGGTTCTTACAAACAGAATACAATGCAAGAACTACCAAAACAAGGAAACAAAAATGCACAATAATAGCTGAATGGACCTACACTACAGCAGTGAACACAAGAGCCACAGTAGTCAAGTCTATTCCCCAGACTCATTCCTCCTCACAGAGCCACCTCCCAGTGCTGACACTGAGTGTGCTGCTCTACAACCACACAAAAGCTCAGCTTTCAGCCCAACCCAGACTGCCTTCGAGCTAAGCCCTCCTGTGAACGTAACACTCTCAGACAGCTGTATTGTAAATTTTAACCCTGACAAAAACCACCAGCTCCTATTCCTGTCTGCCAAACCGTGACTAAGTCCTAGAAGCCAAGAAAAGCCACACATTTGACAGAAACGTATTGAATAATAATTTAATTTTGATGGCATTTCCAACTGCCTTCTGGTTTACTTCTTGGTGAATTATCCCTCCTTTACTCAAGACAAAGCAGGCAGCCTCTATCATCTCATCTCTCTCCATGTAACAGACCTCTTGCAATGACACAGCCAACAGTGGAAAACAAAACCCTAGATCACTGTATATAAAAGTCTGTGTTAGTTACACTAAGACCAGCAGCGTTTTCACTCACAGACAATATTGAAGCCACAGCTCTACAAGGACCATCTGACTGCAGAATTAAAATATTCCTCCACTTATTTGCTCTAACAGAACTATCTGCCATGATTTCATGAACTCTATCATTAAAATGACCCCACTACCATGTATGGTCTCATTTTACCTGGTGCAAGTGAACAGTGTTCTGAGTAATCTAAGAAAACCTTTTACAACAGGAGCACCCCACTGTGAGACAAATTCTCTCCCAGAGCTCTTACATAAGACAAGGTTTCATCAGATCAGCCAGCTACCACTGAAGTGGGGCTGATGTCAAAATGCAGATCAGTAGGAAAGTCCCTTCCCTGAACCACATTTAATGTCTTCTGTGAAGACTGGAGAGGCAACATGGACTGATCAGACATTTGACTTTAACTTCAAGCACTTCAGGACCATATCAGAGATCTCTTAAACAAGAGAGTGCACAAAAATCAAACCAACCTTCCCCACATTTCTTCATTAGTTTACAGGGAAGAAGGATCCTTCATACGCACATTTCCCTACATAACATTGCACATTTTAGTCTCCCCAGCAAGAATCCTACAGACATTATAATGCACATGAGCACAATAGGAGCATACCACATCCTCAACTTATGAGGTTCTAAAAACTAATACATTTAATTCACAGATAATTTCTTCTCTTAAAAACTGAGCGGATGGAACTTTTCAAAGAAGACAGCCTGGATGGTGATTTGCCTCTCCATGCCAGAGATGTGATTATTTCTTTTTCTCTATGACTGCTTAAGTTCTACCCTAAGTAGAACTCTATAAGACTTTTTTCTTCTTACATGCAGTGCTTCAAGACTTAACACATTCCTGAAGCATCACGCTATAATGATTAAAAAAAAAAAAAGGCAAAGAGAAAGCCAAATTTGAGTGTTACACAGAAATTACTCCTTCCCAGTCTTGGAGCATGGCTAATCAGAGCTGCAAAAGAAAGGCAATCACACCCAAATCCTCCTTCCCCAAACGAGTGGACACTAAAGATTTTCCTAACATTTCCTTTGGTTGGTAAATATTACTGGAAGGGTTACAGTCTCTTACTGCCCTTAAATCCTTAATTTTAAATTCTTAATTCCTGAAGATTCTCTCATGTCCAGAGAATTCTTGCTTTTTCTTAATTTCATGCCATTTCAGCAGTAAAAACCACCTTTAAAATTTTTCCTAAACAAATGGAAATGTGACTAATAAATATTGTTTTGTTTCCTATTTTTTGAGGACCAAAATACAATTCCCATCATTTCAAGAAGCAGAGGAGCAGGGGGCCAGTCCTGCCATCATTACATCTACTGTCCATCTCAGTTCACCAGACTGAAAACCTGCCTCCTTCACAATGCTGTTACATCAGCCAGGTGGGTCACATTTCTTACACAATGTGTTTAATAATACCACTCTATTGCAGAATACAGAATTGTTCAGTTCCGTTCATCTCTAGCTTTCCAACACAGAGTATTATTATTTGTTAAACACAAATGTCTTTGCCTAATGTACAAAGAAGAATAGAGTTGGGGGGTTTTTTTCAAATATGGCTGTTATTGTTCATGTGCATTTACCCTATACCTTTTAGCAAATTGTGTTTTCATCACAGACATTGGAAAATGAAAGGGTTTATAATGGAACAGATAAAACATGGAAGAAACATGTTTAGGCACCAGTTCTATAGGGATAACATTGATCAAAACTGCATGACTGAACTATCCATGCTGTTCTGCCAGAGGACATCTGCACTCGCTACTCTGGTTTTTCTATTTTGGTGTTTCTTTGAAGTAAAGGAAGAAAAGAGATTAATGCTACTCTATTTGGTTGCCTCTAATTCTATTCTAGAGATTTCACTAAAAGTTTGCAAAAGAAGTTAATGCTTGTTCAGACACATTCTCTCTCCACAATTCAATTTTAATGCCTTTCTTCTTTCATTTTCTCCTTGTAGCATGAGAAAGATAAGATGTACCAGTCCAACTGTTATTTAGCAAAGCAGTGACACACAGAGGGCTGAACAACATAATTACATAAGAAACCCAGGCATGTCTTTAATTAAGCTTTCCCATAAATGCACAGGGTGACTCCCAATGAACAGGGTAATTCTGTGCAGCTGTGCTTCAGGAGGCACAACAGCACCTGCAAGGTTTTCAAGATAGCACAAGACACACCAGTGCTGGGTCCTAAACAGCATTTCAAGAGACAATGAATGATACCTCTGTCTCTGACACACCATTGAGACAACACGTATGTGCTTTCAAAAGCTGGAATAACAGAACTTCAGGAGTCCCTCAGTGACAAAAAATGCTATGTGACCAATAGCTGTACCCTTGTATTGGTTATCTAGAGAGAGAAAGGCTCTAAGAGGCTTGAAAAGCACCTCCCACCCAAACATCAAAACATTTAAAAGTCAAACATCTGAACACTTTGAAAAGACTTTTTAAAAAAGCCAAATAGTTTTAAAATCGATTTTTCCATGTCTATAGTATGCATAAAACAGTAACACCATTTTAGATATTTGTCTTCTTTTAAGAAATCTGTGTATACTGCAAGACTCCAGACTGGGTTTTTCTGGAAAAATATTTAAATGCTTATCAATACCAGAACCACAAAAAGATCATTTTCCCTGCACTAAAACTCAATCCACAACCATTGTGAGGCAGGGTCCAACCTACACATAGACACAGTTCAAGCTCAGTTTAAGAAATGCAGGCACAATACCCTTATTTAAATAATAAGAATCATTATTATCTAAACCATTTCCAGTCAGATAAAAGACACAATGGTGGCTCTTTTGAGGCATCTTAGAATGATAACAGGAAATGGAAAATACTGGTAAGCTTTGCTTCACAGCCTTTAGAATAATGATATAGAGTTGAGTATATTGCTACGTAAACTCACTAGATCTGGAATAAGCATAAACATTAATTCTAAATACTTAGGTCTTCAGAATCCTGAAAACCTGACACTAAAAATGTCCACATAAACCATTACATTTGCAGATAATGAACATGTTTTTACTATCTGATTATTTTCCAGCAAAGAAAACTAAAAAAAAAAAAACAAACACATAAATCCTCAAAATTACACTGACAATTAAGATAAAAATAAACTGAGGTTAGCACAAAGAGAATAAGATGCAAGAACAACTGAAATAAGGAAATAAGCATGCAGAAAAAGAGCTGGATAGACCTACACTATAGCAGTGGACATAAGAGATATAGTAGTCGAGCCGTGATCCCCCGGAGCTGTCCATGCTCCCAGCGCCAAGTGCGCAGCTCTGCAGCCACCAAAGCTCTGATCTCAGTGCACCCTCGACTGCCTTCGAGCTCAGCCCTGCTGTGAGCACCACACCAACGTGGGAGCACAATTCAATTGAACTCAAGCAACTATTAACCCCCTCAGCCAGAGGGTTGGGGGTTTTCCCTCTTTCTATTAATGTTTTCTGCAGGGTTAATACTAGTTATAACATTGGCAGGGAGAAAAAAAGTGTAGTTATTCTAATCTGAAACGTTTCCAAAACCAAGTTCAGCTCAATAAACAAGTGCTTTTGTGTAGGATGGAAAGGGAAATAACCTTTAACTTTTGATGGAAAGGGAAATATCCTTTAACTTTTATTTGTGCCTATTAACAAAAAGAGTTACATGTAAATAAATGTGAAATATAGCTGCAAATGTTACATAGTTTACAGGAAGTATTTGCCCTAGGAAAACACTGTAGAATTAATTAATTCCCCCTAAGTACTAGATGAAAGTAATTAAACTTGTTCATGCTTCACTTAACATTTATTTTACTAGCAATGTGACTACTGTTTGGCTCAATATAAATTTCCATCATTACACAAAGACATCTCCTTTCTGACCCAGAAAAGATATTTGTCCTCACTGCACAAGTATCAGTCAACAGCGTAAGAAAGGCACCTTTTCTCTCCTGATGTAGGAGCATGTATAACATCACAAAAACTGCAGCAGATTTCTAACAGGAACTGGTCATCTGCCATTGCAGAGCCACTTGTTCGCTGCCCTGCCTTCATAAGGGGTGAAAGCCCCTTCTCTCTGCAGAGGACAGACTGGAGTTCCCAGGAATACTGTTATCACAGTTCTGAAGATGTTTTGGTGACAATATCCAAGTTTAGAGCAACTTCTGTTGGTTATTATTTGAAGTGTCCTTTTCTGAGCGAGGAGGAATTTGAAACTTCAGGGCAAAAATACTTTCTTGACTTAATAGCCTGAGCAGATAATGATTCCCCTGAGACCCACTTGACTTTCTAGGCTGCTTCCTTCTCTCTGACACGTACCCTAACAGCAGCTGTGTTAGGCTAACAGCAAATGCTACATCCTCAAGGAAAACCTGACCTCTACAGAATAAAAATCACCCCAAATGAAGTCATTGTGGAGTAAGAAGGGGATTTCCTGCATGTTCTGGCATTCACAAAGCAAATATAGTTTTGCAGGGAGCTCTGTTCTGATTTTCTGACTAAACCCAAACTTCTACTGTTTCTTCTACCTCACCAAAAAATTTGTCAAATCCACTATTAGAAGCAGCTGTTTCTTTATTCCAGTTGGGCCAAGTTCTGGTCCCCAAACCATGAGGGGGCTGCCAGTGACAGTCTCATGAAACAGTTCACAAGTTTAGGCCTCGTGAAACTAGACTAAGGATGCAAGTTTCAGTTTCATGTGTTAAAATGCCCAAGTCTTAATGACAACCCCCCTATTCTCTGTTTATTCTGTGTTCATTCAGAAGCTGCTGATTTTACCACTTTTACACTGTGCCCTGGGAGGCAGCCACAGCTGCCCCTCACACCACAGTGCCTGCGAGAGTCTCATCAAATGCCAGTCATGGGTGAATAAAATATCTGGGAGAAGGGTAAAATTAAGTTGCCACTGATTTTAGTTATTACATCTACTGCTAGACCTTCTTCATCTAATCAATGAAAGTTTCTGTCTTTACTTAACCTTGAAATTAAATCCTTCGTGTGTCTCTCTGAAGATGACGTATTTTTACACATGCTCCTTGGTCAATCTGTCTTCCTGGGTCACAGATTGAATCTTGAGTTAAATAATGTGGCTTCCAAGGGAAGATTTATTTCCACACTTGGTGAAACAGAACTTATTAACACCACTAATGTAGGTCACCAGAAAAGCTCACTGGACTTTCCTGAGCTTAAAGAATTTTACCCTGAGTTACGCAATTCTCTTCAACTAAGACAGTGTAGATGGCTCCCTATCTTTTATACTACACTTTTTTTCTGGAAGTGCTTTTTCTGCTGTAAAGATTACTTTTTCTGACAACATTCTAGTTGTAATATTGTGTAGACTTTACTTTGCAGTTCTAAAACATTTTATCTTGCTTGTCAAGGTTCTGAAATGATTCTGTATAATTTTTCTGCCTATGTTAATAGAAGTCATTCTACCAGAAACAGCAGCATGAGAAGTACATCTTTGAACAGTGATAGCAAAAAGCAAGACATTCAAATTCACTGTCCTAGATGGTAACTAAAGGACTAGCAAAACAAACAAACACCAAAACCAGCAAGTATAACTCTCTGGGAAGAACAGTGGCTTAGGCCATTTGACAGCTACAGGACTTCCCTTCAGTACCTCCGAAAGTACAAAATGAAACTACTGTGAAAAACCAACCTCCAAACCTCCAACAAAATACCACTGAGAGCATGAGGGGAAAAGGAAGGCAAAGAAATTATCTGCATGAAAAAAATTTTGTTGGATTCTCATACAACAGGGAAAATGGCAACATCCATTAATTCCTTGACAAACAGTTGTCCTGAGAATTGAGACACGAGGGATTTGTCACAAGGAGCACGTGCCTTCTCTCACAGTGGTTGTTTACTCTCTGAAGACAGGAAAAGCATAACATGGCCAACTATAAGAATCAGCAGTGTTATAAAACTGTGAGTCACCTCTTGCTTCATTCAACAGTTAGGAAGGGATTGTAAAACTTGATAGCAGGTTGTTTGCTCCCTTTCTTGCAGGAGAAAGGGGATAAGGCAAGCCAGGCTAGATAATGTAGGAAGTGCAGGGTTAGTTATGTCCTTGAGAACCATGTTCTTCATTAACTAACTAGTTCAACTACCCCAAGAGAAAGTCACAGGTATCAGCAAAAGTACAAGAGCATTTACCACTCAGGTGACATTGCCCTTTATCTGCTCGTTTGCTTAAGGATTTTGCAGCCTGACAACTGCAATAGGATTAAGATGTAAACAAGAGTATGAAAGTACATTTGGTCTTGTTTTTTACAAATAGAAGAATTGGATGGCTGGAAAGACTTTTCTTATTAGCCTGATAAAAATACTTTCCTTGGTTTATTCAAAGCTTTAAGCAAACAATTCCTAGTACAGAAAGGTTCTGAAGGACAGAGCTCAAAAAAATCACAGACACAGCCCAGTTTTTGCTGCTCTCATCTCTCCAGCAGTCCAGGAAGCAGAGGCTGTTGGCAGTGGTATTATCATGACTACCAGATACTGTGGAATCTTAACTAGTTTAGAGAACCTAAGTAACAGCTGCTGCTGAAGTAACATGCCAGCCCTGACTACAGGAACTTTCTAATCTCAAAAAGAAAGTTCTCAAAACAACAACAAAAAAGGTAAATGCAGCCAAAAATGTCTATAGTAGACAAGCAAGTTGGATGGTATATCCATAAATTATGCTGCCAAAAATGTTTTTTAACACCACAGGTTTCTGAAAACATTCTTAAACATTTGAGGTTTGGACAAAGCAAGTCTGGAACAATGAGGCTGAAAACAGAGACATACCCCATTTTTATACATTGTACACAAGGATCCTCTGTGATTATTTATACTTACCTCCCTATCCCACAGGGTTGTTCTCAGGGGCTTTGATCAGAAAAAAAAAAATCAATTCTTTGTTGAACTAGAACATCTCTTTCAGAAAGATATCCAGGTCTGTTTTAAAGCCTCTTATAAATAATTAGTCTAACACATGTGACAATTTGACTTTGAATTTGACTTCCTGTAGCCTCCAGTACTGAATCATGTTATTCCTTTATGTCCTGCACTGAAAACCTGTAAGACTGGGCTATTTCCCACCCACAGGGTCCAGGTTTCTATGAAATGCCATTTCTGTTTTTATTAGGTAAAGTTGAGTTACTACTGATTTGTTATAAAAACAAAAGTAGAAGAGAGGAAAAATGGGGGAAAGAAAGAAACAACCCTCCCATCTATCTACCAGCCTGGCTTATTTTATTACCACAGGAGCATTATTTTAATCAGAAAAAGAACCTAAGTGCCATGCCTGAAATCCCATAAACCTTGGTATATTTCTTGTAGAGATTCATGGTCATTTTTTTAGCTGTTTTGAATTGAAAAATGCTTGTCTAAAGGCCAAGGAAGAACCAATTCTTTCCAGTTCCATCTTGCCCTCTGTCACTGAGTGGGAAGCATGATCTGATACTAAACAACAGAGCACACTGGCATTTGAAAACTCAGTATTTGTTTCTACATTTTTATGTGTCAAACTTCAAAGATACATGTGGAAATCTGTAATACTGTGGCTTTAAACTATCTTCGAGCTCCTTATGTTCCCATGCTTCTGCAATAAGGAAGTCTGCAAAGGCCCTCCTGATAATCCAATGTCTTCAATTACTTCTCAACTGTTTCCAATCTTTCTATCATTTCCATTCCCCATAATTTTCTCTTCTTTCATGCTATGAAAATATAGTTCATACAGTGCTGGCAAGCCATTTGTTCACAAATCAATAGCAAGAATTGTGATGAACCTTTCCCTGCTTGCTGCATCTCTTATGCTTATGATGACCTGGGACACAACATGTGTCAGAGCTGCCAGCAGAGACATTCTTAGCATAACGGAATGAAACAAATCACTCATTTAACACAGCAAAGATCATTCTGCTAAACTGAAGTACAAACCAACAGGATTTTTAATGAAGCAAACACTATCTAAATCAGGTTAATGCATTTCTCCTCTTTTAGAAAGGGATTTTCATAACATATTCCTAAATTTGGTATCAGAATACAAAATGATCAGAAACATTAAATGTATTTAGAGGTTGTAGTAAACCACTCAGCATTATCTAAAATTCACAAAGTTCCAAGCCAATAAAAATGGTGCAGTGTATGATGTCTGGAATTATTTGAGAACAGCCTTCCATTTGCCTGTTTCAAAGTTCATAACAGAAAGGGTACCACTGCATAGGAGCTTTCAGAATATGCTCTTTAGATCACGGGTACTCTAGGGACTGCTTGCTGCAGGCCTGTTGAGAGACAGATCTATTGTCCTGGTTTCCATTTGATAGCTTGTTTCAAGAGACAGACAGAATTGTGTGACATTAATGCAGTATGCTAATATTACTTACTATCAAAGAAATTAATGAATGTGGAAGTCAGAATTTGCAAATAAAAAATAGGAAGACTTTTCACCAGTAGTCATAAGTGGAAAAGAGAAAGAACAATGAGAATTAAGAGAAATGATACTGTATAAAAACTTCTTTACTATGTTGTCATGCATTTTAGGAAGTTCCTTGAAATGGCTCATAACATTGTAGGAACACAAGAAATTAAACAGTTAAAGCAAAGTTAACATAAATGATAGCTCAGATTTTTATTTATCAAAATATATATCAACAACTTTGGTCTACAATGTAACAACCAGACTTGCTAAGAAATTTTATAATCATTCTTACTGTGGGAGTAATCCATAGAGAATAACATTTTGCACTTACCTTGTTGTAACAGAATAGCAGGATTATGTTTTACTTTTCTGATGAATAAAGGCCAAAAGTGTCCCAGCTAAATAAAATCCTGGCAGCATTGCACAATCATCAATATTCATCTACCTGCTATTTCAAGCAAGGTCACAAAATGGTTAGTTAAAAATGTAAAAACAGAATCACCTGCAGAGCAATCGTGGTATTCTTCGCAGGATATTTCCCCACCAGTCCTTGTTCTTTGCGTTTCTTGAATTTCCTAAAGTAGTCCTGTATCAGGAAGGTGGCATAGAACTTCCCCACGGTTACCTCATCATCTAAATGAACAGACCAGACAGATCTCTCCCAAGTCAGCACATTTATCAATAGCCTGAACACTCATACCTGATTTGGGGGGGGAAATGTGATGGGTGGAATAGGCACTACACTTTCAGCTCACAACAATGGAACCTGGAACTAGCTTAAAAGCAATGTTTTAGCAAGCAGTTTTGGCTCAGTCAGTTAAGTGAACTCATCCTTTATAAAGAAGAAAATACAATAGTTTACCAAGTCTCACAGACTTCTAATTAAGTTTCTAACAAAACCATAAACATGTTTGTATATGCACTGAAGCTGAAGTACTGGCTTTAATTACTTGGAATAAATAGATTAAGTAAAAGCTACTATGACATACGTACACTGATGTTCATAAGAGTAACTCTGGAAAAATAAGTTCTGCCTACATCTCTTTTTGTCATGGCTGAACCAAATTCCCTTAGTCAGTGTATCCATGTAGCATTGCTCTGATTACTTGGACACCTTCACAGACTCTGAGGAGAAGCCACAGAAGTTACAGTTTCACATATTTTCTCTACGTTTAAGATGTGGTCCTTAATCTCCTATATAGGTGATGTTGATAACAGTGAATGCAAAACAACATGGCTCTTTCACATATTATGTATTGTGTCAGCTCTGCAATGCAGATAGGAATGAAAGTAATTTCCATCAGCTAATTCAGTACAACTCAAACAACAGGCAAACAGCAAGGGCAGCAAAACCAAGCACCTTTACAGAGTCACTGTTGAGAACAAAATCCAAAGCTCAAAGGCAGGTGCCCTGTGAGGACACCACAGTTGCCTGTTCACAGCATGTTAAGGATTAATGTGCCTGTTTTATGAGTCCAGTGAATCACTCAGCAGGGCAGGTTTGATCTCTCAGTGAGTAATGCTTGCCAGAAAACTAAGATTAGTTTTCCATTCAAAAACATTGCTTTTGTAGCCACACATTTTTTCCCCCCCTAGAGTTATCTGACATGAAGTTGGTGATTTCCCCTCCTGCTCTGCTGTCCAGGCTGCTGAAGGTTTCCAGTATCCTGAAGTAGCGATTTGCAATAGTGTTTCTAGCTGGTTGCTTCCATGTGTAAAGTAGGGCTGGTGTGGTTTAGGCATCCAGGTTCCCTCTACTATCAGGGATCATCCTGATGGGCAGTGAGTTCCCTTCATTGCAGCTGCCCTTGCTGGGACAGGCAGGTGCTTGTCACATCACAGGCTTGGGGTTACCCTGTACAGTCCTGACCCAACTGAATTAAAATCGAACATGTTCAGACACATTTTAACACACTCTGTTACAAAGTATGGATTCTGTTTTAGTTTTATGTTAGTTTTTTTCTCCATATTTTAACTCTCTAACGGAGTTTTTAAATAGACCTGAGATAGGGTTTTTTGTTTTGTTTTGTGGGGTTTTACACGTATGAACACGTTCTGTTAATCAAGCTTTTCCTCTTGCTGACTGTCAAGCAAATTCTCTAATCAAATGTCACATGTTAATATTTGATAAAAATAAAGTATTCTTGTATATTGTTTTATCAACAATATGTGCCAATGTATCTCACTAATTTTAGTATTTCTAATACTATTTTTACTTGTAATGAATATTTTGTCTAGTTTAATTTACTTCCTTTTTAGTGACTTGCTTTCACTTTAAAATAAGAATGGAGAATCCAATCCAAAGTTTAAACTCATTTTTACCTCTGTGATAAAATTTATCTCAAAATGAAAACTTGCCCATTCAAAATCAGAACCTTTCATTATCAGGTCTGAAATGGGCTGTTTGGATGTGAGAAAGTACGACAGGCTTTAACGTCAGTGAAAATGCATCTCAGATGTCTTCTCCCCGCAGTTTGTCCTAATGTATCAAAGCAAAAATAATTAGAATAATTTCTTAAAAAGATACTGATTGGGAGAACAGTCTGTTGCAGAAAATATCTTAGCACATTAAAAAGCCAGCTCTGCCAAACAGACAACTCCTCAAAGGTCTGAGTTCCCCCAGTTCCTGCCAGGAAAGGGGGAACTAGCAGGAAATAGCAGGAGCTCCACAGCTCAGGAGAAAACCTGACCAGTCTACAGAAGTCTCAGCAGCAAAAAGCTTTTTAATTGACTCCACAAATCTAATTTCTAAAATTTTTGTGAACATTTCCTTTCATCTGTAATCTCCCTTTGCAGCTCTTCAGGAGACTAATGGTGCTTTGTATTAGGATGAGATCTCTGACACAGCCACTGACCTGCAACATAGCCTTGGTCAAACCCCCAGATAAGCTTTTCCCCATCCTTTATACTACTTTATTTCAAGTATTTGAACCGAGCTGTTAAGGAAGTGAGTTAGCAAATGGCTCCTAGAACAAACAAGCACATAGAAGTGACAGACTTGACAACATACTATGGGTTGCGCTTAGAGCACATCTCGAGTCCGGCTCTGACACTGCACAGCTACTGACTGTACCTGAGATGACAATACCTGTGAAATATCACTCTGCAGAAGTGCAGGGCCCTTGCTGGTCACTCTGGACATGCACCAACTTTTTATATACATATCAGGTGAATGCCCCAGCACTCTGCTGAATTGGGCATGCCAAGGTCTGCATGTATGAACAAGGTATACGAGTGTTTCCCAGGCACAGTCAGTCACGCTGCAGACACGGCACACAGGGACTGACACCTGGCCGAGGGGAGCCAGCCTGGCCTTTGGGTTTGGAGTAACACACATATAGCCAAATATAGACAGCTATAGGGAGGCAGCTAAGCATAAGTGACCACAGAATAGACACATGGCTAATTACAACTAGTAACAGCAAAAGGAATCATTTCAGTAGGAAGCTTTTGGAAGAGTGCAAAAAGTACTAATGGGCTTGGAGGTGGAGACTGGGGAGTTTAGAGAATACAGGTGAATCTTTAGTGAGTTGCATTTCTCTTACTCTGTAGTCTCATTCATCATACATCAGACACTGGACTGACATTCTGTTTTGAAAAGCAGTTTCACTTTTCTGTACTGAAAATGTCTTACTATTAACAGTCTAATTAAGTTACAGTAATGTTATTTAATCAGTACCAAGAATTAACTGCCTATTTCTAGCGCATCTACATATAATTCAAGGGGAAAAAATCTGATACTGATTATTTTCCTTCTGTTCTGGAAATAAGTGTTCTGGAGGTGTAGTCATGGCCACACAAAGGACCTACCATACAGTACCACCAGCAAAAGCAGTACTGGAGAAAAATATTATAAACTAGACTTCTCAATACCTTTAAGTGCAAGTGATTTTAACATGTTGAATTTGGATGATTTGTTGATTTATACTCAAGAGACTTTTGCGTCTTGATCATTATTATCAGCTGCCACTGGTATTAATTCATATACAATTTTCCACTGAATGTTAAACATCACAACTCATTTCTACTGTACACTAAGCTATTTTACAGTCATATAGCACATGAACATAAAATAGCTGTATTCCTCTTTTTTTTTTTTTCTAAGTGGTTTCAAGTATTTTCAGTTTTCAGGTAAATCATAACAAGGTCTGCAGAGGAATAAACCGAACTGAAATCAAAAATTCATAAATCTGCAGGACTTCCCAACATGTTCTTATTTATAGTGGGTTGCAGAAGCCACACTCTTTCCTGTCAATTGAGCAGATCCAGGTTTTCGGCCTTCTAGCTATGCTGAAGAGCTACATTTGCAGAATAAATATTAGCAATGAATTTTAGTATAGCTGAAAATAAATATACAGCTTATATTCAGTAATGAAATGAAGCTGAAGTTAACAGTGAATTACTATGTAAGATTAGTTCTAGGAATGTAATCTGTACAGGTTCTTTGCCAGATTGATTTAGGCAGGCAGAGCTCGCTATTCTGAAGCATGCATCTCTATTTCAATTAAAAAATGTAGGGGAATAAAGTTGGCAAGAGGCAACACTAATTCCATGCCACCACCCTAAAACAGAATTGCTTCAGAATATTCGGAAAGACTCATAGTTGAAAGGAACAGAGGCTGCAGAAAAAGCTCAAGCACATAGTTACAACAATAACAAAGCGATTCATCTATGCCATGCAAGCACTTAAGGTGTAAGGCTAAAAACAACAGAGTAGAACACAAAAGTTGTTTTAAATGTGCAGTATCAGTTCTTCTTTGGAGAGTCAAATTGGCTCAGTTTTTGCCTTTATCCCCACTGTTATCCAGCAGCCACCACATCAAGAGCAAGTGGCTCCCGCAGCCTCAGAGCTGCTGCTGCTCCCTGGGTCACTCTGGAGAGCAGTGTGGGCAGTGCTCCTCCTGCCTGGGCTGAGCATCACCCTCCAGGCTCAGCCTCAACACCACCGTGCCCAGGCTCCTGAGGCTGAGCAGCATGGAAAGCTGTTGCAACGCTGGGAGGGTGCAATGAACTACAAGAAACAGCAGGTGATGACAATGATCTGAGTACTGGGGGGCCAAGGAAATATAGCCTGGGAGTGGCTGACAGTGCAACAGATCCTGCACCTTTAAAACTTGAAAAAGCAAGTAAAGAACAGTCACCTAAACCTACACTAAAGCATATGAATAAAAATGTATATTTGAAAATAGCTAAATATATATATCAAGATATATATATATTTACAAAGAGAGATTTAATGCATATTTGACATGTTATTTTACAGCACATAGGAACATCAATAAATGTGCCTTGTAGTTCTGTAGACACAAATGTCTGGTGTCATTAGAACTGAGATATCTCTTTACATAGGCCATATTCATATCTAAGTCATACTGGAGTAAATCTGAACCATTTCCATCATCTGCTGACTATGGAATGGCTCTGGTTTAAACTAGAGTAACTGAGATGATTTGGCCTCTTGCTTTATTAATTTAGCAAAAGAAAATTTTAAGCTGGCAATCATTTTTGTTGTTATTGTTTGCTCCCAGAAGTATTCAACATATACAAGCAAAGAAGCTATAATGTAGCATAATACAAAACATGTTGTTTTAATCAGCATATTGAAGTCAAACTAGTTTATTTGCTGAATGACCTGAAATCAAGACTAGATTTAAGTCTAATAAGGGATTTGTCCCTAGCAAAAAAATAATATTTTCCTTTCTCTCTTTTTGATCTAAGACAGTTTCACTCATCAGTCCTATGTGTATTATCTTGTGTAATAGGAGTTTTTTTCAATATTTGTTTTATAATTCTTTGTTGTCCTTTAATCATATAATTGCAAAATTTAGTAATTTCATTTCTTTGTTTCCTAACAGTCTCAAAAGACCAACAGCACAGAGAATAGCACAGTGCAAAGTTTATCAGACTGACCGCCAGCTGGAGGGACAACTTGGTCAAGTAATTTCATGCTTGTTTTCTTCCATATTTTCTTTATAACTGCTCTAAGTTCTTCATTTGCTTGCTCTAGGTTACCTGTGGCAACAAAAGAGAAAAAGGGAGGATGGTAATTATGTTTCAACCAGCTACAATGAATGAGCTTTCGGATAATCACTACCTGTATACAATTAAAGATTGTGACAGGGATCCTTTGTGGCAAACCTAAGGTCTGTGATGTAGCAGACAACAATATTACAACTAAAGAGAAGAAAGAGCATAAGACAGTGAGTTCCTGGGGCTTTCAAATCAGTCACTGGAGCACTGAAGAGGTCAACTGTGATTTACAGACCTTGGTCTCCCTCTGTCACTTCTTCCACTTAAACTTTCAGGGAAGTGACAACTTGCTCTTTACAAGCCACTTCTTTCTTGATCCAAAGCTGAGTCTTTATTTGTTAAACCACAGTAATTACTCAGTTGTACAGGCTTGAAAGTTCAGGCAACTGAGTACTGAGCAGTTTTTCATTGCTTGCCATGCTCATCCAAATCACAGTGATCCCTAAGGGTGCTTAATCTAAGTTTGTTATTGCCAATAGAACTCAAATTCTGCTGAAAAGGGCAGAAGACAGAAAGGAGTAAAAGATGGCGACAAAAAGTTTAAAAAAGAGGTATGAAAAAAGAAAGATTCTTGAAACATATCACTACTTTTAAAAACTTTTCCCTTTTTGATGCAAATTACAGAAATCCATTCAACCCAGTCAGAACTGGCCTCAACCAGACTGGAGGTGTTGTTTTCAAGTGTGCAGAAGTTGCAGTGGCACCACTGTGGGATCCAAGGCACCAAGCTAAAAGGCAGTGAGAAAGGAGCACCTTGGCTGGGCAGGAAGGGGAACTCATTCATTCCTTGAAGTAGAACTCTGTTTTGCCTCTGCACTTTTTTATCTGATCAGATGAAAGCACAGAATAATCTCTGAGGTATGTCAGGCTCTGGCTTCACTATCCCTTTCCTATTGTTTTCTACCAAATGATTCCCAGCAACAGTGAATAAAACCCACGCTCTAAAAGCAACCCAAATCCAGAGAGACTAAGGCAGCCTTACTCATGTCCAACAAAATGAACAAACTAACTTTTCATCATAGTAGCTACTGACAGATAGACTTTACAGTGAAGAACCTTACCTTCTGTTTTTATCTTTAGAGCAGTCCTAACCAGAGCAAACAAAGTAGCATTGAACATGACGGTTCCATCACTGTTTAGGGGCATATTCATGGCTACTAACCTCTGAAAATGAGAAAAGAGGAACAAATTTTGACATTGCTTTCGCTGAAAAAAAACCCTCCTGTAAAGCTAATTTTTGAAAAGCTGATATATTCAAAGAATAATATTATCAAGAGGCATAAAAATAAGATAAATTCTTCAAAGTTGAGTTTTTCATTCTAGCCTGAAATAAAACCCAGGAAAACTTGAGAGTGAATGTAACCTTGTGAAAAGACAGGATTATTGTGCACACGTGACAAAAGAGGGGCAGAATTGAATAAATGGATGATCTGCAAGAGAAACCAAGACAGAAAATCAGGTAGAACTGACCTTGCAGGCCACTCGGTGAGGGCACAACTTGCCAAAGCCAAGAGGTGGCTGGATGCGCCTCAGCAACGTAACCACATCCAGGTGCTTTATCCTGCCCCTGGAACCAACACACACCAGTTACCAAATAGCCACTGCCCAAAAATATACCATGCTCTGCTTTTGCTGGTTTTACCAAATAAATTATATCAGAGAAATGATCTGACTTACTTTGCTTCAGGGTCATATTCTGACCATATCCTTTTGAATTCATCCAAATGATGGGGACCCAGAATAGACCAGTCACGTGTCAAATAATCAAAATTATCCATAATGACAGCCACAAATAAGTTTATAATCTAAAAAATAAGTAATTAAGAACAATTTGCCTTCATTATTTTGAATTGATTTTTTTTGAAATTCATTATGTAGAAGGTTAAGAATTTAAACAAGTAAATTGATGATTTTTGGCAAATATCATCAAATATCACAAAATATAATTGCATTTAACTACCTGGAACTCTATCAAGTAATGACATAACAAGAACATGATTCTATTATAGAGTACTCAGTTTTTGACACAGGCTACAAAATGGTTTTCTCTTCCTTGATTTGCCAGATCCCACTACATTACATTGAAGAATAGGTAGATCTCAGGAAATACTTTCTGTATAATAAGATTAAATTTCATGCCAGTAAGACTTCTGAATACATTTTGTTAACACAGAAGGTGATACAGAGCAGCAGAATGTGTATGTTCACATCAGTTCTCAGGGTTTTGCTGGACCACTCTCCTTTTGTGAGGAGATCAGTACCAAAACTAGAACAAACCAACAAGCTTAGACCAGACATCTGCAATGAGGAAAAACATATTTTAATGATTATTTTAGGGCGAATAATTCATTATGTCATGGATTTGGGTGAAAGGTTATTGTTCATATCTCATGTGCCACAAGGTGAGCACTCTTGTAGAGACACAAATCCAATTTCTGCTAAGTTTAAATAATACAAATAGCATTTACTAGTAAGTGAGAAGAATTGCAGCTTTATTACTATTGAATACTTCATGATATTATTGAAAAATGCATTAAATAATAGCTATAAAAGGACTGTTAACTTAAGCTTTCAAAAGTGCAGGCAATCATCCTATACCCATGCAGTCACAAGAAAATCTTGTACATGGAAATTTAGAATCACAGAATAGTTTGGGCTGGAAAGGACCTTTAAAGGTCATCTAGTCCAACCTCCTGCAATGAGCAGGGACATCTCCAACCAGATCAGGTTTCTCAGAGCTCCATCCAACCTAACCTTGAATGTTTCCAGGGATAGGGGGGCATTGACCACCTCTCTGGGCAATCTGTCCCAGTGTTTCACCACCCTCACTGTAAAAATTGGTATAAGATACAGGATTTAAGATTCTGCATGGAAAAATATAACCTCACCAAAATATTCTGCATATGGGATTTTTAATCCTGCTCTCAACTCACTGCTCTTAATTCAGAAGAAAGTCAAAATGCCAAAAGCTCATTGCTGTTAATAAACACAAGCTAAACTCACCAAAAATGCACAAAGCATGTAGAAACTGATAAAATAAATGATGGCAAAATTGCTTCCACATGTGTATTCCTCTCCTGGATTATAGTCGGATTCTGGGTCACAGCGTTTTCCAGGCAAACATGCCAACATGATCTCCTGCCAGGCTTCTCCAGTTGCACACCTTTAGGAGGTCACAAAGATAAATTGAGCATTATTTGATGAAAATGGATTAAAGACATATTAATTTTTTGAGTTCTGACAAAATGCTGGGAGCTGTACAAATGCAAATGTGAAGACAGGAGAACATTTCAGAGCAGGAACTAATAAAAAAAAGGGCAAGTTTTGGAACTGACAAGTATAGATCTGACATTAGGGATACATTTTACAAGGTAAACTAATGCACCATAAGGATTGCATGTAAAACTTTGAAGCCCAAACTGTGATTTCCAAGTTAAATACTTACTGCAGTGAAGCTGCTGTGTGCAAAAGAGGTGTTGTGTATTAAAACCTGTCATAAAAGCTGAAATTATCTATTTGTAAATGGTTAACTGCCCTATCTTCAGTGTGGTTGAAGAAATGCTTGTCTCTAATTTCTCCTATTGTATTTCTTGCATAGTTGTGTCAAGCCTGTGTACAGGCCCATGATTTCAAATTTTTAAGAGACAACTACCCATTTATGACATTTTTGGCTGCATTCATGATCTCGTTTCAAAGGCTGAAGTCTTTGCACTCACACTCTGATTTAGATCAGAGTGGGTGATGCCCTTGGTCTCAGAGGAGCAGCGACCTGCTGGTTTTGCCAGCCAGGAGAGTAACAATGCACAGGAGCCAAGTGGAGGTACAGAATCTCAGCTCAGGTTGTTACTTTTAGAGGCATCCCTGTCCCATACAATTCTCTGTCCTTGCTCCAGGAATCACTCCTGGCAAACATTTATCTTCTTCTTGAGCTGTCCAGTGATAGACATTCTGTATTTTCATCCCCCATCAGGATTTAGCTACATTTGTAGTCGTAAAGTTTTCCAACTGCTCACCCTTCTGCAAGTTATACCCTCTACCTTTTGTCAACTCTTCACTAAATGTAAAGAACAGTTTATTTCTTCATGTTGGAAACAACTTTTCATTTCTTCCCACTGTCACACTGGTTGTACTGGTAAAGATTTCAGGAAGGGCACATCTTTTCCACCTTCCCCAATACGCCCACAATGATATCAGGGCTGACTCTGTTTGGGCTCCACCTGAAGACAATAACTGCACAAATGAGTTTCACAACAGCTGTAATGAGCTGAGGTCTGTGTCACCTCATTAAAACCTGCTGTGCCCATGGACACTTAGCATACAGACACAGGGACTGTGTACTTGTTAAGCTGAGTAGATTCTCACCTGAAAACACATTTTGAACATTTTTCATAGATCTATGAAATAGGATCATTAAGTAAGAGTTAAGGTTTACTCACCTGAAGAGAAGAAGCACAGCTTGGGGGAAAGTCTGAAAATTGTTGTTTCTATTTATTTGATTGTTGTCCCTCATGGCCACTTTTCCAAACACCTACAATAAACCAGGATTTTTGCTCTCATTCCAGTGACTTGTGCTGGCAGAAGCCATAGCCCTTGCAGTCTAAACATGCTTCAGGATGTACGAAAAACACTTTCACAGATAAAATTTTGTTAGCCTTTAGATTCTTCAAGACAAGACAGTGATTTATCACATATACAATACAGTTCTTAGTCCTTTGTTTTGGCATCAATAAACCCTCATAACACTACTACATGTTCCTGTATTTCAGATGAGAAAATATTGTTTGCTTTAAACTAGCACCTGGAGTCTTTTATTGACACTTAAGACCTACTGCACTAAGTACTATACATACTTGAAGTAAGAAATAATTGCTGTCCTGAAAACCTGAAATCCAAACAGGGGAAAAGAGATGCAAAGGTGGAAACCAAAGTGCAGGGAGCCTGAGTATCCTGTCTCAGCCACAGATAGAAATGGGTTCAGTTCTTCAAAACTACATTGCAATTCCACAAGACCATTCCTTTTCTCCAATACAATACTTCATGTCCTCTTACAATACAGTGAAAGCTGTGACTTAACTTAGAGAGATTAACGCCACAGTGCTCCGTGCACATGCTGCTGGACTGCAAGGACATTAGGTTGCTTTTGGATAAATAATGAAGTGGAAGTACCAGGAAGCAAAACCACTCTCCATATCACATTTCCTCTCATCTCATTTAATTAGTCCCTTCCTTAGTGCTGACTCGAAGAACATTATGACTTTGAGAACAAAAGAAATAATCTGTAAAATTTTATGGAACACAGAAATATCCTAAAGCCTTTTGACAGCAAAGCTGGTGTTACCAGGAGAGAGGAGGTGGGAAAAAAAATAACAAAGGAAAAATCCCATCTCCAACTGAAAATGGCTCATCAGTATGAAGTTTAGGAACAGTTTCCTGACAGGTTTCTACTATGTACCTATCTGCAGTATTAAGACTGGAGAACCCATTCTGCCCTCACAGCACTGCTGCTGGGGGGAGCAGTGGCACCTTCATCCCAACAGCAAGTTGTGTTCATTTTATGTTACCAGAATCCTTCTTGTGCTTGTAAATTTTGTACATATACCCTACTCTTGATTAACCACAGACTCAGCTATGCCTAAATCTTTACCTAGATTACTTTCCTAATGTTATTCTTTTCATACAGAAAAGACATTTTTTAAAGACAAAAAATAGGAGTTTTGATGCCTGACTCCCAAGTCTGTAGCAAGAAAAAAAAAAAAAAAAAAAAAAAAAAAAAAAAGCAAGCTATGCAATCCTTCATATATCCATGCATAGGAATAAACTTCACAGTACGTGGAAGAAGAGTGGCTCCTTTCAGCAAACCAAAATATTGTAAGCTCACAGCAAGTTCTCCTCCTGCATCTTTTTGAACTTTCTGACCAACAAAATCATATCCAAGAAAGGATTTTTACATTACTCTGAAAGCACTGCCCTGTGTGAGCACCAAGGGCATGTTTCAACAGGCGCCTCAGGACCCAGGTCTCAGCCCAGCCTGTGCCGCTGTTCAGCGCTCCAAGTGTGTCATTACCTGCATCCCAATGACGGCGTAGATGAAGAACAGCATGGCAATCAGGAGGGCAACGTAAGGCAGAGCCTACAAACAGGACAGATGCATTGTCTTTTAATAATTTCACCACAGAATTTCTGCTTCCATTTATAAAAAACACTTTCTCTGTACAACACAGACTTTTCCAAGTCTTTTCTTCCCCTGCAAGTGCTTAAAATATTATTACCTGTCACTCTGAAAATTCTGCTGCATACAATGAACCCGAGCTTCATTGTATTTTAGATTATTTCTGTCAGCAATCCAGAGAGAGGAATTATCTTTAGCATTTTTAATTTTATTTGCATTACTGGTTCTGACAACACAAAGATACTTCATCCTATACACTTGCAGTTTTTTATTAACTTCACCTTCATCAGTTCTCAGGAGCAATGAATCAAGTACCTCTTACACATGAAAGTTTTTTAATATAAAAATGTGCTACATTCTTCTAGCCATCTAACCAAATGTGTGGAATATGAGATCTATTCATGTCAAATTAATTCTATCCCTTTTCAATTCACCAAATATTTTTTTAGGAAGAACCACAGAATTCTCACAGTAACAGCAAATATTAAATGACAAAGAATGACCCTTGGACTCACTGAAGTAACTGGTGAAGTTTATTTTGGCATTACTATGCAAAAATATTTAAATATGCCATTATTGACCGCATTAATTTTAGGAGGTGGGTTTTTTTTCACACTACAGGGTATTGCCTCATAAAATCTGGTGTATAAATGGTTGGTATTATAAAGTAAATTTAAATAAATTTTACTAGCCTGGAATGACTTGATAAATGTCCACAGTAAAGTTCTGATTCCTTCTCCTCTGCTAAGCAGCTTCACCAACCTCATCACCCGGAAGAGACGGAAAAAAGTGATGGAGATCCTAGCGCTGTCCTCAGAGTTCTGAAGAGCATCATGGAGAAGTCAAGCCAAATACAAACTCAAACATGCAACACTTCCAGAAAAACAACATAAAATGCAAAGGTGGAAAAGGTAAGATTTGAAAATGTATCTTGAGGGCCTGTTCACCTTGGTAACCATGATATGAAAGGAAAAATTACATGCTGAAAACACAGGACCTGTAGAAATGCTTCACACATCACATGCATTTCCAAGTTTTCTGGTTTGTTAATAGGATCATATTGGGTTTGTAGTAGACTTCAATAGAACATTGACAATGAATGCAAACCACTGCATAACACCTTTGCAGTAAGACAGTTATGAAAAATACAGAAAAAATTGGTGGAAAAAAGACATGGTAAAAAGAATAAACTCAAGTAGAGGTAAAACCACTGGGGTCAGTTTACTGATCTTACCCCAGACTCATCAGTTGTGACTGTTTCAGTTGGCTTTGGCTTTAAGAAATTAAGAACATTAAATATTAAAATCAAAGATCAAAAATCAGATTAACCATAAATAAAATGAAGAACATTTTTCATTTCCAAATTTACATGAACACCTTTCAACTCAATGTACATCCTGAACAGAACTTTATACCCCTATTAAAACCATCCTCTTAGCATTTCCTGTTGGCTGACTCATACTAAAACATGGCTGGCTGACTCATACTAAAATCTGCTTGTATAAAACGTGATTAAAAGACTCCAAGGAAAGTAAATAGGAAATAAAATACCTGCTCCTATGTAAGCCAAACAAAATTAGCCATCAATTTCCACAGGTTGTATGCAATTATAGCAGTAAGCCCAATTAAAACTCCAGAACAAAGCTTCGTGGTCAGGCTAGCCTTTAGAGGTCCCTTTTCTGCTGTGCTCTTTTTTAGGATTAATTTCCCCATCACTGGAATTGAACCTGAATTGTGTTTTATGTCCCTTAAAGCAAAGTTAATTCACTTGAGATTACTCAGTGATGAACACTGGCTGTTTCAGTGCTTTATAAGGACACATTGTCACTCTGTCGAAGCGACAAACAGTTTTACTCAGTGCCATGAAGGTTAACACTTCCCCAGCAGTGCAAATGCAAAAGCAGTCCTTGAACTCTCTCACCACCTGCAAAGTTCTCATACACCTGAGCCAGTGTCACAGGATCAGGCAGGAAGAAAGGGCTTCAGCACCGACTGACCCCTCTGGAGCAGGTCTGTGCAACCCGCAGGAGCTCCAGGGAGGAGGGAGGCACACACCAACTTCTTGTTCACAGAGCCAAACTCTGTGTCCCATGAAGAACAATCTCACTTTTCTCAGGGAGAAACTGTCCCAATATCCTGCATGGTCTGACACTGCACAGCAGCTGGCACAGCTGGACCAACATCCTCTGCTCGCCTGTGCACTGAAATTTGCAGCAGCTTCTCCCAAAGCTGAATAGAAACATTTATAGCAGGAGAACAAATGGGATTCTGGACATTAGATTCAAGTGATGGGTCTTACTCTCTTGCCTAAAATACCCTTCTTTTAAAACCTTTCAACAATTCGTGTCACACAGAGCGGTAATGAACGTGATGCCACCCAGTGCTGCTTCCAACACCCTGTGGATGCCTCTGTCACCCTCACTGCCACACTGCTCCCACTAAACTCTGGTGTTGGTGTTATTCAAGATAAAACTTGAGGAGAAGAAAGACAAAAGAAAGGAGTTGATTCTCCTAAAAATGTATTATACAAACACACTATGATCAAAAACAATGAAAAGAGGTAGTACTTTTTAAAATCAGATCATTATTAAATTACTAATTGTTTTCTCTATTACCTTTTTTCAAAAGTTATACAATATAATATAAAGGTAACATAAGGGGAAAATGCAGTAAAAATAATTGTTTGCTCAACTATGTGCAATCTACATATAGATACGTTACTGCCCTGCCAGGGTATCACTAGTTTCTGAAACAGAGAGTCTTAAAACTGTTTTAGAAAGTACTACTCAATTTATGCATAAATTAGCCAAACCCCAGATATCCTTGTTAAACTTCAGTATTTGTAAAATCAACTGGAACACCTGAACTTTCTAAGCGCTTATATAAAATACATGGAAAATATGCTGCCAATGAAGACAACTTCTGTATTAAAAATTCCCTGCATATTTAAACAATTTGAAATAAATTCATCAAAATATAATTAAGAAGAAATTCAATATCACAAGCATCATGTTAAAATATCACAAAACATGCAAACAATCTTGCAAAGCTGTCTACCCATATCCATCCCAAACCTGCACTAGCACACACAGCCCCACTCTGCTACTGCCATTTTAGCAGAATAAAAAACCCTTTTAATCTGAAACTTTAAAAGAAAAGGATTTCATTACAGCTTCTGCAGATGAAGCCTGAAATGTCATATTAATGTCTGGTGATTGACTCATGTTGAGCTTGATACTGTCTTAAATAGTGATTTAAATAACATTCAGTATTTTCCATCATGAAAGAACAAAGTATTTGACAGATACAGACCAGATTTAATTCCAATATCATCCCAAATTTAACCTTAAAGTAAAATGTCAGGTTTGGCATTTGGAAGTTTTTCCTGCCAGCTTTTATAGGAGCAGGACTGGGCACCAAATAAGCTGGGAACAGTATCAGGATAGTGACATGTAATGGGAGAGAAAAAGAATACTTTGGTCCTACATGTTTTTATTTAATGACTTTTCCAAAAGAAAAAAAATGACTTTGTATTATGACTTGGTTATGAGTAAAGCCATCACAAAAGGAAAAGTTGGTAAAAAAAAAAGCTTTTCTATATAATTATTTAATTCTCACTTTTGAAAATGCTGGGACCAGATTACCCCAACTATGTGGACAGGCCTACTGCAGGTGCTCAGGGATGATGAACCCTCACATTTTTTTTTTGGCCGAAGGTCACTGAACGCATTTGTGTGTGCACAGTGGTGTATGCCCAGGACTGAGTAAGGCACACTTCTCTCACAAATCCCTCTTTCTCAGCTTCTTGGAACTAAGCAGCCCTAATTGCCTTTTTCTGATGGCTGATCTGATGCTGCTGGGAAGCGTTGAGATGTCATATCCAAGAGATTACAAATTACAGACACTGGAAAAGTGCAGGCCAGTAATGAAAAACAATCTGTTCACAGAAAGCAAATCGTGCAATAATACCAGGGTGGAGACAGATACTAGAAACAAACTATGAACCTGAAGTCCTCATACCAGAGGAGCTTTTCTCTACTGGAGCTGAAAATATTCACTTTTTGACCAGCAATGGCCAAGTGTTTTAGCTTGGATATTTTAAAGTGAGTGTATCTAATTTTTTATCCTCTTTGGCATTTCTCTCTGATAATAGAGCAGCTTGGTTTATGTTATTAACTGTAATGAAGATAACATAGTGATATACGTCAAAGAAAACATTATTCATACTTATTTATAAAGGAAATGCTCATTTGGGAGACAAAACCAGTTCATGGTTATGTGTGTCCATCCTGCATGAAGCAATACTCAGATCTAGGAAACTCAGGTAAAGATAACACAATCTTCAGCACGAATAATAGATTGACAAACCCAGAATGTCTGCTTCCTGCAGAGAAAGAAAAAACATACACTACCCCAAGACAATCTTGTGTGTGTAGGGTATTATGTGCCTGTGCACATGTAAGGAGGGGCACATTCTGTATATGCAGGGAAAGTGTTAAAATAGACCTGAGACTAAGCAGGGGACAGGCTGAGCAGAGACTGCCTCTGTGGGTGATGTCTGCTGATAAGAATGCAAATAAAAACATGTCCTGTGGTCAGACAATCTTCTTCCAGCCTCCTCTTCCATCCATCATTCCAATGCTACTCGGTCCCAAATGCTTTAGGACTGGTTGGTCATTATTAAGATTTTTTTTGCCCTCATGGGACTGTGTGATTCCTAAGATGACAGCTGTGATTTTGCAATCACTGCTAGGAGACTGGTAATGGGCACAGCTGGAATAAATGAACATCTGCTTTCCCTGCTTGGCTCACAAACATCCTGCCATGAGGGCAGAGACTGCCTTCATCATTCTACCTTTTCTGTCAGCCATGTGCCAGCCACACTCAGAGCCTGGGTCAGCACAGCACTTCAGATCTGTGTCATTTTAAGCCAATTCTTAAATACTTCAAATAGGCAGTAACATAGGAGTTTTCTTTTTTTAGCTAATCAAAGTGCAACAGAACAGCTTTCTTCCCTAAACAAGACCAGCCCTCAAAAAAGGTTAACCAATGTCAAACCTCAATTTCTGACTCACTGATTAACATGTTTGCAACCTGCTACCATTTTTGGTCAAGTATAATGCTGCTTATGAAAAATTTAGCACATTTCCTAAGCAGGAATTCCTCGTTATGCTGCTGATATTGCAACAATTGTTAAAAATAAACACTCTGACTAAAAAGAACTTCAATGTCAAAACTGTGCAGAGTGTGAAACAGATTGCATCATGCATTGGAAGCAAACTGCAGGTCTGTGCTTAAGAAAAAAACCCAAACATGGTGAAAACCAGTGGATATTAGTATATATTGCTGGTCAAATGCTTCTTTTTAGCATTGTGCTGAAGGGTCCAAGAGTTTGCAGAACAAATGAACACAATGACAATGTTATCATCACTGCAAATACAGAAGGAGGCATCTGAATGACAAACATATATGATGACAAGAGCACACAGGGAAACATTCAGGTTGCCAAAATATCTCCAGAAATGTGTACTGTACATGTGTCATACACACATACAATATGTTCAGAGAGTAATTACTAGAATTCAGATGTGTGAGCAAGCAATTTTCTCCATAGTCTTATCAGTGCTTCCCATTCAATGTGAACCAAATGCTCAGAAACAGAATTCAATAAAAATTTTGAGTCAATGTGAACAACCACAGAGAAGGTAAAAAAAATTACTTTTTCCCTCATAAAACATACACTTAAAACTCATAACTAACACGCTGATGACATTGGGTATTATATGATAACTAATAAATATTCAATTGTGCACAAAAGTAAATAAATTATTAATGTTAACACCTTCATGAAAGCAGAACAGAAATTTATTTCTGTCTCCAAATTAAATATTGCAACACAGTAGAGATTTCATATTCCAGTAAGACTTCATAAGAGACAGCAAAGCCATATGAGAATGTGGTTTTCTGACTGTCCTTAAGTCTAAAGAGATAATTTGCAGAAGTCTACAAGATGTATCAACAGAATCCAAAAACATCAACAACTAGCACCAAAATCTAAGTTCTAACATGTGATATGGATTTATAAAGTGGTGTTCAAACTGAAGTGGGCTGCTCTTCCTCAAAGCTGAAACCCAGAGTCTCTTACAGGAGGTAGAGACAAGGGTTTTACTCCCCTACTCCACACAGCCCAGGTCAGCTGTTCCACCAGTTACTGGGTGAGTGGACAACTGTACTGAAATAAGCACCAGCCCTCCCAGTACGCACTCCAGCAGCAGCCCAGCAGACCAGCAGAGCATCCCACTGATCAGAGCAATAATGGTGCTCCTTCTTGCCAAATGGCAGAACATCCAATTGTGGTTTGGCCAGAGGCTTCTGAAGGATGACACTGCTCCCAGCCACTCTCAACTGCTCCAGCAATGTAAGCACTGAACGACCCTCAATGTGTTCACAGTGGTGGTTCAAGATAAATAGGTTTTTCTGAGGGGCTCAGGAGGAAGATATAAATGCTGTTCTTTAACCCCTATTTCAGCAAAGAACCTGAATTTTATTTAACTTCAAGTACAAAATTAGTCCTATAGGGGTGGCCTTAAACATTTGCACAAAAGAAGAGGAAAGTGAACTGTCCATTATTTTCTCGACATTTTGGCAGCACATGAATGGTGAAAAACTTAAATTAAAAACGTGAATTAAAACCTTTGTAACCGCTACTGCAACAATGTGATCATGCTTCTAAGTCATTCAGTGTTGGTCATCCAAATGGTTTCTGAGCTGACAAATAAGATCATTTCTATACAGTCAGTCTGTAACAGTCAAACTGAAACTCATCTGTTATTTCCTTTTATCATCATTTATTCAGATTTTATTTCCAATTTATCTCTTATTGTCATAAGTTACATATGTCCCTCCTCAAGGATGGGTTGACCACACTTTGTATCTCACAAAGATTACTCTGATTTTTTTTTTATTCAAAAGGAACCATTTCTATGACCACACAATATCTTGCATGTTATGTGAAACTTTTTGAAAACAAAAGGCCACAGAGCCCAAAAGTAATATATAGGTTTTAGTAGTGGTTTTAATTTTTTTTGTTGCTATACCATATATTTACTTATACATACTTGCCTCTAATAATTTCTAAAAATAAAATGAACATGAAAACCAATTAGGTTCATAAAAGAAGGTTGAAGGAAGGGATATTAAATGAAAGAGTAAATTAAAAAAACCAATGATAGAAAATTTTTTACTGCCAAAATATATGTTGCTCTGAGGTGGTTCATTTATGGAGCTGACCACTGATCCAGTCCTTGAGGATATTGAGCAATCCTGTAAGATGCTTAATATATTAAACACAACTTCCACAGGCACTGAAAACGTTCAAACCACAGTAGTTTCCTGGATTATGTGCAAATGAATGGCAGGTTACTAGATCAGAAGAATCAGCCTCAGGGCAGCATATACATTAGTAAATGCTAAAGAAAGAAAATTAACAAAAGAGATGATATATTTCCAGAATAACTGGACACTCCAACCCATTCTCTTGAAAAAAATGGGTCAGACACAATTTTATTGTGTACCAGAAGGACTTGCTGGCCTTTGCAATGGATCTAAGGAGACAGAGCCAGGCCATGGGAATGATGCTGAGCTGTTTGCACAGCATGAGGCAATTCTACACGTAACCCTAAAAGAATGCTTGGTTCATATTGAGTACTGTAAGTATTCACATTTTTTCAAGTCTTCTTTTACACTGACCAATTCAGATGGTTGTGCTCTTGCAACTAGAACTGCAACAGGATCCGAGTTGATGCCAGTGCTGTCACTGACCAGCCCCCAAACAAGGCTGAGCTTTCTCAGTTTAAGGAGTTTTTATCTTGGGAATTTTCACTGGTGCTATTTCAACCATGCTTGAAACCCCACTGAAAACAAACTCTTGTCAGCATCTTAGCAGAGCTGTAGATTTCCCAGGACCACTGTCAGTGTCAGATAACAAATACAGGTGGAATGACACAATTCAGAATGCCAAAAAACACTAAGGAAAAGATTCTAAAATATCGAATTTGAACTACAGAAATTCACATGGAACTAATCAAGCAAGAATAATTCAGTAGAATCAATACAATAAAATAAACAAAAATCTAAGAAATTTCCCTGGATACTCAGCAGTATTAACTCTTTCATGTTGAAAATGGGAAATCAAGCCCAAAAACACACTGAAAATGTAATACATTACTGACTTGAACAAAGAAAGCACAGAAAAGTGGAAAGACCAGAAACAAACAATACTTAGTACACAAACAGTCTGCTGTGCAAAACTAAAGAAATCAAAGATGAGCCCTTTTCCCCCAGTGAGTATTGCATGAAAACTGAGAAATGACAGTGCTAGTTGTTGGCTGTGTGTGTTCTTATCCTGAAGATCACTATTTGATCTCCAGAATATTTTCAAGACAACTGTGAGGATTACTAAAATGACAGTGTTCTTCCCAGCTGGAAGCTCAGCAGTGATCAGTTACAAGTAATGCTGTCAAATTAACACTGTCCACACAGTGATAAATGCAGGGACATCTGCCTTGCTCATGGGAGTACATTTGAGTTCTCTTTCAATCTCTTCATGACCAAATATATTTTGCAGTTATACGGAAAAGGTATTCTAAATGCCTGGACTTTCCTCAAATACTATGCTAATCTAAACTACTGTGAAGGGAAACAGTGGGTAAATTGTAAACACTTGAGCTGAAAGTCTAAGTCTAAACTTTTCAGAGGGAAAATAAACCTTAAACAAACCCAAAGGGAAAAACACAAATAAAAATTAATTAAAGGCAACCTGAAAAAAAATCTAGTCAAGGAAGAGTAGTTATACTTTAAAAAATGTCTCAATGACACTTTGGTTCTGTGCTGACTGACCCTCCCTGTCAGCTCAAGTTCCTTCAGTTCACAAAGAGATCCACCATCCCCTGAGAACTGAGCAAAATCAGTCTGAAATCTAAAGCTCAGGCTTAGGTTCTCCTGCTCCCATGGTATCTCATCACTCCTCTGTTTTCTTTCCAGTAATGCCGCCAGTCATGAGATTCTCACACTTTAACACAAGATCAGGAAAACATTTTAAGGTGAATCTGTTGTCCAAACACCTGTATGTGTAATGGCATCAGTCAAAATTTGGATGAAAGAAAGAGTTTTCCTAGTACTTTAAGGATAATTCAAACTTCAAAACTTACTGCAGGACTGGAAAAGCAAAAGGAATAGGAAAAAAATAAACATTCTGTTTTCCACAACATGGAAAGCCTTACTTTGTAATGTGCCCTTCTTCTGCTACCTCATGAGACTCAAATGTTAACACCACTCTAGAATCCAAACCTCCCACAGGAAAAGAAATCATTTGTTAAACTGAAGCACTGAAACAACTTACAGAATCTTAAATTATCTTAGTTAAGTTACATACAAAACCCACTGGGCTTCAAGTAAAATAGTAACAGAAGCTTAACTTCTACTTAGTACATAAATTTTTAAAATATTTTCTGTACATATATAGAAAAACATAATTCTTATTGTCTCACTATGCTGTGTGCATGTGCAACTACACAGGTATATAACGAAATAATAACAGCTTGTACAAACATCTATATCAATGTTTTCTCTTTGATTCCAGGATTAAACATACTTTTCTAAAAAAGGAATTTGGGGGCAGTTAAGTTTACATTTTTTGTATTTCTTGATGACAGCAATTACTTTTTAGTGCATGAACAGTTGCTACTTACATTAACTTCTGTTATAGCAATATCAACGACGCTACCAACAACAATTAAGGCATCAAAAGTGTTCCATGCATCAGTGAAATAGTGCTGTTAGGACAAGCATTCAGCAGAAAGAGAGCAAGAGAAAAACACAAACAGAAAAAGAGAAGAAAAGGACAGTGTTATAACACAGAAACACTCTAGGCTTCTCTGACGTACCACTATACAATCTAATCTTTCGCTTTCATAGCTCAAAAAAATTGTAGAAAAAAAAGGCTATTTATTTCCCATATCAACATAATTGACCTATGACTGGTCTGTACTCAAACTTTAGAAACATCAGATCAAAATCTGTGACTTGTCCAGATGATGGAAATAGTGGGGAGACAGAGAAAGAGAAGTAGGGACTGGGGAAAGTAAGCTGGGATATACTCACATCAGCTTCACTGAGAACGACGTCTACTATGCTGCCAATAACGATGAGGGAGTCAAACGTATTCCAGGCATCACTAAAATAGCCCTGAACAGAGCAGGCAGGGTGCAAACGTTTGTGATTACACATGAAATGTCAAATATTTGCATACTTCTGTTTAGTTTTGCATAAACAGAAATTAGTTAAACAAAACCTGTGGTCTAATGAGAAAACAAAACAAAAACAAAACAATATTGCCTACTGAAGGAAAAGCAACATATATGTGCATGTGTGTGTATATATATACTTTATATATATACATGTACAGACACACACACACAGACACACACACACTACACATGCAGAATACACCACTAGAGAAGCACAACGTTGGCAAGCAAGCCATCAACCAAAACTGGTTTTGGACTTCCACCGCTGAAAAATTCTAACATACATACCCTAGTGAGCACGACAAGATCCCTGGTATAATATTTCTGCAAGACCAAGCCAACTGAAGCCTCCTGAACATTAAGGATTTTCTGATAGTACTATCTAAGTGATTGGTAAAAATATTCAAAGGGTCAAAGCTCATCACTGGATAAACATGCACAATTACTAATGCAAAACTGTACATAATTAGAGAACTGACTTAATCTTCTATTCATAAACTAGGTTTAATATAGGAACTCATACTATGTTTGCAGTCAGAGACTGATTCTATATCCAGTGAAGTATCTAGGAACAACAGCAACCTGAACAATTTCTTAATGCTTATGATGCAGCCAGTCCAAGTCTGAAATTCATTTTCATAAATTGCTTAATCAACCTTCTGATATTTTATATTTTTAAACATATATTCCCTACGTGTACATTACTGGGCCATTGCTGCAAAGAGTTATACAAAGTAATATCATATAATTAGCTGACTACTGGCACCAAAACTGCATTTTTGAGCAAAAAGGTACCTCAGAAGAAATCTTGAGGTAATCCCAGGGTCAATCTGTCACTGGGAACAAAGCAAGGTGTATTATGCTCCTGAAGACAACTCTAGGGAGTCACGAGATGTAGGTTTTCTGCAATGAGTGGATTTTCCAGAATTGCAAAACTTTCTGAACTTGCCCTTTACCACACTCAGATACATTAAGTTATCAGCCAAGCACGACTGAGGAATTTGCATTATGTGACCAAATAAGAAATGTACATTTTGTATACATACATTCTGCTTTCTTGGTAACTAATTTTAAAATATTAACTTGTCAGTCACTACTAAAGCTCTAAAAAAATAAATTTATCAAGAATCGTAAAATTACACATGTGCTATTTACACTTATTATTGCACTTTACTATAAGTCAATGTTTTAGCTGAGTAGTTTGTGTAATTACGTGTGTTGTTAGCACAGAAAAGCAAAATCTGTTCCAAAATATTTCAGAATTGTACCAAGATTTTAAACTTCAAGAATCCTGGTAACTTTCCAGTTTAAACTACAAAAAAATCTGATTTTTTGTGGAAATTTGCTTTTGGAGCCTGTGAGAGAGCTGCTACAGTAGACAACAGCTCTCCAGTCTATTCCAGGAGAGGAAGCAGCAGAATCAGGACAGAGTCAGGACAGGCTCATCATGTTCCTAATGCTAATCTCTTCTAGCCCCTTTAAAACACAAATTGCCATAATCATTCCTTTATTTAAGGAAGGGGCTGTAAGAGGAAATAGATGAGAGTACAATTACCTCTCCAGCCCTTGGCATCACGTGCTCTGGTTCTTTGGGACTAACCAGCAATTCCACTCTTGGGGCAAAAGCAAGTGTTCATGGATTTGGCCTCCTGAAAAACTCCTCCTCTTCTGAGAGCTCCTGCACAAGTCCCTGGCCCTCCTTCCTCACTCATCCTGCTTCAGGAGAAAAAGCCATTCCCAAAGTTTTGCTGAACATCCTGCTGAACCACCTCAACAATAAGGAAATTTATAATCCTCTGAGATTAGCAGCTGCCAACTAAAGAAAAGGAGCTACTCTCATAATATCCTTCCTGATCTCAGTCCTTGTTTCTTTCTTGATTCTAAAATAGCAATATTTATATATATACACACAAAATAAGAGACTATTGGCAAACAGCAAACACATAACCAGCACAATCCTGAGGTGTGCTATCCATCTTCCTCTATAATGGGAACCAAAAAAGGTCCTCCAAATAAAGGTGAATTTCAGCTATTGAAAAAGTGACTTCACTAGACATGCTACAATATAAAGCACTGAAAAAAATCACATTTTGATTCAATACAGCTGAAACACTTTACAACTAATATACTCTATGCATTTACTTATTTAGTGAAACCTTTTCCATCAGTATAGACAAATATTGTTCAAAATAATATGTAAAGCAAAAGCATACAAATAAACAAAAAACTAAGAGAAAATAAAGATGGTTTTGGAAAAGGGAGGAATGGACAAGTCACAGCAAATAAACATCATGCAAATAAGTTGTTTTCACCACTGCAATGACCCAAGATCAATTCACTTACTAGCCATCTTTCCTTTTTTCTTACAAAAATCTGATGTAAAACAACATGGAAAATCATTACAAGTTTAAGCAACAGCTGGCTATCATGAAGCTGTACAGACAGTATGTGCTGATGTATTGTTTTAGATTCCACTGCTGTATTTTGGTTTGTACTGCACTGAACCAACCTAAGTACAGATTTTAGCAAATGTGAAGAACAAGGTGAAGAAAAAGGCCTACTCTTTTAATTTAGATTATGAAAATTTTTTTCATTGAGAAATGCTGAAGGACAAAAATCACAGATCCTGGGGAATATAGAGGTACAGAGAATTAACACCAAAATATGTTTCTATACATCTAGCACATAAATATTTTAGTCCTTTTAGTACTCTGTTGAAAAGTTTAGGGCCTCATTCTGCAAAGTACTGTGTGATCCAATCTCCCAGTCCAGTGTGCCAGACACTCAGCATCACCTTTAACATCTGGCACTAGTCAAGTTTTCCATATTTCAGAGTTGAAAGGCAGCCTGAAGTGCCTTGGTTTTAAACAACAAAATGTCATAGGAGTATCAATAATTTATAGTAGCCTGAAGTTTACATGATCAGTGAAACCTAAAGATCACAGTTTACACAGGATTTTTGTCAACATATTTAAGGGGACACTGTCAAGCAGATGAGATGAAAACTGACAGGTTTATATCTATTCTTATTTCTACAGAGTAAATAATGGAGTTCTTATTAGATGACTTGAGCATCTCATAAATAATGTTTAAAATGCACATAATTAATATATAAAACTGTTCATTCTGTCATATTAGTCCAAGAGACCCACCAGTGCCACAGACATAGAAGAAATTAATCAGTCTTCCCTCACAGACCCTAAAGCAAAACCTTATGTTGGATTTCAGATTGTTCCTACTATTATCAAATCTTAATATTAGTTAAAGCAATTAATTGTTCTTTTAAGCATGTACCTAGTTTAAAATTTAGGTTAAAGACATTCATATTCTGCTTCAGACTGCTAGCTCACCTGTGATTGTTAAGGAACTATGTAACATATATTAACCAAGACTTGTTTTGTTTAAGGGTATCAGGTAATTAAAAGGTTACAATCCCCAAAGAATAACAGGAACAACCTTAAAAATATTTAACTCCCTTCCCTTCCTGCTAATTAGTCTCTTTCAAATTCTGATTACTGCCATGGTCTTTTAACCTTGCCCTGCTAATTAACAAATTTAAAGTGTTCTGCAGCTATGGGAGAACAAAACTGAGGAAATGAGGACCTTCCACTGGCAGTGTCTGCCCTTCAGACTCTCAGGGTTCAGACTCAGGGATCTCTCACAGTAAAAGCACCCAATCAGAAAGCATGTTGCAACAGTTAAACTCAAATTGTACAAAGTCTCCGAGACCAGTATTAAGACATTGCATTTGGTAACGAGGAGGAAGCCCACAGTACAAATGGAGCACTGTGATTTATACACTCATGGGCAGACCACTGTGTTTGGCATTAGCTGCTGTTCTGACTACAGCCACAAGTGCATGGAGAACCATACAAGGATTCACAATCTTCTTTCAAAGAGCAGATGAGAAAATGCAGAAAGTCTTCTGTGCAAAACAAGGATATAGAACAGGAGATACAGATCAGGAAACACAACCAGCAAGTCATGACACTGTGGTCCACAAATCCGAGCTATCTCCTCTGGGGCCTCATATTGTGCTGTTTTTAAGGTGAAACCCTTAGTATTTAAATCGGATAGCTGACACAAAAATACAAATAAATTCATTAGAAATGTACAGTGGACTGGACAGAGCAGAGCAAGACTACAAGAGAGTGGGTCAGCATTCATCCACCTCCCCACAGTTCACACCTCAACACTAGATCTCAAGTGATGGATCATTTGTTTACTTCTGCAGGCAAACATGAGCTCGCTTTAAATCAAGTCACTCAGGCTCCACAGCTGAGCTCAATACTTAATTCAAGGTGAATAAATAAGTTCTGAAAGGCTGAAAAGAAGTTACACCCCTACTCCACACTGAGCTCTGGGCAGCCATGCTGGAAGAGCATCAGAGCTGGCTGGGTTAAAGCAAGAACTGGGCTGCCCACAGAGCCCCCGGGGCACACTGCACACCAGGAAAGGGCACAGATCACCAGCTCCAGATGCAGGTATCTGCTCACTTTAAAGGAAGGGCAATGGAAAAGTACCAGCCCTAGATGCTGGGATCAGTAAACTTCAAATGGCATTTCTGGGGTTTTCCAAATTCCATGTGTAGCAAGTGAATACACTTGACTTATTTACATAGATATAAGCCCAAAATAAACAGTGATTTCTTTGTACTGAAAAAAATGTAGTTTAGTTTTTCATCACTAACTTCTGCACTTCATAAAGGCAGTATGAGAACTGAACAAAAAGACTGCATTAGTTGCCACAGGATAATTTATCTTTTCTCTTTTTTTCTATTAGTATTTACAGTTATCAGTTTCTCTGGAAAATCTGCTTTTAAAAGTGTATCTGCATCATTCATATTGACAGTGTCCCTTTAAGGCAAGGAATCAACTACTCAGTGTGGGCCTTCTACAAAACATCGTGCTGAAAATACAACTGAAAACATAAAAATCCAAAAAGGCTATTGAATATGCAAATTATTTATGTGTATGTTTGTAATAGTTACATTTTATAAAGTAAAGAGATAATTTTGTATTTTAGAATAACAAATATAATATACAGGTCTTTACTGGAGATTAAATTAGTGCAAAGTAATGAATGTAGAACCCAGAACAGGAGATATAATGCTCGTAATAGGAAATGACTGATCTGATTTAGAAAGCGACATTTTCATTACCTCAGAATATTCCAGATCTCATCAACCACTTTTTAAGATTATTTTCTGACATCTGCATTTCATTTCTTGAAGTTACATTTCTATTATAATTTCACTGACAGATCAATATAGGAAATGTTGGTTCTTTCTGTTCTTTGAACAATGCACAGCTAGTGTAAAACTCATTATAGTTAATTCCTGTGGTGATGACCTAATTAAAGCATATCTTAAACTTACCTTGGGTTTGAATGCAATCAGTTTCAAAACCATTTCAACAGTGAACACTCCTGTGAAAACCATATTCATAATGTCCATCGCATCATTAAAGAGCTTAGACTGTCCATAGTGCTGTGAATGAAAAAATAAATGCTTACAAAAGGAAAGGCTTGGAAATATCAAGTGAAACAAAGGCAGCCTAAGACAAAATGGGCAAAAATGCTGCACAGGGAAAAAATTTCTAGTAAAATTTAGGAAGCACATGCATAAACATGCAAGATTAGCTGAGTATCTCTAGTCAAGTATGGAATTGTTTCAATCCATTCTGTTCCAGCACTGGACGGAACAAATTGTCATTCCTTGACATCTTAAGGGAATCTCCAGAGAGATGGCTTTGAGAGGAAAACTGTTCCTTAAAAAAGGAGTATTATGCCCTTTTCTAATTTTCACAAGTTTCATGGGCAAGATTTTAAAATAACACAACCTTATGTCACACTTGCTGAGAAAGCCTGAAGTATGTTAGTCACCAGCATACAAGTGTAAGCAAGTTCACTGAAAAAAGTAGAATGGTTTTGTAAACTGAATGGCAACCATTCTTTTTCTTATCAAAATCTGAAACACTAAGGAAAGAAAGAGACAACTAGAACATGTCACAGAAAAGCATTATGATAAAAAGTGGGGTTTTAAAGTTTCACTTCATAAAAAAAATACAAATTGCCATAAATTAAAGCCATTACACCACTCGCATCCTTCCCTGCTATTTATGCCAACTGCTTCAAGAGAGTTTCTGGTTCTCCTACCTGCATAGCCAAGCAAAGGGTGTTCAGCATGATGAGGACAAACATGATGTATTCAAATCCAGTAGAATTCACCACATACCAGAACTTGTACTGGTAAGGATTTTTTGGAATATATCTGCGGAGAGGACGTGCCTTCAAGGCGTACTCTACACACTGACGCTGTAAAGCAAATACATCAAAAATTATCAGACTTTACCTAACATGTAATCAACTGGTAGTGCAATTACTAAGTGCAAATTGTTAAATAAAACTCTCAAAAACAGTCTATCGACTTGATGTAGGGGTTGTTGTTATTATTAAGTGTTAATACAGTAATCAGGTACCAATCCTCACTTGGTGTTTCCAACTGTATCTCACCACATACACTGCTCAGCCACATGTAAAGAATCAAACAACAATCATGGACATTCCCAAGTGTAACCCAGTGTAGTAGCACACAGTAATGTACTATCACCTGTAGGTATGTATAGGTGTAGTACAAAGCATGACTATTAATAACTCAACTATTAATCACCTATCAGCCATGCTTTGTCTTTATTCCATTTCCAACCTCTAATGTGACTGCACAGCATAAAACCCTAGAGTCAGCAAAATAAGTACGGAAGAAATGTTATTCCCAATAGTTCAATTAAATTGCCTAGCAAAATCATGTCACATATGCAGGAACATCATGGATTCATCTCATAATTAGTGCCAGAGATCTCCATGTAGACTGGGCCTTCCACTTGTGTCCCAGGGATTGCTGACAGCACCTGACTGACAGGCAGGAGGAATCCTGGCCACAGCCTCATGCCTGGCTCTGTTTAAATGAGGAGTGTCACAGTCAGCCGAGAATACCTGACAAATTGTGACTGTGACTGATGAGGATTAAACAACTAAAGGGGACAGATTTTTTTAATTTTTAACTGAATATTCCCTGTGAATTTCTAAACAAATGGGGGCAGGGAGTAGAACATTTTGAACACTTCAACTTCAAACACTTTCACACTACTCAGAACATAAAATCTTTTTTCTGGTTCTTATTGTAAAACCTACCTATGCCTATGGATAACCTGCCAAGTGTTGCATTCTTCTTAATGTGGCAGCAAAAAGTGAGACATTAAGAAGACAGCAAGCTTAATGGAACATCTTTCACAACAAACAGACTGATAGGTTGAGCTTACAGAAAGAGGAACATATAATAACTTCAATACCCAGTTGATAGTGAAGAAATTGAATTAATAAATACTAAGATAGGTGTTTGGTGCCCTCTTCTGACCCAAAGCAGAAAGAAAGCTCTTCATACATATATAAAAAAGGATACTTTCAAAATTTAAGAGTTCATTATTTATTTTAACCTGATTTTTGTCCAGCTCACAGTTCTTGTACTCTTGTTCTCCCTGTTCTTGGAATGTAACAATCACAAAACCAACAAATATGTTCATCATAAAGAAAGCAATGATGATGATATAGATGATGAAAAAAATGGAGATCTCCACTCTATAGTTGTAGACAGGTCCTACATTCTCGCCATTTGAATCAATGGCTTTGTATAGCAGCCTGAAAAACAAACAAAATTTTGTCTTTGTTATTGAAATGAGAAAACAGCAAAATATGCAGACTCACAGGACAGGTTTCAGAAATGGTCTGTTTTTTCTGTATATTGACAGAACTTGCCATAATACTGAAACCAGAAGAACCACAGCACACAATGTTATAGTCTTTTCTTTCCTGAAAGAATCAAGGCAATGACCACATGGTGGTAGTGTTCATTTCTTTATTTCCCCACATGCAGCTGTTGTCTGAGACTCTTCTCACTCAGGGAAAGAGCGAGTGGCAGTTTGTTCTTCCTGCTTGATTTTTCAGTAAGTGTTTTACTTAAAGGCCTTAAATTTTCAAATTATTATTATTTAAAGGGCATCAAATGATAAATATCTAAAATTATTACTTCCATTAAAGCTGAGGAGTAGCTCATTATAGCAAAAATAGCTGGAAGATTGAGAATCAATATAAAAAAAAAGTGCATCTTTTCTTACTTTTCCTAAAATACAGGAAAAGTGCACAGATTCAGGATAGTAGGTTTTTCACTTCCTCCTTTAATAACTTTTTATATCATCACTTAAAACTGCTTTTTTGCCAAAAAATGGCTGGCAAATGATAGCAAACTGTCCTGGAAAATACAACCATCTTAACAATGCTGTGAAAACACAGAGAACCCACTCACGCTGGCCAGCCTTCGAAGGTGGACACTGTGAAAAGGGCCATCATAGCAGACAGAACATTATCAAAGTTGAAATCACTGTTTTGCCAGACCCTCTCTTTGACCATTGGGCTGTCGACATCTCCATCTTTATAAACAATGTATATCCCTCTGTGGGAAACAAACTGTCATTAGTGAAAAATTAAATTAAGCTCAAAGTTACTCAATGCAATATTCAAAACTGTTTCTTTTATTCCTGCTTTAGCTGGTTTTATTTCCTTGCTGTTTTCTGGTGGGTTTAAGATGACAATTTCAATTTACACAAACCTACATGGCCTGACACATGCCTGCCCATACACAGTATAAGTAAATCAGAATATAAAGTGCCACATTCTTAGAGCAAAGATCTTCTCACCGGCATTCCTCGGGATTCTGTTTTGCCTCATCAGTGCACTTGTAGAATTTTCCCTACGTGCAAAAACAAAAAGCAATGACAAAATGCAGAATATGCAAAATACACACATTTATACTGTGATTAGTTCAGAATGGGACCAACTCAGTTCCAGCAGCAAGTAACCAAAATTCAACTCAGCTTTGCTTTTCTTGATACAGTGTAAACTGTGTCCACTTACCTTGAACAGCTGCACCCCAATACAAGCAAACATGAACTGCAGCAGAGTTGTAACTATCATGATATTACCAATTGTTCTAATAGCCACAAAGACACATTGAACAACGTGCTGGAAAGAAAGAAAAAAAAAATTAGTACAATTTGCCACAGAATACAAATCATAACAGTGTGGGTTTGTATTATTTTTAAAAATTACTATTTTTATGTTGTCAGCGTTATACATAACACTGTAATTAGGCTTGCTTTCTAGATTGGTTTGTAATCTACATCAACATCAACTAAAAATTACATAAAAACTATGGATAAACAATTAAAATATTGCACTTGCATCTTGGTTCATTACAGTCAAAATCCGCTCTCAGTGGCAGTTCCTCCACATACAAACTCCTGGAACAGTGGGCAGAGCCTGGGCTGTCTAAGATCAGATTTGTACAAGAATCAGGAACTGATTTACATTCTTGCTCTCTGAACTCCAGTAGACAAATTTTTTTGCACAAGAATTTTTAACCTGAGGCAGAACCACAGAATCCAACCCACAAATATAACTTAAAAAGCAAAAATAAACACCTTAAGTCCTTTGGCTCTGTTTATTGCCCTTAGAGGCCTCAATACTCTTAAAACTCTGAGGATCTTCACGACTGAGATAGCACTTGACCTGGGGGGGGGAAAGAATTATTCTGTTACTTTTAAGGCAACTGTTTGTATTAACAAGAATAACAATATTCTTGCAACTTCCTTAAACATAATGTCAAAAAAATTCTCCATATATATAAAAGACTTTTTATTCTTTATTGATCCTTTATGTAAACACCAGAAAACAGCATCAATCTCATAAATAACATAAGAACTATTTTAATTTCTGAAGCAACTTTGGAATTAACAGCTCAGAAGCTTGTCTGACCCTACAACAGAGCAAAATAGTCCCCAAAGTATTTCTCAATGTTGACAAGCTCTTGTGAAGACATCTTATAAATCCTGTAAATTATGTTATGATCATAGGAATGCCTTAGTTTCAAAGTAGCTGGACATCAAAAGATCTCAAATCATTTACATTCTCTTTAAAAGGCTAGGACAGCATTTTGAGCTAATAGTGGACAGCCTGTGAAAAAACATACTGTGAAACCAAAAGCTTGTCCAACAAGAGTTCTGGTACCAGCAGAGTTCAAAGTGGGGAGCAATTGCCTGACACCCACCTTTGCCCTTTTCCAAGTCACTAAGGGTTTCACAGATGATTTTTAATGAGGAACAACAGGTCAGCAAATCACTAAGCACCTTTACACTTTTTTATTATGTTTAGTCTGACCCAAACAAAGCAAACAAATCTCTTCACTACCACTTACAGTCCTGGTTAAGGTGTAGCTCTCCCCACTTCAAATACTGTCTACTTAAACGTCCCTGTAGGTCAATACTGGAAGACCAAGCCCATAAAACCAGACTGCAGATGTGGCAACAGCACAAGAGGTCTATAAATCTCCTGAAGCCCCAGGTAATACTTGCTGTACAATACAGTGCCATGGTGCTCTTCCTCGGTCTCTTGGTAATAGTGGGAAGTAGTAATTTGTTTCCAAAACGTATTAGCAATGAATTAGAACACTCTCCATATAAAGCCCTCCCTCTTGCCAGTCCCAGCCCTGAATTCTGACACTGCACACCCACAGAGTGGGAGAACAAAAGAAACTGAAACACCGACTGCTGTATAAAACCCCAAAGCAAAAATAAACCATTCACGTTATAAGCATAGTACTTACTGAATACCAAATGATACCAGAGAAACACCCACAACCAGCAAATCCAGCAAATTAAAGTAATTCCTGCAGAAGGACCCTTTATGAAGGAATGCTCCAAAAGCTGTCATCTAAAAATAGAATTGTTACACACTTAGTCTATATTTCAACCTATTCAAATTCACATTTAGGCTGTTTACAAGACACTTGCCTAGAGTGTGAATGCATACAATGCTACCTCACTTTCTAAAAGCAACTGAGATATAAAACAATCCTATGTACATTCAATCTTTCATTTGAATCACAAAACTTCTGTTCAAGCAACACCAACAAATATGTTAATTGTTTCTGATGTAAACAAATGTTTTGTTTTGTGTGAGAACTGATAAGGCTGAGGTGATTACACTGAATTGGTTTGGCCTTTGTTAGAAAATTGGCTACAAAAAGGCCCATAAAATTTCCATGCTTAAACTGGAGGGATCAGATTCTGACTCCTAATCATTTGTACTACCTTGAGACTTGAAGGAGCTGAAAAGGGACTGCCTATAGAGCCCATGGGGCTTAAGGGTCCAGCAAACACTGAGTCAAACCTGACACAGAGCCAGCACAAGGCTGTCCTAAGGCAGCACTTCACAGCTGTTCACCTTTGCCTCAGGGGCGACCCACTGGGATAGTGAATAGGTATCTTGGAATAACCTGGAACAATGCCCAGATCATTTTGTGTTACGTGTCAACAAGGGTCCCCAAATTCTGCTGTTCTGTGGGGAACATCAGATGTCGCTCTCCCTGTTGAACTTTCTCTTAATTTTTTTGTTTTCTGTCCCTAGATTAAGATGAAAGAAGCACACAAAGTGCATCCTTTGCAGGTTTCATTAGGAGCCAATGATAGAGGCCCTACTAATTATGGCTGCAGAGCATCTGGGCAGATGTTCTTGGGTACCTCAAAGCTGAATTTAGTTCCTAATCTATGGATTAGAGCCTTACCATAATTGCAAGTAAGTGCCAGATAAAAAATGCACAGAGGAATCCAGCTGAAGCACAGAATCACCAGCTGAATAGATTATTTCATAGCTCTTTCCATAGTTATGGATTAAGACTGAAACACTGAAACTAAAAACTTGCAACAAAAATAAGGATGCCTCTAAAAAATACCTAGAAGTCAGCTCAGACACATGGACTGAATTTGTATCACTCTTAAGGTCCTCTTAAAAAGAGGGCTTTATACTTAGCTACTCATTGGTTTCCACAGGTAAAAAAGCTCACTGCCAGCTAGAGAATATCCAATATTGATTGTGATTTTAAACCCTTTATTTTCTATTCTGTTCTGTTCCTCAAAGGGAGAAACAGTAAAAAGATTTTATTTCATTTCCCCTCACACCAGATTACTGCAGCTTTCAAGACTGTTCCACAACATATAACAGAGCTACAGGCAATGGGCACCTCAGTCAACTGTGTCCCTGTTTGGTGTGCAGAAATTTGCAGGCCTTGGAGGTGACAAACCATCCCTGTCAGTAAAATCTGTACCTCCATAAAGAAAAGAGACATTTTTTTAAAAGTCTTTCTCTGCTTATTCTCTTGTTAACCCTTCTTTCATCATAATAAAAATAATAATATTCCTCCAAGCTATAAGAGTAAAAATGCTAAAGCTCTAATCTATGCCCTGGCATGAGAGATATAACACAGTTATAAAATTTCCATTAAATTCCTATCTCTTTCACTTGCACCTGTACACAGTATAGCTTCACTTCTTTAAGTCAGTGGGAGTTTAACACTAATAAACCCCCTGAATATCAAATTTACATCTATCTACAACTACTTATTTACATTGTAGTACATTATCAGTTAGCAGCACACAAAGTATTATTTAAAGACTCCCATAAAAATGAAGTCAGTTATTGACCTAAAAGTACAGGTGAAGTATACAACTCCCCATCTTCATATGGAGACCCCTACTTGGATCACCACTAATCCCAGTGGCAGCATTTGACTGGAACTCTCCACAGCCAGTTTAAATGGGGCGGGATTAGCACAGCAGGGCAAGGTTGAAAGCACAAGGCCCTAAACTGACCTGTGCTCTGATGTTTTCACCTTTTCCAAGCACTCCAAACAGGATTGTAAACTGGATTTCAGTGTAATAAGAGGATTCTTAAATGCTTTTAAACTGGTGTTACAGCTTTTCTATTATTCATATCCTCAACACTATGTAAGGTGGAAACACTCATGTCTGCAGAGCAGTAAGACAGAGCACAGGGAGAGTCCCCACATGCTCAGAGTTATTCTATTTTAATGCTGGGGGTTGGACATTTACAAGTTTCTCCTCTGCAGCTGGTAGTATTGCCTCTGGTTTCCTTAATTTCAGTTTCATACACTTTTTCCCTGGAAATGAAGGAATACTGCTGTTACTGCAGATCTGCTCTTGAGTCTTCTCTTGCAGAACCCACGCAGCTTCTGTACAGCTCAGATCCTGTGGGAAGCACAGCACAAAACCCAGCCCAGGGGACATGGGGGACTCCAGCCACAAGCAAGCAAAGCCAGTGTCTGAGCCATGTTAGTAAAGCAGGCCCTGTGTACCTACATGTGCCATATTCTGGCTGACCATTCCATTTTTATGGCACAGTTTATTTTCCTTTACACATAAGAATGCAGAGCAAGGCAGAGCTTCCTGGAGAACGCAGAGACAGAAGCAGCAACATGTTTGGCTCTTCTGTGGCTTCTTGTTCCCTTGAATTGTTTGACAATGCCAGATTTCAGCAGCCCAGGCTCTGGAGCTTCCTGCTTCCCTTGCATAACTCTTAAGATGCTCAGTGCCAAAATCTTTTGCACTTAGCAGGAATGTTGCTTTTCTTGACACATTCAGTTATGCCTCTTCATGCCATGCTTAGTAATTCTTCTAGAGAAACACAGGAACTAGAGAACTTGCTGCTCAGAGCATGTGCAAGTTTACTGACTTTCTTCTGCCACAGAAATAGTGGTAACGAATTTTGTATGGCTTCTCAAATTCAGAATTGGAATCTAGTCTGATCTAATGCTACAGCTCCTTTCAGTGCTTTGCTCTCTCCTTTTGTTTGGCCTTTCTCTAGCAGCAAAACAACTGGGTATTTATTTTAGCGTGCTACAAAAGTTATAAGAATGATCAATTCTATAGCAAGCTCCTCACTGCTGAAAATGAGAAATAAGGGGATAAACACAAATCTGGGAGAAAATTCAGAAGCATAAAAATAGTCTATTACTTACAGTACAGCCTATCTTGTAAACAGCCCAAATATTGCATCAATTAGTATTAATCAAATTGCATTGTGAAGAGTATGCACAGCAATATGAGCAAAAGCTGGGAGAAGAGATTTTGTTAAGCTTAATCCTCAACTGGAAATGCAAAGTTTATGTACAGATTCTTATTGTGCCAGCAATTTTCAAGTGTATGAATCAGGGTTACTCAAACAAAACCTCACAGTGAACAAGCACAGCATGAAATGTTTACGAATTGTGTACATCTCTGAAAGAATATCTTGCCAATTTCCAACAAAAATATTTATTTCCTTGTCCAGCATTTTGTTGTATGTGAACACAATTCTCAGTTAAATGGCTTCTTTGCCAGAGTAAGTCTCTCATATTGAGAAACTGAGTAACCCCAATGGACATTCTTAATAATCAGTACACAAACTATGCATTAAAATGCCAATTTTTGGCTCATGCATGGGTAATACATTTAAGCAAGCATATTTATGCCTGTCTGTGTGTTTAAATGTATGCCCAAGATAAATGCAAAGTATCTCTTAGTGTATAGATAGATAAATGCAAGATATCTTGCAAGTCCTATTGCAAGAAAATAGTTATCTACTATTTTAGCTCTGTAGATATAGTTCAGCAAAAGAAATGAGAAATTACATGCTCCCTCCTTATAAGACTGATTATCTCTTTCGGAAATGCCAGAGCAAGGAGAAGGAAAAGCTCATGCGCAGTGAATTATTTTTCCCTTTTCTGACAACTGTAGGTTTAAAAAGGGTAAAAAATGAATTATTAAACTGATGTAATGATAAAAAATCAGCTTCTTCATGCACTCAATGGTAAAAAAATAACCAATCAAAACTATGAGGAACTGTCAAATAAAAAAATCCTCTAGTTTCAAAAAGGTTTAGCTTTGATCGCTTAGAGAAAAGGCGAAGAACATTTCAAGTGCCTTTTCTTGGCAGGTGACACACAAGGAAAATCCTTTTAAACAAGCTTCCTTTAAAAACCTGTTACCTTCAAAATGATCTCAAATGTAAACATACTAGTGAAGACATAATCTGCATACCCTAGGATCTGGAAGGTAAACAAAAAGTTACAAACATTATTGCTAAAGCTGCTTTTGAGCTAACAAGGATCAATTAACAATGCATTACCTTTAACAGGATTTCAACAGTAAAGATGGCTGTGAAAGCATAGTCAAAGTAACCAAGTATCTGCAAGGTATAACATGTGCCACAGTAAGAAATCCATCTATTAATAAATTTTTACAATTTAGACCACATGCACAGCAACACCTGGATTAATCTAAGTGGATAGATGGGGAATTTAGACAAAGGAAAATTCCAGATATTGTGCAATCATTTTTATTTGCTTAAAATTGGACAAATGTCACTGTCCCTAGGTATTAGATTTCACCCCTAACAAATTGATAGGACCCAACAAGCAATATTTTCTTTCAATTCAGACTTCCCTCTATCAGCTTTCACAGATATTTTCTTCAGCTTTTATTAGAGATATAGAGCCTTAAACAAAGAATAAATACTTATTAATAATGTCTGGTTTTTTTACCAAAGTACTGCATCACAAAATAAAACTTCGGTGGATACTTCTAGACTGCACATCATTCCACATTCTGCTACATTATCTTGTTCCTGTACAGTCTTGGCTTGAATGTCTCAAAGCAAATATACAAATAACTAAATTACTTAAAATCAGCACCACAACCTTTTTTCCTTGAACTTGGAAGATACAGTAGTGATTTACTGTAGGAAATTTAAAAGAACCCTCAACAGTTGCACAGTGATATGCAAACGTCTAAGAGGATTGTGGATGTGGGATTGGCCTCCCTGCTGTCGACAGGTGCATGGACAAGTATTTCAGAGTATTTCAAAGTGGCCAAATCACCAGCACCAAATTTAAGGATCAACAGGAAGTGCAGCAGGGGAGGAGTTTCGCTGCAAGGATGCAGCAATCCAACTGGCAAACAGCTGGGCACAGAAACATGTTGCCCGTGGTTCAACAGCTAACAGAATGGGAACGAGAAATAAAGAGACAACACACACACACGAAAGTATTAATGTTAGATCAAATAAAGGGAAGCAATTTCTCCCCCATATTCCGTTGAAGATCACATCCTTCTGCAGCTTGCTGTGGCTGAAAAAACAGGCAAATATTAAAACAATTCAACAGAGATTAATCAGTAAACAATTCATTACAGAGTTAATATAAAATATTTAAAGCCATTCCAGTTTGTAAACTTTCATTCCATTGCTGAGTTGGCTGCTGGAAGGAACATGAACACTCAAGGCAGCAAAACAGAAAAACATGCAGGTCTGGGGCATGTGAGAACACTTACAATACGAGGGCAATGCCTCCCTGAAATCCCTGACACATTTTGTGTGTGTACCAAACAGGAATAATCCTTTTAGTTACCATCACCCTCCACTTACATTTTCCTAGTGCTCCTTTAGTTACAAAAATAATTATCAGCCCTTGAAGCCACTTCTATTACAGCGATTTCAGTATTCCCCACCAGCTCCCTTTTTTTACCCATTACTGTGATTTATTCCTATGGCTACACTGGCCCAGCTCTATAGACATGGGAATCACACAGCTCTGCTGAATAGTGCATGAAGAGTGTCTTTGTGCTCTGGCCTCTTTTTATCTCTGAAGAAAGTTTTAGCTTTTTGTTTTTTACTAAAGTTACTGAAAAAGTGTTCGGAGCACGCCAAAAAGAGTTTTCAGAGGCTGCAAGTACACTAGCAAGAACTAGAGGGACACAACCTCTGCACCTTTCCTGTAAGGGGTGGCAAAGTTTCTCTAACTCCACAGCAACCTCTACAAGTGAATTTGTACCTAAGATCAGAGAGGCCTGGAAGTTCTGTCAAGGTAACCCCAGAGTCCCCACAGACTTTTGCCAAGTGCATCTTCTCAGCTATTTCCTACCTAACCTAAAGCAAACACAACTCACGGGAACGTGACAGGTTTCCTTGACTGCTACGAGGGCAACAAAGTCTTGTGGTCATGAAGGCGGATTTGTTTTTACTTCTCTGTCTGATAATTGTGCATTTGAGTAACAGGCAAGTCTTCCAGCAGATTAAGAAATTCAAGTGGGGGATTCAGGAAGTTGTTTGGGGAGGACTCCCTGGTTTACTCACCACATAAACTTCAATTTTGCTGAGTAATGGAGACATTTCTGAAATTAGTGTTTTTACAAATATTTTGCTTCTACATGTATACCTAAAAAAAGGATATAGAAACACTCCCAAATTTACAGGTGAGTGTATAGGCTGAAATGACATTTGTCTCTGAATCACAGCAAGAGAGCTGGGCATGCTCTGATTCAAAATGTAAGTTTTGAAAAAAGTGTGACTTGTTTAGTTTCTGATATGGCCAGTCAGGAATCCAAGGACCTTTGAGTCCAGTGTGGGGGTGCTCAAACCCCTTAGTGTGGCCACATCAGCTTCTTTGAAAGAAGAGGCAATATTGTTAAAAATTCAGGCACTCGCTGCTCCAAGTGCCCCAAGACCATATAAAAGTGCCAGTGAAGGAGAAGAGAGGACAGGTCAGAGTATATTCCCAACATGTGATAAACAGTGATAAATTTAACTGGCATTTTTAAATCAGTGTCACTGAGAGGCACTAACAGTGATTCAGGAAATGCACATCAAGTACTCCAGCTGCAAAGTATGAAAAATATGAAAATTATAGATATTACATTCATCTTGAACATATTTTATCCTGGTAAAGGATAGCCAAAGGAAATACATTATGTAAATAATAAACACTTCTAATACTGATGATGTTCCATCAATAAAGTTAATTGACTTTACAGACTTATGCTTGTTAAAGAAAAAAGAATACAAATGTATGGCTTGGAAAAGGAATGTTTTTAAACATGAAAATTAAAAACTAGGCACTAGTCCCATAGGATTATTATCCTGTGAGGGAACTTTTATCTTCAGACATAAAAAGGAAGGACTTACATTATTTCGAAAAGAGTGGCTGCGAATTGGATCTTCTGCTGCCAGGGAAACACTGCTCAGCATGATGAAGACAAGGATGAGATTGGTAAAGATGTGGTGATTGATAAGTCTATGGCATCCCACTCGAATTCTGAAGAAGAGATACAAAAATATATCATGTGTGCACGTAGAATTCAGCAGATGGTCAATATACAACACGCTCTCTGTTGCTCTGCCAACAGTGACAGAACAGAGCAAAAATCAGGAGCTAAAAGCAGTGAAAATGCTCAAGCTATGGGCTGGATTTCTAAGAATGTAAATAAATCCAGAAACGAATTCACCTGTAGTGAAGATGCACCTGTCAAAGGAATCTGAGAGGAGTTGGGTTTCAATAGGTTATGAATGTCACTACAAGTTCCAGTGTTTGTACCACTGTACACCTACAGAGGCCAATATCAAAAAGACCAGCACTAGATAAGAGGTCATTCCAGATGCCCTGTTGGATTTGATTCCTACCAAAGCTGTCAAAAATACTCTTATCTTTTGAGATGCAGCTTACACTGCTGATCTCAGTATGCTGCTTAAAGACAACCCAAACCAGAATCTCTGTGAAGGTTTTCTCACTGAGTTACAGGACAAGTGGGAGCTGAAGACTCCTGAGCTGGGAGGTTTCAGCCACATGACATGACTGCACATGTGCTTAGAGTCACTGAGCCCAAGGTTATCACAAAGACTGTTGAGAACCTTGGTAGGGAAGGTCTGGGATCAAACTGTCAAAAAGGCAGGATTGGGTTCATAACTGACTAGGACTGAAGTTCTGCTGAAGGATCAGAAAATTCCCAGGGCAAATTTGTTCTCCTGTTATTAACTACCTGATTGGAGTATAGCTGATCATAATTTGACCATTTTGGCCTGAGAACACGTAATGTTAGTCGGAGCTGAAAGCAATTTGACATGTTCAACAAATCTAGTATTTTTGCATTCATGTGTTCTTAAAATTATTACTTTAAAGAGCTCTTTTTCAAGTTTGTTTGCAAATTCTGAAGAGCTTTAGAAAACACATGCAATGGATACAAACCCACAACATTCTATCTTGACCATCACATCATCTTCTAACCTTTTGATGACCTCTACCACTGAGGAGACAGCACTCACCCCTGCCAAGTAACTCACACTCATTTCCAAGACTGCTCAAAAAATTGTCACCTGTAAATGTCCCAGCTATCTTCAGTCTGTAGGAACTGAATTTAGTTCCCTTGTTCGTTTCCACATAACAGTCAATAATGACTTTTACTGACTAGTCAAGGTTGCTTTCTCCAGCAGTGTGGAATCTCGAAAGCTCTGGAGTCAGACCGACAGGTGAAAGACTCTAATTCTCCCAAAAATGCAACTATTATTGTTCTTGGTTTTTGAAATAATTTGTCTTTATCTTTGGCATTTGTTTGAATCTGGGAAATGCTGTTACTCAAAGAGAATATATAGAGCCTTTCTCCTTCTTTTCCCTTTTTCTATTTTCCCCTCTTCTTTCCTGTACTGCTTCAAAGCTTATGAGGGTTACTAGAAATTCTATTTCATGCAGAAGATGCTCAGATCTTATATTATAGCTTTAATATTCAGTGACTAGCACAGTAAATAGATACTATACCTTAAAGGGTACTTTCCATACCTGTGCAGACTTCAGATTATATGTACAAAAAGCTATTATCTTCAACAGTGGAAGAAAATTAATATGTTTTTCAAATTGTTTTCATTTATGAAGTAATTCCAAAAATTTTAGGAGGGAAGCCAACCTCTCTTCTGCTGCAGATAGTAGATTTCTATCCCTAACCCCCCTGGAAGGAGGCCTGTTCCTTCTCTGCTAAACCTTGATGGACTAAATCAGTATTTTGGAAAATTATATTTACGGATTGGTGCTGCTGAAAATGAAGAAGGCACTCCCTTCAGGGATGGGTGTGATCTTCTCTTTCATGTTCAGTTCTGATATCCTACGGGGACGTGGGCCTGCTGGGACCTCTGGTTCATCCTCCTCCTCTTCTTCATCTTCACCTACTTTAAATTAAATACTTCTTTTATATTAAACTGAAAAACATTGAGGTTTCATTCATAACAATACAAAAGCATAGCTTGCATTAAAATATACATGGCTTATAGAATATATATATATTCATAGCATGGCTACAAAAATCCGTGAATCAGAAGATGAACACCCATAGAGTTGTCACGAGCTTATATCCATGTTGTGGTGCATCCCTGGAGGTGTGCACAGGTGCCCTGAGGGCACTGACAGGCTTTGCTGGCCCTCACCCCCCTCCTCTGGGAGCTCCACACACTCCCTGCAAGCGGCTTTGGAGCCCCAGTTCAGCCCCGCCCCTGCATGCCAGTCCATGCCTGAGCTGCGCCAGAGCTGAGCTGAGCTCTGGGCACTGTGTGCTCCAAAGTCAGGGCAGATTTCTGTATCAGGCATCCAGACCATCAGGCAGAGCTGATTTTTAGATAAGTATATTCATTGGCCTGGAAGAAAATTGACCAAACGTCAGGAGCCCTGGAATGTTCTTTTTTGCCAAATGTTTTTGAGAAGTTTAGAATTTGCTCTCACATCCAGATAGTGTTACCACAACAGTCCTGAGGCTCACAGTATTAACTCTCATATGCTGTTGCAACTGTCGAGGAAGCTGCAGGAAAAGATAATTCTTAGCAGCTCACAGGCCCATTTATCCACTGATAACAGAGCACAACTTCAGCGACTTCAAAGGAATTGATTCGATGCTCAGCAAGACCAAATTTAGGATATTTTAGCAAACAAACTGAAATGTGTTTGTCTTTTAGCTAGTACTCACATACCTGGTACATCACAGGGTGGATAGGGATCTTTATCCTCCTCCTCGCCCTCTCCATATTCAGCAATTGTCACCTACAGCAATAAAAGGGATGCATAGGAAGAAATTAAATTTGAATATAGCTTGGAGCCTAAAGCTGAAAAGAAAGCAAATGAAAAAAGCCTCTGAAGTTGGAGAAGTGATCCCTATATTGAGTCTGAGTTTTCTGAAACAGGGTAACTCTGAGAACAGAAGACAGCTGACAGTTTATTACATATTTTTCAAAGATGATTCTTTTTATAGTATCCACATTTTTCTGGCTGTGTAGAGGATAAAACTGACAGACTTTGATAAAAGTTACTGAAAATGTTTGAACATTCTTCTAAGCGTTTATCATTCACTAATCTCATTGGATTTATCAAGCAAAATACCAACAAGAATCCTAAAATGACATCATGTTTTTCTAACATTAACTGTTGTGTTCTATAAGAGCTTTCCTTCTCAGAATAACTGAAATCGAGATGATTTTTTGGATTAAGATATTGTGAGGATGCAAAGTATCAGACCTAAGGTTCCTTTGCCTGAAAAGAATGTAGGGACGATGAGTTCATAACAGAGACTGTACAATGCACAGCAGTCTCAAAAAGGACCCTCTTGCAAAATTAATAAAACTGCTTCTGAGAAAAGACACAATTTTTAAAATAAACACCTTACTATCCTTGGCCTTCTTCTGGTCAGCTTCTGACTTCTCACTTTTTTTATTTTCCAGACTCTCTTTTCTACAAAACAATACAATAACAGTTACAAAGCATACCATGGAAAGGCAGACAATTTTAATTGAACTATACCAATTCTATGAAAACTTAATTAAAACCTGAAACTAAGATATTTAAAATACTTTACACAGCTTCAAGTGTCAGAGCAATAATTTGGATGAACCATTTAAAAGATTATAATCTTGAAAATAATTCCACAAGATAATCCCTAAAAAATTCAATACATGATCATTACTCCTTTCTGGAGGGATAAACTGTGCCCTTGGACTCATACAAACAACTTTCATTGACTTCAACAGGCTTGCACTGGTTTCAGAGAAGGGTTTTCTTCTTGCCTATATAAGGCTTAGAGAACTGATTCCACAGGGAGTTGTGCACTGGCAACAACAGATACGTTCTTGTGCTAATTGCACAATAAATCCTACTGTTGCAATTTTTAACTATCAGCTGACTTATCATTTTGTCCTTAATTCATACCAACTACTACCTAAATTTTATCTTAAATCCTAGTTTTTGGGTATTACTTTATTGTCTAGGCAAACTCATTTTTTTCCCCCCCGAGTCCAATAAATTTTGAAGATGGTAAAGACATTTATACAAAGAAAATTCTTATGAAAGGATTCAGTTCCATCCTCCTTCCCTCTCCTGCTTGTTCAACATGCCCATGATATTTTACCTTGCATTCTTTTTCCTTTCCTTTTCTTCAGCTTCTTCTTTCTGAGCTGTATTTAGACTTTCAGCATCTGCCAAGTTATCCACAGCAATGGCCAAGAAGACATTTAGCAAGATATCTATTTCAAATCATTTTAAGGACACTATGCTTTACTATACTTGTTTGGTTTATTATCAGCATAAACACTGACAATGTGAGAGATATAAAACACATGTTCCCAACCCACAGCGTGGAGCTTTGTGATGCTGCAGTGTAGTGCAAATAACACTCATTTAATGGAGTACATAATACTGGCTGTAAAGTGAGCAGAGATCTGTTTGGGTCACAGACTTTGAAATAGCAGAATACTTGACATATTTTTTTTAAATAAATGAAATTCAGCTTCGTGCTAGCCTGAGCAAGTATCAAATCTGAAACTGTCTCTTGTAAGTGAAGATTGTTCAAGTATTTCCAAAAATTCACTTTTATAATGCAGTCTTCCACGTCTACAAAAATCTGTATCAAAATCTGTACTTCAGTCCACATCAGTTAAGTACAATGCTGATACAAATATCACACAGTACACAAAATAGAATGTTTTTGCCATTTTATCACCTCCTGACCTTTTAAGAACTTCTGTTTGTTTCTACATGGGGCCAAGGAAGTATTTCCAGCACACTGAAGGCAGGAAAGGAGGATGTTTCAGCAGACTTAATCTCTCCACTTGTCCCAGTGCAGATTTCTCTCCTCTGGTCCCTGCACTATCCAGGCACCACTGGCTCCCCTGTCACCGTGTGTCACAACAAACAGGGCTCTATCAGGTGCCAGAGGATGGATGGGGCATTACTGCCCTGGAGACCACACCACATCTGTGCATTTTCAGAGGGAGAGATGTCAAAGAATAGGCAGAATAAAGCTGCGTTCCCACTGAAGGAAGCAAGAAAACCTCCTCTGCTTTCTGTCATTGTGGTGGCTGGAGATGGCCTGGACACCCCTGACTCTCCTCATCAGGGAATGGGTGTGCAGAGAAAAGTCTATTTAAAGGACTCAGCACATCCAGAAGGTGCCTGTGTGCCCATGGTCATTTCCTCCCTCCTAGAGAGATCCTGCACATCTCCCTGGCACATCCCCCTTTGCACATGTCTCGTTGAGTATAAAGGATACAGTTACCACAGATGAAGAGGATAATGAAGTATATACAGACTATCATGCCTGAGGAGGATGGACCACCGTATGCCATTATGCCATCGTACATAACAGCATTCCAGTCTTCACCTGTCAGGATCTGAGGAGCAGATATTAGTAGACTATTAGTAACTCAACATCAAAAAATGCCATAAACACATTTCCCCTGACCACAACATGGCAAACCTTCTGTACGCATAAAGTAATACTGTATTCTGTTTTAAAATTTGGATTTAAATAAACATCTCCTGAAAGCTTGGGTTTAGCTCTAGTAGCTTTTATTCTATGCTATGCCTTGGTATCATTGAACTTCAAAGGCAAAAATAATAAAAATTAAATTTGATTGAAACTTCACTCATCTTGGTGTGTGAAAGTAAGAGCCCTGGTTTTCAGTAACGCCACATAGGCAGCAATGGCAGCAAAAGGTCATCACTTAAAAAACAAGCTGGATATGTTTTAAGATTTAAAAAAAAAAAAAAAAGTGGCCACAAATCTATACTACAACAAGAATTCTGAGTATTGCAATGCATGCTACAGGGGCACTTTATATATTTCTAAGGAAGTTCTTAAAAATTATCAGTTTCATCCTGAGAAAACATAAAATACTAAAACTCCTTCCAAGCAATTAAATGGTTCAGAAAACTAAATGCATGCCAATTTCTGAAATTCATTTTTAGAGAGCTAAATTATCCAGCTGATTTTCATGGTTGTTGAGCACCCAAAGGCTGGTCACTCCTGAGTGTGTTCTGAAGCTGAAGGAAACCTCATTCCCTGGAAAATGAGGCAGCCTAAAATCTGAGTAAAATCTAACTCTGCTGAGGTGGGAAGTAGAGTCTTAACTTTTTATAGGGGTAATGTCAGGTCAAATGTGGACACTTTTCCCCTTAAGGAAATTTCTCATTAATATTTCCCTTTGTTAAAATTAAATGGAAAGATTTTTTTGCTTGCTCTGGGGAACCACCAGATGCAACTTCTACCAAAGAGACAGGAAGTTGCCAAAAAGGTGAATCTTGCAGGGTCAGCTTTCAACTTTCACCTACAATGTCTGGAATCAAATACTGTGGTAAAGTGCAGAACTGAGTGTGAAAATGGCCAGAAAAATGAAAGCAATTAGCCTAATTCTAGTATTCAAATTGGGGGAAGAAAATTTAAAAGCATGACAAATTAGTGAAAAGTAAACTCTGGATATGGCCTGCCTTTTCATAAGTAACAGACAAGTTGCCCTAAAATTTTAATAAAATCTGACAGTGTCTTTAAGGAAATTTAATGCTTATTTTTATACTATAATACATGATATGACCTATATGTAAATATGCACTCTTACAAGGCTTATTATTTTTTCCTGCTTGGGAATAGCTGAACTTTTATATAGCCAATGAAGTTAAAGAAAAGAATTTGATCAAAATAAAAATAACATTCCACCTCTTTTTCTAGTCATGTATTTGATGGACAAAGGAGATCTAATTTTGTGAAGTTACATGGCAGGTATGTTGCATAGATAGATCAAATAAGACATGAAACAAATGGTACAAATGGTGCAGAGTTACCAGAGTACTGAATTTCATGAGCAGAATGCTACTTAAAGTAAACTGAATAAACAGTATTCATGGTTTTACTTTCAGGCAACATGATCACTTAAACAGTTTTGTTGATCAAAGGTAAAATGCTTCCTACGGGATGAAAGAAAGTTACCTGGAATACAGTTAAAAGAGCTTGTGGAAAATTATCGAAGGTGCTCCGTTTTGTTTGAGTTTCATCAAAATTAAATTTGCCTCCAAACAGCTGCATTCCAAGCAACGAGAAGATTATGATGAAGAGGAAAAGCAGAAGCAACAGTGAAGCAATGGACTTCATTGAGTTTAACAAGGATGCTACCAAGTTGCTCAGGGATGCCCAGTGCCTATAAATTAAAATGCGTGTGTTAACACACACCAAAAAACCTCAAACAAAACAGTAAAAGAGCAGTGCATGATGAAGTATTACAAAATAATTGCTGATCACTCTTCAGCTATCCTTAGAATTAGCAGTATTAGATAATCTTACCTTGTTACTTTAAAAATACGCAGGAGACGAACACAGCGAAACACTGAAATTCCAAGGGGTGACATGATTTCCAACTCCACCAAAATGGTTTCAACAATGCCACCACAAACAACGAAGCAATCAAAGCGGTTAAAGAGAGAAACAAAATAAGCCTGTAGGCCCAAGCTGTACATCTTTACTAACATTTCACAGGTGAATAAAGCCAGAAGAACTTTATTTGCGATATCTGGAACAAAATATTAAGAAAAAAGAGATTCTGAATTGCCTCATAGATTCCATTTGTATGTAACAAATTACAATTATGCTTTCTACACTAGTTTGCAGTTTTTTGCTTAAAAAGGAAGTAGCATTTTTTCATGTTGGACTGTAATTGGTGTCTACGTGGCAAAAATTGCACAAGGATGTAAAGTTTCCTGCCACCTATAAACTATTCATCTTTCCAATCTGTTGTGCAGTTCACAGTTCCTCAGCCACAGCTTCAGTCCACACTGGAACTCGGGCAGCCAGCCCACAGCATGTGCTGCTGTGCCAGGTACCATTCCCTTCCCCATCTTTCAGGCACGGTTTCAGGATAAAAGCACAGGTATTTACAATGTAGGACTGGCAGGTCTGTGCTGGTTGCCACTAAGCTGTGTTACAGCTGTGGAAGGCAAAGACATTCAGTCATTTCTTGTATCTCCCTTTGGCTGGGCTGAACATCCTTCAGGACAGCAAACAACAACAGAGCAGCCAAGTACAAAAGTAGCCACTATTGAATGCAAGTACCCATAGTCAAAAGCAAGACAAACAGTTTTTGGTTGTACCTTGGATCTGGGTCAGCCAGTCAGGTTGATTGTAATGCTCTGAGGAGATTGTTAACGTGTTCAGAAAGACCAAGACAATAACAAGCCAATAAAATGTGACAGATTTTACTGCAGCTCTGCATTTTCTTCTATTAAATCGGTTCCAGCGACGCCAGCGTCGACTGAAAATTCAAATAGAAACAGATTTATTATTATTATTACATAGAAGACAAATATGAACTTAAGGAGGGCACGCTCTGTGTGGAAAGCAGTGCAAGTACATCTGTGTGAACAGGTGAATTTTCATAAATACGTGTACAATATTTCAATAGTTGTGTAAATTATTATCAGAAGCAGATTAGGGACTGCTAATGTGTTATTCCTTTTTTAGATTTCCTTATAGATTTCTAAATGTAAACCACAAATTTGGAGAGTCTAATTGCCTGTGACATAATTAGATTAAGGTGCATTTAACATTTCATTGAATAACAGAATAGATCTCTCTTTCCAAGGCCCCATACACTCAGTAACAATAAATAAAAGTAAATGAATCAACTCAGAATTCAAATTAAATTTAGTCTGAAAATGTAGGCTTTAAGTTAAACCACAAACAGAATTCTGGCTGGATTAAACAAGGTAGAAATGTTGAGGTCACCTTTTAGAAATCTACCCCATAACATCAGAAATCTTATTCAGCAAATCCTAGAGATTTCTACTGATGTGCTCTGAAATTTTGTCAGTGAGCACGTTTGTGAAATAAATAAAACTGGCAATAAAGAACAAGTAGAATACCTAGATATGAACTGGATTCACAAGTGAGGGTGTATCTTTGGACTCATAAAACTAGAGTTCTCTGCTTCACTTCTGTGAACTGCCTTCAAGCATTAATTGAGTTTTCCTTATGCACCTTAAATTTGTACTTGCAATAATGAAAATTAATACTGGTTTCAGATATCAGTACAGAAAGGTTTCAGGCCTTTGCAGTATTCTAACCATAAAAAGGAAAAATATCCTGTCCTGACCTAAATCAACACGGTCTTCAAGAACATTCTTATCTCTCCAATCCCCTGCTAGAAGGGCTGTGCCCACGGCCGTTAGCAGGGAGCCTCACTCCCTAGGGAGGTTAAACAGAGTGGGGTTTGCACTTACAGAACATCCTATGACTGAAGTCAATGAGACAAGAACAATATTGTCGGGATATTTCTACCCATAGGAGTCAAAAGCAGCCTCCAAGTGTGCAGCTCTGAGCTTTCTGAAGCCAGGCCAAGGAGAACACGCTGCTCTTACCAGGGATTTTCTTGCTCTGCATCCAACACCAAAATCAGTTTTACCAAGGTTAAAAATTGGAATTCTTCCAGTTGTTGCCAAAACTGCTGCTGCCAGATGCTGCCACATTTTGATTGTCCCTTTTTTCACTGATAATTTTACGCAAAAAATATTCCCCCTGTGTGTTGTCTGCAGTTGCAGGAGTGCCTTTGCCCCTCATGATTCACTGAGTCAACCACTTGATTACTTACTTTAAGTCATAGAGTTTGTTGATGTTCCTTCATGGAGTGGCCTAACTATTTTAAACAGAATGGGGTATCTCTTCTGTGTTTGAAATTATCCTTTCTAATTACTAAATATATGTCCTCTGAGAAGGGATAGTAAAATCAAAATAACAAAACTACTGGTTTTGTGCTGGCACATCCAGCTTCTACAGGCTCAGGCCTAGCAATTCTTAATTTCATTTATAACAAACATTTCCCCTCTGCAATCATACTTGAAAAATAGAAGCTCACATTCTCAAATGCTCCTAGTAAGTGAAAAGAGAGCTACAAATATCAGCAAAGCAAATCAGGAAGTTTGATTTGCAAAAGTATTCCTAGATACTTTAATTTTGTATTTGTTGGTAACTCTTGGGAAGAATTTTCATGCAGTCAAATTTAAAGTACAGTAAAAAAAGGGTAATTTATTGCGATCATCATGATGTGTGAATAGTCATAGGAAAAACTGATTATGAGAGGAAAATACTCACCTGAACTTGGATTTTGAGATGGTTTGACTAGAAGAAAAGGAAAATACCTTTTTAAGAATGTGGAAAAAGTGATTAACACAAATTCATTTTCTTTAGAATTCTGCATTGGAATTACATATACACAAAATAAGCTTTTGACAAAATACATCACAAATGCTAAAATTCTGTTGTCTGTGGTTTCTTTTCTGAAATACCATTCCTAAAGCTTTACAAATTTTCAAAGTGAAAGGAAGGAACTCTCCATTAAAACTAAGTAAATAGGCCTTAAATAAACATGTAAAAGCTGCTTGGAAAGTTATGAAAATCTGAGCAAATAGTGAGCACCATGGGATACAGAAATAATTCCCATACAATCAGTTATTTAAATATATATATATATATTCTCCAGGTCACGCACAATTTAGGAGAAAATGTTCCTTCTTAAATGTCATCACAAACTTCCATTCTTTTCTTATACCTGTGGACAATAATTATATTTTATAAAAGCTTTCAGGAAAACCTGACTCCACTGCAAGTTGAGTTGAATTGTTTCATGTGTTCTTACCTGGAGAATTTTAGGGGTGTTTTCATACTGTAATAATTGCTCTAATATGAAACTACTGAAAGGCAATAAACTCTGAACGGTCATATAAAGCTTGACTATTCCAAAGGAGTTTGTGCTAAATAAGAGATGGGGAAAGAATGATTGTTTTCGATGCTGAGGTGATGGGGTGGGTACCCGGGAGCCGAGCCCGTACTCACCACAAGCTCCCGCAGCAGGGCGGGCTCTCCCCCTCTCCGCTCACGTTCTCCGTGTTCACAGACTCCGTCTCGCTCGTGGGCATGCTGGCTGTGGGGACAAGCACTGCTCAGACCCAGCACCACCAGGGCTTCCCACACAACGCCATCTCCTGCCCTGTGTCAGCAACACCTGCACTTTGCATTCCTCTAATGAGCTTGGGAGATGTGAGGAGTGGCAGATGAAGTCAGACACTTCATCTCTCCTCTTACAGCAAAAGAGAGCACACAGAATATCCCAGAGCATGGTGGCTTTTTTTGTTTCTTTTCAGTGATTCAACATAACTGTTGACAAAGCACTACAGAATACAAAGTAGAGGAGGTTTGTAACAAAGAGTTTACCCCTTGTAAAGAAACAAACCTGAGCTAGATTTTGTGACCTGTCATTTTGAGAAGTGTTCTGTTAACACTTCGGAGGTGCTTATCCACTGAAGTGTTGTTAACACACCTGCTAATTCCAAGAAATATGATCCAACTTCTGAAAGCAGGAACTGTCACATTCTGGTCATACTGACCACTCTGCTCTTACTGAGATAATTTATCAAGGCAAGAAGCTAGAAAGTAAGCTAGAAAGTCTGCAAACACTGTGTGAGCAGCAGGAAGGAGCACAGGGCAGAATGAGGACTACAAATGATGATGAGAATTACTACTAATAAAAAGGGGGTGATTACACTTGTTACACAGTGAATTACTGTACATATACTGGACCATTACTGAGTAGTTAGCAGTTATAAAGCTAATGGTTTTATAGACAAAACTCATTTGAAGACAGGTCATCATTATTTATCTTCAAATCAACTGAAATAGAGAGGGAGGACACCTTATGTCACAAGGTGTTAGGAAATGATGAATGGCCGAAGTTCTCAGTACTTCCTAGGTTGGAACTTGCCTGCACTGCAAGCAGAACATGAAAGAAAAGGGTAATATTAATGCTGCTGGTCTGTACAGTAAAAATACCATAAAAAGTAGGAAAAAATTAGAAAGGCAGAAGATGCACTGAAATTCCTGTAGAACAGCCAGAACAGAAGGAAACCAGAGGATTACAAAGATATTTTGGGGTGTACCTTCCACTGTTTTGATGGTTTGGTTCTTTGGTTTATTTTGTTGGGAAGGGTTGAAGCCAGTCTTTGTGCACTGATAGTATCAAAGGCAGGAGAGCTGCACTGCCTGCTCTGATAGGGAAGCCTCACTATTTGGTAGCCTAAAGGAGGTTCAGAGCAGGCTTCATTACACACTCCAGAATATAAGCAAGACTCAAAAACTGGGCCCTCAATTTTCTGATTTCTCTACAGATGAGGCACGAAACGGGAACTGTCAGTCAGAGTCTCTCTGCACAGACTCTCTGTTGCCTCAACACCAACAAAGACACGCAGGAGCAGTAAGTGCTGGTTTGGTTTCCACGCCCATCAATTCCATCCCAGCTGAGACACTGACAGGTCTGTGCAGGCCAGATGCTCAGCTACTATTTGCAACAGCTGAGAATCTGTCCTCAAAAATGTAAGTCACTGTTGTATGAAATATTAAACAAAGTGGCATAACAAAGATAGATAAAATATCCATGCAGGTGTTTGAATAAACAAAGCTCTTCAGGCAATAAGCACAGCAAAACCTTCTTTCCCAAGGTTCTTTTGTTTTCATGATTCTTTTAAAATATTATTGTAATTGCTTTATGTATGAGAAGTCCCTGGTCAGCACCTGCAAGTGCCTCGATTCTAATATCATACTTCAGTTTTAAAAAATGGATATTGCTAGTTCTATGTGAACTTCACAGCTTACAGTCAGACTTCAAAAGCAAAGAAAAAAAAATCTTTGATCTCCAAATTCAACTCTTAAAATTTCAAAGAGTTAAAGAAAAAAACCTATTTCAAACATAGTCTCAGGTCTTCAGAACTAAGAATTTTTATTTTAAAATGCCAAGGTCTTCTGCAATAAATACAAGGGGGTTCCCTTTGTAGTAAAGAACTGAACTGGTTGCCTTGTGCTGAGTGACTTGCATACTGTTAAACCACGACATTACAGTCACCTAATGATGAACATTTCAGCACTTGCGATAAGCAACTGCAAAACATGAGTGCAGAAGTCTTGGTTTCAGGCACTGTTATTAAGAGCTGCCAGGAAAACACTTTCACAATTATTACATATGTGCAACGTCTCTCAGTTGTATTTCAAATTTGTCAACCCTTCCCTCACCTAAATACAGTACCTCAAATCCAGTTCCTCCTAAAGTGTCATTCAGTGTGACAAAAACTACATTTAATATTATATTTTAAATTATTTGGCATACAAATGTGAAGTAATATAGTTTTAATTTAAGTCTACCCAGACTCGATATGTCAGCACACCATAAGAAACACCAGTCCTTTTAGAACAGGACTGCATGAAGGAAAAGCAAGTACAAAGGAAAAAAATCTTTGTCCCTACTGAAGTGAACGTCAGTTCTGCTAATTATTAAATGCAGTCAGAATGTTACTGTTTCAGACACGACACGGCTGCTGCTGTAGCTCTTTAGCGACTTGCAGGTGCTGTGTTACAAACAGAACAGGAGCAAAAGAACCACAGGCAGTTCAGTTCACATTTGAAACTCGGCTGTCATTATACTGTAATTTATATGTCAAAATTAACACTAGACAGCAGTACTGAGCAAGGCACCCTGTGGAAGCCCAGCCCCAGCAATGCCATTAGATCTTGAGCCAGAAGAAAAGAGCAGCAGCACTGCATGTCCACATCCACTCTGCTAATGCAAGCAACCTGCCAAGTCTCCAAACGACTCTGTTTCATGGCTCAGCTTCTTAAGGGCAGGTGGTGCTCATCAGGCAAATCCAGCACACAGGGAACTTTTGGAAGGCTGTGATCTCAGCATGGGCAGCTTTGAGACCTTTAAACTGGCACCCCAGTATTCTAAAGGAAGGTACCAAATTTACTCTATTCTTTATTCACCTTTTGCCCTTATTTTACTGGCATTCTTCTGGAAAGATTATGTAGATTTCTAGATCTAATAATCTCTTCAATTTAGCTAACTCACTTTCAAATAAAGGAGTGCTTGCATTAGGCAATATAAGCAACCCATACAGCATGCAGCTTAATACTTTCCTGAGTATACAGAAAACAGGTCAAATACATCAACTACTACATTTTATTTCTGTGGATAAGAATATAACATGAGAAAAACAATCTGTTATGTTCACTATTTACTCAAAAGAGTTTTCAGACTTTGGAGCAGGGATTTCAATCTGCACTCCAGGATATAACATAACCAATGCATAGCAAAGAGCAAGCCAGTGTCCATCAGCAGTGATGTGTCCTTAGTGAGCAGGGTTAAGAGAAATAAATTCCATAATCCTGCAGTATGACCATTTAGTGTCACTGTATAATCCAGAATCACCTGAACTACTGAATTAAACTGTCAAGTATTATTGTTAGAAATATTTTCCTCTAGAACATATATAATTAATATTTTAATCTCTTTCAAATTCACTCTCACTCTTTACAGGCAGCCCATGGAAAAGCAATGTAAGGTTGAATGGCTGCACAGCAGAGGGAGGAGAGTAAAATAATCAGTCTTCATTACAGTAGCATCACTGAACCAACCCTTGTAGCCTCAAGGCTGACACTATGAACCTTGGGAATGCTGCACACTGTACAGAGGTGGTGCTTTTAATGGCAATAGAGGTAAAACAACAGAAATATTTAGGGTGGTATTTCTAATCCAGTGACAGTCTAAGGGTGAACTACTCAGGTCATCATAAGAGTCTCACAGAGACAGAAAGGAACCAACTTAGGTGACCGATTTGCACTTTGAATAAACCTCACTCACAAAGTCATACCTGCCCTGCAAGACAGAAGGAACCAAAACAGCTCACATGGGCTTGGGATGCCTCTGGCCAGCAAGGGCAGGCACGAGTAGTGGGACAGCAGCGGCCACCAGCAGGTGACAGCAAGTGTTCAGCCAGTTCCAGGCTGCCTTCTGAGAGCCACCAGAACCTGAACCCACTCATTTAAAGGCTCTGTTGAAATACGTGTCCAAAGTAAAGCTGCAACCATTTTTCCACAATTTTTATGGCAAAACTATTTCAGCCTGTTAAGCTGTGCAAGCTACTAGACAATAATATAACAGTTGCACAAATAAGCTCAAGCAGACTCAGTCTGCACAAAATGAGTCCATTGGGTCCTAATAAATTCTGACTTAACATCCTGCACTCTCTAAAGTAACTGGATCAGATTTTTCTGCCTCAGTCTGGGCCAATATTGATCCTTAAGACAGAAAGGAAGCCAGTTGCTCAAATAACTTTGCTGCAGACAGGATTAAAACTAGATCTCCTAACTACTGCAACTGAGATTATTGCAAAACCATACATTTGCCAGTATTAAGAGAGTAAAGATTTGAAAATAACTATCATATTCTAAAGCTCCTGTCCATCTCCAGTGTGGATGAGAAAAAATTGAATACACAAGAAATTACAGAAACAAAACCATCAATAACAAGAGACACAGTAAAAGCTTGTTATGTTTTGCTAGATTCTACATCCTAAGTATTAAAAAGAAATAGTAAATACTGTCATCATACTGTTCTAAGATTCCACTATGATCCATTACAAAGCTTGTCAAATACCTTTATGAATTTCTTCACACCTAAATGTAAAATGCATTTTTATCTCGTTTACCTGACTTCTGAAAAAGAAAACCTATGCTTCAACAAGAAAGTCACAGAGCAAGACACTTCAGAGGAAATCTGAAGGGATTAAGCACTGCTTTAGGGAGGCTGAGCAGCACCTCATTGCAGACATGCACTTCACCCAGCAGGAGGGGCCGCATGCACGGGGGTCAGTCACATGCTCAGGGGAACAGCCCCGGTCACCGGGAACGCAAACAAGATGTGCTCCCAAAAGCGAACACATCCAATGCAGTACTGGCACAAAGGAGAGTTCAACTGCAAATCAGAACGCGTTTTACCATGTTTATTGGAAGAACGGCCAAAGCAGCTAAGTCTGCTTTTCTTCTTGTCTTCCATTAAGTCGGCCAGTGTAACCCCTGGGTAAGCACATGTAATCCCGGCAGTGACACGGGAGGTGGCAGCAGTCGCAACGCAAAAAATAAAAACGTGTCCGTACACACAACACAGGCAAGGTTAGGCAAAACAAACTGAAATCACCGGCAGCACAACTCATCAGAGCTAAATCCCTCTCCTCTCACGGATTTTCGCATTTCGAGAAGAATACTCAATGCTTTGAAGGCAACAGAAGCTTTTTTGGTGACTTTGGGGTAAACAGGTCATAATAAAGACTTCCAACTTTTACTAAAGGCATATTTCCAATTCTAGCAGTTAAAAGGTATTTCATTATTCAGCAGCAGTGAATACCTGTCCAATATCAGCAACAGAGATGCATAAATACATAGGGTTAATAAATGACTTAATGACCTCCCTGGTTAGAAGTTTTAAATGTTGGGGGGTTGCAGGAACCTCAACTACGATTTTAAAGGATTATGTGAGAAACCATTAATCACTGACTTAACAGCCTTTGAAATCTCTGCCTTTTCCTGCCACAGAGATCTTCTGTATCCTAAATCCAGAGCTCTTCCACATCGTTGAAGGGCACTATGGTAATCTTTATCACCATAAATCAGCAGTAATCTTGATCACCCAGAGGTTTAGATATTCAAAGCAGGAACATAGTTGCCTAGAAGCCTGTGAATTCTGGCTGCCTTGGGACCCAGCTCTACCTCATGCTTCAATGACAGCTCCAGAAAAACAGTATATTTAAACTAAATTTATTTCCGAGGCCTTGAATGCAAGGAGGAAGAGCAACTCAGAAATCCTTCCTCCTTTACAGCCCATTGTAGCTCACATTAAAAATGAAATTCCAAGTCACATGGTTGAGCACACGTGCACAAACTCAGGAATGCTAGGAGATTGCCTGCTCACTGGAAATTTCCACTTAAAACACATATGCATGCCTGAAATTAAATTCTTGGTATTTCTCTTAAAGTTCTTGTAATTACTTTCCTTCTATTTTCACTCTGCAAGCCTTCAACAACCCTTAACTGAGTCTAAAATTATGCCTAAGTTAAGAGTTTAGATTTAAAAGCTCTTTCAAACTCAGCAACTATTCAAACAAGTATTTTTTCTTTATATGACTAGGAGCTCGTTTCAAGGAATGCTGGAGCAAATGTATTTTTTGCAGCCCATTAGCAAACATCCAATTTGAACAGGATGCAGAAAGTTCCCGGGATTTCATCTGTAAACCAAGTCCCCTGGCAGCACAGCTGACAGCACCATGGTTCCTGCTCTGTGGGAATTGGGCATCACCTGCAGCTCTGCACAGCAGCCTTGTACAAAGTGGATTTACTCCACAGGATGTGCCCTCTGTTACTTCTCAGTCTTAGGACTTTATACCCAAATCCACAGGTTATGTACCCCTTCCAAACAACATTAGTAGCTATAACTAAGTATAGTGAACCCTGGATTTTTGACTCTGTTCTAGATTAAAACTCTGCTTGTGCAACAGATTTTCATAGAAATTATTCCTTTCCAGGTGATGCTGGCATCAACATCAACCCACAAGTTGCCTTCCAGCCTGTCAAAAAAGCATTCTTTCCTTCCAGTCAGTATCACAGGTCCACACTTTGCTTTTATTATGAACTAAAGAACTAATAATATTCTGAAATTCAAAAACAAAGGTTTTGAAAAACTACATGCAACACAGAGATAAGTTTAAAAATAGATAACTCAATATCAAACCACATATTTTTGTTATTTACTACATCCGAAAAGTTCTATGGTTTAAAAGAACAGGTCATAAAAAATTAGCAGCATTAGAAGAAAAATCAGGGTAATGATGTATTATTTCAACACAGAAAATACTATTCTGAGTTGTCTTTGGCAAACAACTTGTAGGTGCATTTCCTTATAAATACTCAATGGTATCTAAACAAAAAAATACCCCAACTTTCCAGAATATGACATTAATTTCAAGATGCTGTTTAGCTTTGGTATATGTATGGAAATTTAGACTTTAATTTTAGGTTTAGTATTAAATCATAAACCCTATTCTGAATCTCTGTTCTCATTCATGTACAGTTCTAGGACTTCTCATGAAAGTTTTAACTACTACTATGCAAACCTGGCAAAGAGGCTAAAATAACATCTGCTAAATTATGACATTAAAATACTGCTGGTACTAGAATTTTCTGTTATACAGAAACCAAGTATAACTTCTACAGTTGTTGCAATAACATGAAACTAACTTGTTCCTTTACCTTAAGACTCAGATCAGAAGTACAAGAAGGTCACTACAGCATAAATTACCTGTCCCATTACATACTACAGTCAAATAAATACAGGGCAAGCAGTGATATTTCTTAGTATTGAGGGAAAATCCCACAAGACATCATTTATTTCACAAAATTAAGACTTAAAAAAAGATTTTATATAGTTTACTTGAATATCAAAAAGAAAGATCCAGAATGTCACTCTCCTACTTTAAAAAAAAAATCCTCACTATTAGCACAAGGTTATTTCTTGACTGTAGCTTTGACCATATTTTTAAGCTCTTGATATTATTATAATTTCCCTGCACGCACCTACAGGCAAACACTCCTCTTGACTAATGGTTTACAATGGTACTTAGTGGCACATAGCTTGTATGCACTAACTTTTTACCGAACACAGGGGCAAGTTTATAAATCTCAGCAGGAACTGAATGCAGACAATGATTTATATGTGGACATGCCATCCCAGAGCAGAAGTCTGTTGTAAGAGTCCAAATTAAGTTCCATGACTCAGCATCACTCTATCAACAGACAATCACTCTGCCAACCAACACTTGTGCAAACTGAAATGAGAAGCCACATCAGACAGGCCACATTCCCCCCATGTGTCAGTCAAACTGTCCCCACAGAAGGAGCAGAGGAAAGAATACGTACTGTTCCGTTTGCCTTCCTCATCAGCCTCTTCATCGTTCTCAGGGTCAATGTCTTCTGCCTGTGTAATCCAGTCTAAATATCCCTTCAGATCTTCTTCAAGCTGCTGTTTTTCACGTAGCTTCTGGAAGTCCCCTCGGGCCTTGGCTTTTTCTCTTTCTTTGGAAAATTCTCTATCGAATTCAGATAAAGCAGAAAAAAACACTAATTGACAAACTCTCAGGCATTTTGATCTGGGTCTTGACATTGCAGAGCAACACAGCGACATAGAAAATACACTGTAGATTTGAGAGCTGCTTTGAAAACAAGGGAGAGGTGCAAAGAAGTCATGGCAAATCCCTACCATGTTACATCACAACTTTCAGAGCTTTCCTGACTTAATCAAAAAATAAGCAGTATTTCTGACACTTCCCATAGGGAAAGGGTCCATTCCCCCATTTAGTTCTGGGCTCTTCTATACAGATCTTAAAATTGTTTTTATCTACAAAGAGAAACCAACTGGCAGTAACAAAGTAATTTCAGAGTTGAGTATTAGTTTCAATTAAAAGGAAATTCTGTCAGCCAATTCTAAACTCCTTCCTCTTCCAGCCACAGTTCATTGCCCTTGCCCAAACACAGAGCATTCCAGAATTCTGCTATTAGGCTCTCTCTTAACTATATCACACACAGACACCTGTGCTGTTTGAAACCTGGGTGTTTTGTCTCTTTTCTCTCTGTAATAGAATGGAGAAGTCCAGTTCTCATGATCAGAAACACATCCTTTTATATAAACTTAATCATCTATCTCACTGCCCCAAAATCAGGACAATATATTGCACTATCTAGTTTAGTTTGTGATTTGAGACAATCCCTAAATTTTCATGGAATGATGATTAATATAATAAAGTCATGAGAAGGAAATTGGATAAAGTGGCCTCCTTCCAACTTGAATTACCCTATAAATCTATGATTCCCTTAATGCTACAACTCCAGACAATTATCAAGTATATTCTTCCACCACAACATCTCACACGTTGACATTATTACAGTATTTGGTGTGATCCACAACTCCAAACATGTAACTCCCATCACTAGAAGGATCAAACACATCCCATTTATCCAAGTATCAATACACGGAATTAGGGGTAGGAAAGCATCTTTTGAACTGTATTGTAAATATGTTCCAATACAGTATTTAAAACTAAGCTTGTTCCAACTAACATCATCATAGAATAGTTTGGATTGGAAAGGACATTTAAAGATAATCTCCTTCCAATCCCCTGCCATAGGCAGGGACACCTTCCACTAGATCAGGTTACTCAGAGCCCCAGCCAACCTGGCCTGGGACACTTCCAGGGATGGAGCAGCCACAGCTTCTCTGGGCAACCTGTGCCAGGGACTCAACACCTATTTTCTTCCTAATATCTAATCTAAGCCTGCCCTTTTTCAGTTTAAAGACATTATCCCCTTGTCTTATCACTACCTGTACATTTTAACCTTAGAACAGGACTCAAACTTAAAAAATGGTTACAGCAATTTCATTTGCTATGAACTTGCAACTCCTTTATTTATTGGGAAATTTCACTTGAAAAATAATCCCTAATTAGAAGGCTTTTAAAGGAGACATTTATTAAAGCACTCAATAAAATCCTTTTTCAAGTTGAAAATATTATAAAATTAGCATAAGACTGCAAAATATTTTAAGAAGGTGGAACAACTGTCAATATGATATTGCCCTAAGAAAACATAACAGAGCAACAGAAAGTCTCAATTTTTCAATATGGTATTTCAGTTTGGTGACATATGTTATCTATTGGGAATTGCAAAGACATAATCTCATCAGGTTTGTTTAATCTTCAAACATATTAGAGAAGAAATTTAGCGTCTAGAAGACGTCAGTAAATGTAAGAGTTAAGTTTTTTATTATACAGATGTTGCCCTTTTTTTCCCTAATGTTATGTTGCAGAAGCTACACAGCTTTCTGTTGCACAAGCTAAGAGGCAGGCACTACACCTTTTACAGCTGAGGACTTCAAAAAATTTCAGTTTGGCACATGGAGATCATCCTGTTCCCTCTGAAGGCACTGCAATGAAGCTGAAGAAAGTCAGTGCTTGCTTTGCATTTGCTCCCCTTCACCTCCCACCCAAGGACAAGGTCCTGCAAAAGGCCATCTCAACACAAAAGTGCTTGTGAAAGAGAGAGCTCTAAAGATCTCTCTGAAGGATAATTGCTTAAAAAACAATTTCACAAGCCAGTAAGGAACTGTTTGGTTTATGGAATGCTGGGTTCAGAGCATTAGAGACTGTCCTTTACACCTGATCCAGGCAACAGAGTCTCTTCCCATAGGCAGCATCTTTGAAAAATGAGCTATCATGGCATAGTATGAAATCACAGGTAACAAGCCTTGCAAGTTTTCACTAAGTGTTTGTGTCTTTTTCTCTTAGGCCCTTTGGGTGTTTCTCATTAATTCAAAGGATGTGTCACGTGTGAGGGTAAAGTAAAATTAAAGTTCCCGTTATTACATAGAGAGAACTGAAATGAATCAGGTGGCACGGCTGATACTTTGAACAGCACATTACCCATGGCTGAGCCACCTCTCAACTCTGACTTTACATTAAAATGGCTCCATGCAGAGAATTAAACACAGTTCTTTACAGACACAGCTGACTCTGACCTCTCCCTTGAATACAGCATCAAAGTCAGACACTGCCTTGTTAAATGCTGCTGCAATTTATCAGTAGGGGGAGATGCAAGGGTGCTTAGTTCCATGAGATTTAAAAATTTCATTTTTAAAACCTGACTGTAAGGAAGTTTAGCACCTGAGAACACTGAATCTTTTTTAGGAGAGGGAGGAATCTGGCTGTGTGGCATTTTTTTCTACTGCAGCCACAATGAAGTGGAATCCCTCAGGCACATATGTACATGCTCCTTTTAGTGAAATGCCACAAATAAGAAAGTAGAATTTAATGGAATCAGAAAGTAATGACTTTCATGTTAGCGGAACAAATGCATCTTTTCTTCCCCAAGAAACGAGTTATTTGAAAAAGATGATGGGGTGACAAGAGGGAAAGATGTCGGCTTTTTAAAACTTCTGACAAAAAACATTTAGGTAAAAAGATATTTGAATATTTAGATAAAGATATGTAGACACTTGCTGCTGTCCTGGAGGGAGGAGTAAGCCAGCTGCTTGTGCAGCATGTTATGGCTGTGCAGTGCACAGCCCGGGCCCAGGGCAGCAAGGAAAGGCTTTGGGCTCTGCAGGCAGCACAGAAATGGCGCGGTTGGACCGACGGCCTCAAGTGGCCTCCCTGTCACCAGCCCAGCACTCCGAGCAGGAGCTCTGGAGCTGACAGGCTCAGGAAATTGCACATTAATTGCTCTAAGTGGACTTAAGCTCTGTAAATATTTGGTTTCACAAATGCCTGTGCTAAGAGCTAACTTGAAAATACGCATTTCGTTCTGGATTTGTAAAATGGCCCAGATCTGACATTTCAAAGTGTGTATTGGGCAGGGGGTGCTTCATCTGCAGCAGAGACAGCATTTGCAAATAAAGCATTTTATGGGGATTCATTTACATAATCTCATTTACTTTTAGTGATACCTAACCTACTACATAAAATGCAGGGTTTATTTCCGTTGCCCAAAAATTCCTTGTGTCCTTGCACAAAGATGATCTCATTTCTCTGTTTAAGCATAACACCATCATCATCAATGAGGCAGAAGCATATAAAATGCAGGGCTTGAGTTCATGCTTCAGTAGTCTGGGGCAATCATACCAGATTATTCTTCCTTCAACAGAGTGAAATAACTCCTGCTGAGATGCATCAGTTGGAAATGGCTCGATGCAACAGGGTGGAAGTGGCAGCAGGAGTACCTGCTGGGACTCAATTACAGCTCTCTGCTTCACACACCTGAAATTTCAGGCAGGATCACATTAACCAAAAACCCCCAAAAAACCCAATTTGTTTAAATATGAGTATTTGTTATACTCTCCCTTCTCTCTGCAATTCACATAGTAACTACAGAGAATCCTACAGTTTTCCCATGCTAAAGACCAGACACGTTTCACAGGGGGTCTGTGCAGCACCAGGGGTGTAGCTGTATCTCCTCTGCAAAACTAGGCATTGCTGATGCAAAATAAACAGCTGTTTCTGATGTCTAAGCATAAACCAGGACACAGGTTCTTCGTTAGCCATATCACTGCCCTTTTGTGTCACTGCAAATGCAGTGAGAGAGATAATTAATCTCCTGCAGAGTGGAACTTGCTGCATGCAGGGTCTGGGATGTGCAAAGTGTTGTGCTAATGTTATATATTATATGTAGAGTGGTCACCCAGACACCCCAGACTCTCAGACTGTTCACAGAGAACAGTCACATAATAACAAAAATGTACTCACAGGAGTACAGTGGTGGGGACCAGACTCACAGGAGAGGTTCCACACAGTGGTAACCATACCAACCAAATAATTAGCAGAATCTACTCGGAGAACTAAAACTGCTTTAAGTGTACAGCTAAGAATGGGTAACAGCTCACAGCTGGGTGTAAAGTGCAACAGATGTGGAGAGACACAAAAAAGGTTAAGTAACATCATATCTTTAAGTACAGGAGATTTGTGTACATCATTACCCATTCTTCTAGGGGGAAAAAACTTGTAGGCTGAAAACTCTAATTATTTATGTAGCACAAAAAAAAACCTAGCAGGAATTTTCCTTGAGCAAGGAGCACTGGGTTCCTAATGGGGAAATGCAAACTGGTATTATCTACCCCTAGTTATTTCTATGTAGTTCATTAGCAACTGAGAAATCGTATATTCAATGGCTCCAGCATGTGCCCAGTGCACATGAAGGCTACAGGATCATGTGTGGGAACAGCAACTTGGGGAACCATTTGACAGAGCAAAAAACCTGAGTGTTTCAGGCTGTCGTTAGACCTGCACATTGAGATGTGCTCCTCCTGTCCTAAGTTAAGACTGTTTGGCTCAGGACACACTGGATTTCCTAGGAAAAGAAGGTGCAGTACCGAGCACAGGACCATATCCCACCATCACCACACCAATGGGTTGTGCCCTGGCAACACAGTTGCTGAAACTGGTGTGGTTTCTTACCTGCCAGGAGCCCAGCAGCATCTCACAGGGCTAATCCCTAAGAAGCCTTTGGGGTAAGTTCAGACAAGGCTGAAAGAAAATCAGTGCCCTCCAAGTTCTTATTCAAGAGTACAGAACTACTCCCACTGACTTTAGTGGCTTCTGTCTAAAGCACTCTGTTAGTTACTCCTGTATTTAGTGAAAGCATTTACTGATTAATTACTGTTGGTATATTCAACTGATCCACCAAGCATAACATTTCCTTATTTTGTATCTACTTGTGTTTGATTTTTACTTTTAGCAGCCACACAACAACCAGAAGAGCCTGCTTCAACTCATAACTGGCTGAGATCTAAACCAGAGCCCCTTTTCCTTGTTTTGGAGGAATATTCTCATTATCTATGGGAAGGAGTTAAATTTTCAGCAATAATTTTTACTTTATTTTGTTTCACTAGGCCTTCCTGCTGCTGTGAAGAGGAACACTGTCAAAACCAGTTCATTTGCCTTTGGCTGAAAGGCCATGGATGACAGTTCACTGCCGTTTTCTATTTGGTGCATCATTATTCAAATGTCTTTTTCTACTATTTTTCCATCTATACTGCAGACAACAGTTCTTAGGTGTATAAGCTTATCTGTGCCAACATATTTTATATGACATTAATTGACAGGTATTGCTGTGAGATTAGTGTGGATGAGCACATACCCTTAGCTTTTAGAATCATTAGGTACATACATTGCAAATATTACTGGGAGGAAGAAATTGAAAAAATTAACATTTTCTCAGTAACCTGCAAGCCTACATGTAGGATGATATAAGGACATGTCAAAGCTTATGTTTTGGTGGCCTTTTGTAAGGTAATAGATTCAACTTAAAGATTTATTAGAGTGTGTTTGAAAGGTCTTATTTGTTCCCATGGCTACCCAAAGAAATACTAATGCCTTGAGCAGAAAATGCCGTCAGCAGAAACCATCCCCTAATGATAAGGACTATCTTCAGGAATAGATTATCATGCATCATTAAAAGCCATGCCTCTTGATAAATAAGTTATGAAGTTTTATAATCTATTATTTCCTCTGTTCATAGCAAAACAGTTTAATGCATGCTGAATTACTGGCATGTTTATCTTAACTTTTAACACATTTTTAAAGATACTTTCAGGATGGATAAGTATCTCTCAATGCTCTTTTTTTAAGGTTTATCTTTAGTTGTTAACTTCCTAATAACCTTGTTATTTCTAACTTAACTTTTAATTTCAGCTCACTGTATAAGAGCTAAAACAACTATTTAGAGCCACAAACACCTTTAACGTGAATGGGCAAAATGCAGACCAGCCCAGGCCAATGGAAATGCAAAGATATCTGAATACATCTATAGCAGCTTTCCAGAGCTGCAAACGTTTTGCTCTGAATTTCCAAATACTGAAAGAAATGTGGAAGATCAGCTGACTGTTCCAGGTGCCCAGGTAAAATTCCTAAGAAATCCACTGTGATGAAAGAAATTATCAGCAGGCACATGTTTTGAACCACACTTTTAAATGCATTTGCAGGTGCATTTCTGGAGCTGGATCCAGAGTCTGTTTTTCTAACACGTTCAGGGTGAGCTGTTTGTCAATCTGCTCTCAGGCAGTGCCACAGAATTCTGCAGAACCCTCTGCTGAAGCTGCACCAAGAGCCATCACCAGGCCTTTCCTAGAGCCACACCTGCAGTTGGATCTAGAGCACTTTGAAAAAGTACATCTTATGTCAATTTTAATATACTTTCCTAGCATGTGGGCAGGTCCATTTCCTAAGGTCTTTTCCAGAGCTGGATCCAGGATTAATTGCCCACTCATTGACTGTAAATGGATTTTGAGTGTGTTCTACAGCCCTTTCCCCTGGTCTTTTCCAGAGCATTTTATAGAGACCTTCACTAGGCTGAACCCAAAGCCTGTTTCTGAAGAGCCTCTCTAGAGCTGCCTCTAGGACAATTTTTACAGGTCACTGCTGGAGCTGGAACCACTTCTGGTGTATTTTTTAAAGCTGGCTCTAATTTCTAAGATGGAACTAGAACCTGAACTGGAGCCAAGTCTAAAACCTGACCTCTAGTCTTTTTCAAGAATGGATTTTTCTATTAAGAGCCCCACAAACTGAGAATTCACTTTTAGACTAATGTGAATACTTCTAGTGTCTGATACAGACTAAAAATTCAAGTATTTTGAAAAAGACTAACTCAAGCCTATGAATTCTCTCCATCCTTGTTATTCAAGGGAATACTTAGGATAAAATCTCCACAGTCAGCTTCCATGCAGAACTGACAATATTTACCACATGCAGATTCCACACACGCATTGTTTCTATCCATTTACACTTCTGCTATTAAAAATTATTAACTCTATTTTTAAGAATGTCACCTTCAGCAGGCAAGGCTGACATGGATCACCAGGAAATACTCACCTTCAGAACCAGCTAGACGTGAAACAAAAGATCTGCCAAATCATCATTCTCATCCATTTGTACAGTATCTAAATACATCAAACATGCAGTGCACAAGAGGCGTTACAGAAACACAAAGGGGCAGATGGTCACAGAGCAACAAAGGAGTGCAAAGGGAATGACTGAATATTTTAAACCCACAAACAGATCAAAACAGCAGACAAATTTAAATGTACACAGCACAACCTGGTATTACAGGAAGTAACACTTTCATACAGAAAAGGTATTAGGCATTCAGATTCCACTCTCAAAATCTGTATGCAAAGCCATGCTTTTCAAGTAAATTGGCATCATTTTGGCTTTCTCGATGTTTGATTGGTTTAGTAAAACTTAACTTAATTTGTAGATTTATCATAAACCAAGTTTCATGCTTTGGTGTGAAGAGCATAAAATGTAAAAGCGGATAACTTTTGAATAAGAAAACAAAAAAATTGCATGTGTTGCATATTCAGTGATTGGCTCAGAATGAAACAGATTACCCTTCTCCTAAAGAATACTAAAGTACAACTGGATTTTAACAGCACATCAATTTTGCCCATAAAATTTAGACTAATATGTCTAAACAGAAAAATATGTGGAAAATATTTATTATTATATACAAATATTATTTATGTAGCACAAAAATAAATCAGAGTCACAGTATTCCACATTGGCCCTTGCTTATCACTTTTAATCAAGTATGCCAGGACATTTTCTTCCCTTAAAAAACACCAAACATCAGTTTGGTATGATCAATATCCTTTATGAAGACTCCCTTCTCCCTTCTCCTTCTGCTTTCAGCACCAGTCCTTAGTAATATTTTTATATATTGTGTCTTGGTTCGCAAGTGTAATTTTCTTCAGATAGAAAACAAACACTGGGAAGTTTAGGAAGGTGCTCTCCTGTATTTAGGGCAAACAGGGTTTCATAAAATTCATCAAGCACCCTGAGCCCTCAAGTGACCCTGCAGTTGGGTGACACTATAGCAGAAAAATAAATTTAGCAATTAATGACTTGATGAATTTAAGGAGAGTTCACATCTCACTGGACGCTGCCATTCCTGCTCACTGGAAGCTGAAGGCAAGTGAGCAAGGGCTCTGAAGAGCATCGTGGCTCTGTGGATCACACAATAGCCAGAAATCAGGGGCCATTTCTAGTCTGCAGAAAGGAACCCAAGGACAAGGGGACACCTTTTTCCCTTTATTGGAACAGCAGCTAAAGAACAACTCCATATTCCAACAAATATGTGTCATAATATTGCAAGCCTTATGTAGTATTTGAAATGTATTAAATTAAATATAGAGCTGAGTCATGAGAGTCTCTAGATTTTCATGACTTCAGTAGAAGAGTTAACATATGCAACAAAATACCAAATCTGGCATTGCTTTCCCTTTAATTTATTTTTAAAAACAGAAACAGATAAAAATTTGAGTCATGGAAGGAAAAATAGGAATATATATCTGTTTTACCAGGCACCTTCACATGACAGGAAGAAAACTAATTGGTGCTTATGACCTTCTTAAGGGCCAGGGAAGGAACTGGAAGAGCCTAATCCTCTAATGACTTCAGTGCAAAGTCTGGTCACACAGCAACATTAGGTAACAGCATGAAAAGAAGAAACAAATTACACTGCAATTTATCTGTCCTTCTCTTTATTATTTTGTTTGCCCAGTGTGGCTGAAATCTAGCCACTCAGTTTTATAACAATTTATACATTTGTCCTTAGATAAAACAAAGCTGACAGGACTGTATAAATCAGACTATAGGATAGGTCTTGGGAGGAAGAGATTAACCCTAAAAATCAGCAATGGGGCTTTAACTGTGCCTCTTGGCTTTTAAATATCTGCTTTGCAAAGTGATTCTGACAGTAAGGTAAACCTATGCTTTCCCCAGTTTCCTGTGTGCAACAGTAAATCTGTCACAGATGAACGATTTAAAATTTTAAAAAGCACATTGTAAAACCACTCATCGGATAAAAATGCTCCTGTGACACAGTTACGTCAACAACTGGAAATTTTGTTAGTTTATCTTATTTCCAGGAATATAATGATGCATTATGATTTCTTTCAAATCTAGCACACAATGTGGCACGGACGTGGATGGGGCTGCACACACCCCCAGCAGCCTGATGGCCCCATCAGCTGCAGGGTCAGGCTGCTTTCTGCTCAGGAGAAAACCTGTTGGCTGAGAGAGATGGCCCAGACTGCCTGAGATACCCAGCAAACAGTATTGTTCTGGGAAAATAAAAGCTCATACATACAACTGTACTTATTTTCTTTTTAGTATTCAAATGCTAGCAGCATCTTTTATGTATTTATCAAAAAGCATCTTGACCCTAAACTGGAGTTTCCCAAGCCCAAGCCTGTTAGAAACCAGGAAACAGCGAAGGAAATGGAGTTGCAACTTCAAGTAAGGGGGTCTTATAAGAAGAAAACCTGACAAACTCTTGCCATAAACTACAGTTCTAAAGCACATATACAGCTACAACTGACATGGCTTCAGTTTTCTTGGCTGGAGCCTGAAGCTGACAAACCAATGAAAAGCTGTGACAACCTCCCACTGACTACATTAAATTGATACTTGGTTATTGATAAAGGTATCAGCCTCCTGGCACAGGTTGTCACAGCAGTTCACAGCTCAACACCTCAGGAAGCACCAACCACTTTGTGTCAGGGTAGCACAGCCACATTCCTTCTGCAAGAGAGACCTTGGAGCTCCCATTAAAAATCTTTTGAAAAATTTTGTGCTAAATATGGTACTGGTAATCAAAAACAACACTTCAATTTCTTTGTGACTATTTGAACAAAAGCAAAAGTTGGTCTTTCAGAAAAAAAAGACACTTGTATGTAACTACAGGGCAGAATATTTGTACAGGTGCACCACCCATCTCTGTGAGCAAAATGTTCTTCCCTGCAGGAATATTACAGAATAAGGAGATTAGTGCCTCATTGAATGAGTACTTCTGGCAAGCATGGTGAGCGTGATGTCAAGACAGATACAGGCAGTAGAATCACACAGTTCAGTCCAAAGAGCAAACACTGGTAGGATGACATTAGAGTCTCAAGTGCATGCAAAAAAGCCATTGCTGAGAAGCTGCAGTAAATGCAGAGGCATCTGACAAGTAGCAGCAGCAGCAGCATTCACAATGTTAACTCAACTGCTTACCCACTAAGTACACCAAGAACCAGGTTAAGTACGAAAAATGAGCCAAGGATGATAAGACTAACAAAATAGATCCATGGCCATTCACATCCTATTGCATCATTTACCTGTAAAACGTAAGGAAATAAGTTATGATTCAGTCATTTACTAAACAGCAGAGTCCTTTGTGCAGCTGCCAGATCACGTAGGTTTGACATTAATGGCTTACTCAGTTCTTCAAAAAATGAACAATTGTTTAAATTTGCTTACCCAAATTTTGTTGTACATGAGATGCCTTAGAAGATTAATTGAAATAACACTTAAGTGAGTGCATGAGAATTACAAGCTGTTTTGATAACTTTGCCACAAAACTGAACATGAAGAATATTTACTGATGGGTCTAAACTCTGACTTTGGTGTTTGTGTGTTATTTGTATTCTGTATAACTACAGAAAACCTGTTCTGCTTTAATTAGAGGAGGAAGTAACAGAGGTTTATTAAAAGATGTCATCACAACTGAAGCCTCACCTGTACAAGATAACCTGTGTGTTCCTGGCAGCTGAATTCAGGACTCTGCCTTCATGATGAAAAAGGTGTCTGCTTACCCGCTCAATACACCAAGAACAAGATTTAGTACGAAAAATGACCCAAAGATGACGAGACTGACAAAATACACCCATGGCAATTCAAATCCCATAGCATCATTCATCTGCAAGAAATAAGATGATCTTATAGAATAGATCACTATATTAACAGCAATGAAGAGTCAGAGAAAAGGAGAATTTGATCATTCAGGTTAGAAAACATTTTATGCATTCCTTCAGTGATGAAAGAACAGTGTGAAAAGAAGGCACTGGCCACATTCACTTTGCATTTATAATCATACCCTAAAACAAAATGTGGACAGAACCTAGGATTGAAATGAAATATTATCAAACACAAATGGAGCACTGCAAAAGTTCTGCCTTTTAACACAGAGAACAGAAATTAAATCTCACATCTCCAATTAAAATGATCACAAAGTATATTGAAATATTTTGACTTTCAGTTCATATAGATCCTATCTACATGAACGATCATTTGAGAACATAAACAGCAATATGTATCTCAACAGCACAAGCAGTATTTCTTTTTCTGTAACATGGAATTCCAGTAGTTTTTTTCCTGAAATACTAGTCAGGTGCAGTCAGGTATTTTAAATTCATTCAAAAAGAAATAAATGAGAATAAACTCATGTAAAAACATGAATGCAACTTCAGGAAAACGAAAAATTGAAAACAAATTTTAGAAACTTAATGGAAACACTCCAGAAACATTTGTGAACGCAAATTATATCAAGGTCAAGGTTGAATAAAGTTTAAAAAGTCACCGCTGATTAATGTTTCCTGAAAGTGAGGCTGAAGTAACTGTGCAGCAAATACACTCTTTACAAACACACAAAGTTTTCTATAAAGAACTCTTCCACTGCCTATTCTTAGCCAATATTGTGGAAATGTCTCTTCTTGAAAAGGAATTATTCTGGCTTCTTTATTTGTACTGACAAGTTTGCATTAGACTCCTCTTCAGATGTTTTTTAGCCACAAAATTCAGCAGATAATAAAAATTAGATATGGGGTTGTAGAACAATCTTTTCACAAATCTGTTTTCTCTTTTCTGTGAACGCTCCTGTGTTTGTTGTATCTGAAATTTGTGATTAGGCTTTGAGCTCTTTGGGTAGTCAAGTTCAACTCCTGTTCTTAACATCTCTGTTGGAAAAAACCTATTAAACATGGGAACAAGCATTTTTCAAAATGACTTATTATTTTTTCCTCTGTCTTTTATTCCTGTATCAGTTTCTGCAGGGTGGCCCCACGGATGCTCAGAGAGAAGCACACGCATTAAGTCTTTGCAGGTTAAGGCCCACAGATGCTTTTCTTCAGTGGTGATTTGTATAAATGCCAGTTTATAACTCACTAAAGTAAACAAACTTCCCAAGTAACTGAGGAAGATCATTTTACACAGCTTTCTCAGGCACCTTTTAAAATAATCTATGTATCTTCATTTCAAATGCTTTTACTATTGAGCTGTGGTACAGAAAAGCAACTTAAAATTACTTAGACTTGTCACAGGGGGAAACAAAAAGAAAACTTGAAAATATCTATTTGATTTGGATGGGGTTTTTCACGTTAGTTTCAACAGAGCTAAATTTTGGCTAAGTTGATGTGGAGGAGGGTTATAACCACTCAGAAAGGTTGGGATCATTACCTTCAGTTTCAAAAGATCCCAAGTGTCCATAGTCCAGTTCTGCATCTCCACATGGCACACACTCTGCCCCAGAGCTGCCACTGCAGCCACCACACACTCCTGCTGGGGCTGCTGGGCAAAGCTTTTAGCAACCCTTCCGTGCCAGGGGCTGTGTTAAGGAGGGTGATTGTTTCATCATTGATACCCCTTCCCTCAGAGCAAGTCCCTACATTTGAGGAGTCTCAGCAACAAAAGTCTCGAGGTAATGAGGAAAACCTCCCAGTGCCCAGACTGAATTTCTGCTTCGTCCCATTGTATGTTGCCCTGTGCATTTTCTTTGAAGCACAGCCATCTGCCCTTGTGGTTTAAGAATAAAATTCACTTGGGTTTTTTAATTATATTCATAATTATTTTATTACTTTAGAATCAAGTTTGTTTAATAGACAAGGCTCATGCCACACAGGCAAAGTGTTTCTCCATCAATAACTGATCAGAGCAAACATTTTAATTAAATTTCAAGTACAAGTGAATGCATTCTGCATCTAACTGAACTATACCCCCAGCAAACAGTCGTTTGCGAGTCACCAGGGTGAAAACAAATTCATCTGATGTCACTGTCAACATTTTCCTCTTACATATCTTTTTCAAAAAGCTGAAATATTAATATTTGCAATTTTACTTTGAGAAAATGGAGCTCTGGGAATCACTGCAATGCAACTCTCCTTTTGCTCACAAAGAGAACACCCTGGAGCAGTCAGGCATTGCACTCACACAGTCACACAGGAGCAAAGCTGAAATTCTCATGCTCTGTCATACAGGCTCCGATAGCAGGAGCAACTGATATTTGCCTTTCCTTCCTTCACTTTATAGTGTGCAACATACAAAAACTCCTTTTATTTATGCAGTTTGATTTTAAGCCCAACATTTCAGGCTAATCTATCCAGGACTGATGCCTTGTGAGGTAAAAATTGGAAACTGCGACTAACCAGTACTAGAAAAAAATGCTTCAGTCTAGGCAGATGCTGAGTCAATTCAAAAGCATTCCATAATTCAGGAACACCTGAACCTAGGAGAAAACCTTGGCACTGATCTAAGGTTGAATTCTTAAAAAGAATAGCCTGAAACCGCACTCTACTCAAATTCTAGATTCTATTCAAGTAATGCACTGTAATTTCTACTCATGAAGCAATATTTCAGATTGCATTAATACCAAAGATCAAAGTATAAAAAGAAGTCTTTTCCTTTCAGAAAACTTTGCTGCTTATTTCATGCATGTCAAAAGCCATTTTCCATAACTTCCAATTAAAGAAAGATTAAAGGAGTTGATTTGCCTTCTGATTAAAGACTAAGACAGAACTTGGTTAATACATGAGAACAGGAAAATCTCCATCCTCAGAAACAAGATCTATTCATTCAAAAGGATTAATGCTGACTTCTCACATGAAGTGCAGAATAAAAGAGTTAAAGATACAAATGCCAAATGTACTAGAAGTTATAAATAAGAAACATAAGCATTAAAACCCCTTGAATTACCCTAAAGTAACACCAAGAATTCAAGGAGATATCACACCTCAAATCCTAAGCAAAATGTCTTGCAAGACTCCCTTGCTCTGTGGCCCAGGGATGTACTACACCAAAGAAGGTGTCATATTTAATGACTCTCAATTGACTGGTCTTGAGCTTGTTAAGTTTCTCAGCTTCCTTAGGTTTCAATTTTACCCTCCTCTTTTCTTGACATTCCAACAGACACATAACTGGTGGGTTTACTTATTGCAACCTATAATCTACAGAATCATGTTAAAAAATTTTAAGACTGACAGACTCAGTCTCTAGACAGGTGTAAAAAATCCTTGAGAAATCAGCATTTTGTGAAGTTGGACTAACCCTGCACTCTTCAAAACATACAATGGAGGTTCAATAAAGCCCAGATCAGGCTATTTATTCTACTTAGTGTAGAGCACACCAGAGATCTTTTCAAAGCCTCCTGGCTACATAGGTTTTGTCCTGAGATATTCTTGGCTGAAGTGGAGTTAACTTAGAGCTGACTTAAAACAGGTTGTGCTTGAAACACAGCAGGCTCCAGGTTAGTTTGTGAAAGCATGTAATTTTATATTTAATCTTATCTGGGTTCTGGAGTCAAAGCAATGATTCCCAGACATTCTCCTGGTTGGCCAATCTCATCTTTGTTGTGCTGCCCACACTGAATTGAGAAGGGATGCACTGATGGGATGTGCACTGAGCCCACTGCTTTATCAAGCATTTCAGCTCAGCAACAACTGGAAAATCAGAATTCCATGGCTCAGGCATCAAGGTTGGCATAAAGACACATAGACCCCCCTTCGAGTATTTAATATGGTGAACAGTGTTTACTTTTTAAATGTTTTGCTACCATGCATTAAAATGAACAAATACTATCCACTTTAGGGATACATACTAAACACATTTTTAAATCTGTTATGCCACCTATCCATATACCACACAACATTATATAACAATTGGATGTGTTTAATATCTCCCATAAGCAGGATACAAAAAATGCAAGGATAATAACATATGCTGCTCAGTTAGATGAGGTCAAATTGTTACCTTAGTTTATGTAGCAATAAGGACCAAAACCCCAAGACTCAAGGGAGATCTGAATTTATTTACCACACTGTCATCTTGGGACAGACTGGGAACTAGGATGGTTTTAAAATAATTGCTTGCTTCTTGTGGTAAAGTTTTTGGAAGAAACTCTAGGTATTTGGCTAGTGGAATTCTTAGCACTACCTGAAGTCTACCTTCTATTTCTAATCCAGTTTCTACCCATTTTTAGTTAAAACTTCTAGGGAGAAATTGTAAGTTCTTTTTAGTATTTGCAATGATCTGTGACAAGAAATTAGTTCCACGCTTTGACTGCAGTACAGGTCAGCAGGCAGCTAAGACTGAGTTACAAGATAACTTGTCAAAGTCAATCAAGTTCACTTCATGGGAAAGATATTTCCTTGTGAGGTAGTTTAAAATCCTCTTCAGGTGGGTCTGTGTTAAGATGCTAATTAGAAAAAAATTATACTACATGATCATCTCCCCTGATCCTAATTCAACCTCTTAATATGTATATTCCTTGGCTTGGTCGCTCTGTTTTCATGTCTGAATTTGATCATTCCTTTTGCTCATTGAGATTAAGTCCTGTCTCTTTCCAATCTAAAATTGGTTGATTTGGAGCTTTTTATCACTAGAGAACAGAAAAAGGTAATTAGTCCCAATCATTACCTGCCATAAAGGCAGGGGGGATAGGCCAGATTTTAACATGAACCAGGACTCAAGTAATTAACATTCAAATTGCAAACACTGTGCCTGCCATCCCTGGCTCTTTAGTGAGATTTATGTAGTGTACTAGTGCTGTCATCCAAAATTTCTATCCCTCTTTCTCCAGCTGAGTCTCATGTGTTAAATTTCTGGCTCTGTAGTCGTGGAGGGCTGGGAGCACTGAGCATGCAGCACATCGGTGCCTTTGGGGATGGGCTGACTTGTTCCACTGAAGAGTCTCCCTTGGATGACCTGAGGTTGGGCTGACTGATGTCAGCAGAGCAGCATTCAGCTGTCCTTAGGTATGTAACAGAAAAAGGAAGAAGTAACTATTTTCTGCAATTTTTTTGGCATGTTTCCTCACAATTTTTAACATTGCTGAATATTTGCAACCGGTTTACCAAGGGAAAAAAGCTGTCAAGTGTTCTTTGACTTCTCTCAGATGAAAATATGAAATTCATTGCTGACAGGAATTGTCTGGATCAGGAACATGCCTTCCCTTTTTGCAGGTGGAGTGGGGCCAATATGGATTAAATCACCCTCAGCAAGTGATTCCCATTGGCTTGTTAAACCACTCAATCGAAAGTCCTGGAGCGTTATTGTTTCTTTAACTATTGGCTGCATTTTTGAAAATGCACTCGGATGACAGTTTTGATAATACTTACCTTCTGCAGCTCTTTGTTTATAGCCTAATAATACATTTTGTGAATAAGCCAAGACTTTTTCTCATGAGATATATTTGTAAAATATTTCCTTATATTTAGGAAAAATCTTTGGCTGCACATCAGTCAGTTTGAAGTATGCTATACCACCTTCAAATACTTCTAAGTAAGCTGTCCTTAAAGATTCCTGAAAAAGGAGCATTCTAAAATGTGTCAGGAGTAGAAGATTGAGTTCCTGATCATCTCTGACATTCTGAAAAATCAATACATTGCTTTATCATTGTAATTGTTCTCTTTTTCTACCATAGGATGATGTGGGAGGTATAATTTTTTTGAATTCTCATCTAGTTAGAAAAATAAATATAGTGAATTTCTACCTTTTAGTTCATGCACAGCAAAGAAAATTGCCTTGTACTTTTGAGAAGCTGGTAAGGAAGCCACAGTTCTTGCACTCACTTATGGAAATACACTTAAAGAAATATTGATACAGTCTTTTCTATCTCAGTATGTTACTTCCAGTGACATTATTGCAATGACTGTGAAGACACTTATGCAGAAGGACATACAGACATATGCAAAAGTGCAGTGCAGCCTAAACAGACTGTGCTAGAGAAATGATGGATTTTCTTCAGATGTTCTAAGATGCTTCAGGGAATATATTGAGGAACATAAAGCTTTCTAAAGCAAGAAACAGATTCCTAAGTGCACATTCTTTTATTATAAAAGCAGAGGAATTATGAATGAAGTATTTCTTTGATGATAATATATGTTATTAGCAAAAACTAATAACAGAGTTTTAAAAAGTTGACATATGAGTAAAGGGTATATTAAAAAACCCTGACATCCCTTTCCTTAAATCTTATGCGAGTTTTAGATATATTTGAGATTGCTTAGACATTTCAAGTAATGAACTGAGTATTTTGAACATGAATCCTTGGGTGAATATCTTGTTAACATATCAGTAGGTGTATTAATAGGCAAAACCATTTAAGACATCAATGTATCATTATTCAGCAATTTCAGCTTGAGTGCTTCAATCTCAAAAATCTCCAGAACAATCTGAACAGTGATAACCAGGTCTCAGAGAACTGAGGAGCTGGTAACATCTGAGTTAGTAATGTAACATCTGTCAATAAAATCGAGCTAGTAAAATTCAGAAGTCACTGATTAAGTTGTTCCATCGTTGATTCAACTGTGTTGGGAACCCAACGCATTAAGGCGGTCGCACAGAGGCCCTGCCCATCTCTGATTCCAGTTACAGTAGTGTCAATGTGGATTGTTCAAGAGTAGTAACTAAAGATGACTTCACTATGGTGAAAACAAGAAAAATTAAATGTGATAATGTGGGTACTCATGGGAAAATTGGGGGTTTTGCTGGCAATTATCACTGCTCGTTATCTGTGTTCCTACATATTGAATGAAACAGCTAAAAATAAAAAGCAATTTACAAAATCCTTGTTTGCCATTAATAAACTCTACATCTAGATGTTTCAAAGATATGGGAAAAAATCTAGAGCCAGATATGCAAATGCAGGCTCAAATTTTTGTAAGTCTTGAGAGCTTGCTAGCAGAAATTGGAAATGAGGCAGAGTACTATGCTCTCAGCTTTAGAACATGAGCCAGAGCGTCAGAGACTTCGGCACACAGAAGCTGCCACTCGGCCAATAACAAGGACTGCCCTGGAATCCAAAACTCATAACATGAGCCTTCAGTTAGGGCTTGAGAGCAAACAGAAAGGACTGTGACTGGGAAGAAACCCAGTCCTGATACAAATGGAGAAGATAACACAGATGTGCAGCCACAAACACACTGTACACGTTGCACTGGCTGGTGAAAACAAGGACATTACCCCTCAACCTCTCAAGTCTGTCTTTTGGCACTAAGGAGTCATATTTCTTGTGGGTGAAACCTGTAATATCTGCTATCCAGTGAGCTGCAACTAAGTTAGAGAGAAAAAAGTAGCCAGATACAGACTCTAAAAAACAGTAAGACATATGGGACTCAGCTCCAACCCGGTGAGCAGCAGGATGCCCACGTGAGTCCCCACCATCTGAAGGGTGCCCAGCAGTAGCAGGAGCAAAGCCTCAACTTATAATAGATATGCATAAGTGAAAGATCATTATTGGTGCTTGGAGAATTTTTAAACCAAGTTCACTGCCGTTAACCAGGTGCTAACGAGCTGTGCCAGGGAGTGCTATTGGGAGCTGTCATTGTCAGCTGTCATTGCTGCTGACAGAACGGCACAGAGCACGATGCAAACACGGCACATATTGCACCCCCTCAGATTACACCTGCTGGCAAGAGAAGCCTACATAGTGTATCTCACTGTTCACACAGTGACCCAATGGAAATCAGAATTATGAGCAGTTTCTAATATTTATGGGGTTTGTTTTATTTGTTTGTTTTGTATAAAACTCATTTAGTCTGGGTATCATCAATGGATTTCTGGGTAAAAACCAACCCACAAAATTCATGCACATCAAGCTGAAATGGCTGCCTTTGATTCTTGGAATATTCTTTTATTACAATTTGGTTTTATATCTCTGATAACAGACAGTGGAAGCAGATATTCATATTTGCCTTTTTTCTTTTGGTCTTTCAATCCTAAAAGGACTTGGTAAATACCATCTTAATTATCTTGAACAGTAACATTATCTTAAAACATCTCCATGTTCTATACTCCAGTACCACAGATTTTATCTGAAACTACATTCTGGTGGTCAACATTTTAGCAACAACTTATTTCACCTGGATTTGCAATAAATGACCACATAAAATTATGTTTTCATTCACTGGGTAATACTGGTTCCTTAAATGCATCCAGTACTCTACAACAGATAATAACAGTAAATAGTCCCAGTTGGCCCAAGAAACAAATTCACCATGTGAGCTGCTGGTGGCAACATAACCTGGAGTTCCATTAAGATACATCCTGAGATCTTATCCATGTCACATCTTGCTAACAGTGATCCTGACTAGTAATCTTTTTCTTCTTCCATAAATATTGTCCAACATTTGAACTGTTGGAGTTACAAGACTGTAAGGTTCTAATTGCTGCAAAGGCTTACTGCTGAGTACCAAGTAGTGGAGAACATTCTCACTGATGGTCAGTAGGTTCTGTCATGGGCTTCTTGAACAACCTTGGACAAATCACCCACATCAGATGTTTAGATGCTTAAAGATTCACAAAAGAATGTAATGTCCCTTAGACTGGAATGGGGTCAAGCAGAGAAATGACTCTGTGTATTTAGGAGGCTATTCCTTTAGAAATGTGTGTTCATTTTCCTCTGTTCTCATTTGGACAATCAGGACTAAATAAATCTTCAGTTTCCCAGCCTGTGTCCATCTGACTGTTTATGTTTTAAGGCTGTGGAGACAGCACAGCTTATGCCAAAGGAACATTTAAAGGTGAGGATTTACACAGGTTTTTCAATACCTTTTGCTGCTTCTATGGAGATGACATCAGGGTCACAGCTCTTGTAATTTGTTGTTTCTGAATGGTTAACAAATGGTTTGCAGTCCCCATGGCAAGCAATGACAGTGGAGAGCTTGCTTTGTTCTAATTTACGTTAACATTGTGAAAAATTCTGCAGAAATATTGCAAAAAGAGAGCTCTTAAGCCTAATCAGTGAAGACATACTTAATATCTGTAGGCTCACACGAAAAGAGGCTAGTCCAAAGGACATAAATGTAGTATTACATTTATCCAAATGGAATAGGCAAAAAAAACCCTCAAATAAGCAATGAATAAATTTGTTATTAAAATATCTCTTTAGCCTGAGGAGTCCAGTAACATGTGTGACTGGAAAGAGTGTGCAGCTGAGCTTGTGTCCTGCAAAACTCACCGAGATATCCTGCTGACAGAATTGTAGATCACAGCTCAGTTCTCACCCAAACAAAAAAGCTTGGTTAAAAGTAAGCAAAGCTCAGTGAATTACCAACTTACCCAGTACAACACATCTGTCCATCCTTCCATGGTTATGCACTGGAACACGGTCAACATTGCAAATGCAAAGTTGTCAAAGTTGGTTATGCCTCCGTTGGGCCCAACCCATCCACCCTTACATTCAGTGCCATTCATGACACACTGACGTCCATTCCCTGAGAATGCACAAGGTGCTGGATCTTCTTCAACAAGTATATCTGAAAAGAGACAAAAAAATCATCACACTGAGTTCTGAACTTCTTGTGAGTTTATAACCCCTTGCATGAAGAAATATCAACCCTGTTGTAACAGAAATCCAGAATTCAAGCTGAGAAAGGCAACACAAGGGAGCTTTGAGTCTCTCTCACATTTGGGCCTTACAACTTCAAAATGGTTTAATCTAAGCACAAGATTACAAGGGTACACAAGAGCTTGAGTAATTAAGCAGTAGAAAGAAGCATGTCATAATACAGCATTTTTAGAAGCTCCTCATGGTGACATTTTTCCTCTTGATTGCTGTTACTTCACTTTCTGCCACCAACAAAAGGACCATTAAGGAAAAGAGATCTAATTCCTATCCATCATCCTCTTCATTACTTTAGCTGACAGAAAAGCACCCTTAGCCACCAGATCAGATCTCTCCCTCGTGAGGCTTCGCTCCTTCAAAATTCTCCCACGACACACACTTTGATTTCCTCACTTCGCGTGAATGGAGGAACACAGTTTTCTTTCTTTACTCATTTCAGAACTGTACTTCTTACCACAATGTCACAATCCTGAAGGAGAAACACTCTCAAATTAGAGCTCAGTAAAGTCTATTTTCCCTTTTCAGTTACCAGAGATGAGAAAAAGCAAATGAGTTGTGACTTATAGATAACCCCCCTTATTATTTTCACAGCTGACATTTAAGCTACAAACATCAGAAATTAAAGCCTATTTAGAGCATGTTCTAGACTCTGACTGGCTTAATTTTTTGTGGGTTTGGTGGTGCTTTGGTTTTGTTTTGTTTTTTTTTTTCATTGAATACACTCCTCCTAAAATTATGAGCCACACTGTAAACTGGAGTTACAGAAGTTTCAGTGCTTTGGCCCCTGGTTCTATTCCAAACTGAAATCCCACAGATTTGAAAGAAAACACAATCAAACCCTTATTTTATTCAAGAGTTTCATTACTTACCTGAATCAATAAGAAAACAAGATTTGTGCATTTTTCCAATAAAAAGTTCCAATCCTATAATAGCATAGATTATGATTACAAACAATACCAAAAGGGCAATATGGAGGAGGGGGACCATGGCTTTTATAATGGAGTTCAGGACAACTTGTAAACCTGAAAGGAAAAAAAAAAAAGAAAGAAAAATTATACAAGATAAGCCATATTTCTCTGCCTTGCCCTACCAAATTTTCTATAATTATACATGATTAGAAATTAATGATAGACATGCAGAGATAACTTTTTCAAAAAATTCTTCTTCCCAGAACCACCAAATGTTCCTGTAACAAAAAACTTCATAAGAATCTAAAACTTTCTGACTAATTATTTCTTCTGTTATGTCACAGAAGTCAGTATTTGAAATGTGTCACCAAAATCTATGGGGTTTTTTTAGAAAGAAAAGGCATGTAGTCAGTGTGTGTCTGTAGGTCATTTATATCACCTTTAAGAAGTTCTGTGCTACAACCACAATTATATGGAAAGTCCTGAGAAAATGTACAGTCATCCAATTGCAGAACTGTGGGTTTGGTCTGGAGAGAAAAATATAGTTACCTGGGAAAACACAGTTTTACTCTGAACAAACTCACTCTATCATTTATTCCTCACTTTGCTTTTAGAACTACTCCATTTTCTCAATTAAATATTTGTCCAAATTCTGGCTTTACCAAAACAAGTGAATCCCAGAGTAGTGAAGCTGCCACAGTACCAATGAGAATAAAATATGCCTCATTTTTAATTTACTTCCTTCCTCACCAAAGTCCTTTTGCCAAATATACAAAATTGTGATCATTTCCATATAAGAGATGATGACATAATAAACACAGGAGTAGCTTTCTTCCTTTGGATGTCTTGGAAAGAGCTGAATTGCAAGCTATGAACCTTGTATTCAGCCCCAATAGCTTCAATAATGTATTAAAAGAAAACAGGATATATTATCAGAAAATTCAATTACTTTCTTTAAACAATATTGTTCTACTTTTTAGGTTTCCTAATTTATCTGTGAGCTCTACTGAGATAAGCAGAAGGCATTCATGTGCATTGGAGGGGGCAGGAAATACGAAATGTGTAATGTGCTTTGGCATACACTTCCCAACATATAAACTATTTTAGGACCACCTACACTTTCAGATCTGCAGGCTTTTAGAACTTGAAAAAAAAAAATCTGGATTTTATTTTCTGGGGTTTTAGCATTTTAACATGTAATTTACTTTTATATAAATCTCCTAAAAAGGAAGTGTATTTCCCTGTCTGCCTATTGAACTGTGTAAGAAGATCATACACTGACTGAATTCACAATCCCTTGTTTGACTTGAAATAGGGTAGCATTCATCTTGAAATTCACTTTATATACAGAACTAGATAGTATAAAGTTGAGTTTTTGTTCTCTCATTTCTGTCAGTGCCTGGAAGAAGAAAGTGAAGTAATCAGAGCAGTTATTGTAGTCATTGCAATGGCATTAAATGGAGAAGAGCTTACTGGGCACTCCTGATACAAGCCGGAGAGGTCGCAGGACACGAAAGGCTCTGAGGGCTTTGACATCAAAGCCACCAGGTTTGCCACCTGAGTGGCTGCCACCGTCTGTTTCTTTGGTTAATTGTTCCAATATTACACTAAATAATCTAGAAAATGAGATGAAAGGTAAGGTCATCACTGTCCATTTACCATGTAATCAAAGATCTTACTTTGGAAATTACCCGAACTGCAGATAATGCTGAAAAGCTGCTCAGATGTCAAATGAGAGGTGTATTTATACATTAAATCCTGGCAGGAAGAGTTAGGAACTGCAAGAGTTTATAATCCCTCTAGAGAACAAGGATCACATCCAATAACTTAGCATTTCACTTGTATGCACAATTTGCTACTTTTAAATAAATGAAGCTACTTTGGTTCAAACATTCCAGCTGTAACATTTGGGGAACTAGTCCTCTCTTTGGAGGAAAAAAGAGATAACAACTAAAACCATCTGTCTTAATTTTGGTGGAATATATGAACTCCAACTGACACTGCAGTTCCAATATTCTATATACAGTCAGCAGAAACTGAATATATTAAAAATAATTAGAGTTCAACATTTAATAACACCAAAAAGATTTTTCTTACACATAATACCTCTGAGGATAAATATATTCCCAGATGGCTCATTTATTATATTGCATTTTTTCCCTGCAGAAATGAACTAGTTGTTCATTAGAACAGCTTGGAAGACAAGAGTTTTATTTTACTTTCCCACTTCTAGCAGGAATTTAAAGTGATGCAAGTGCTTGAAATACAAATTAATCTCAAGCTGATTTTAGTTTGGAGCTCCGTTTCAGATGGTTTTCTAGACTGTGGCTGGACCACACAAACTGTGTTATCCTTTGCACAGAGTCTTGAGCTCAGCAGTTGCAAAACTGCACTTCTCCTGGAAGGACTATCAAGTTAGTAGTTTTGTAACCCTGAAATGTGTTTCACACTTGTAAAGGATGTCTGAAATGTGCAGGGTTTTATTTTGTTCATGAAAGGTTTTCACAACTCTCGTTAACAACTCGGTCATGCTGGATAGTTGCTTGAAATCATATATTATTTAATAGGTTGCTTAAAGTAGAATATTGGAGACTTTATCTTCCCCCAGTCAGCAACTGACTCATATCAGTCAATGCCCTTCTGCTCCAGAACAAAACCCATCCACAAAGACTCTAAGATGTTTGAATGAACCCCAGCAGCCTCCATACTGCTAGAACCAAACACAGACCCTTAGTATTTCAGGTCCTGATTCAGTCCTGCAATTTAGTAGAAGCAAAATTCCAGCAAAATGAGATAACAATTTCAAGAGTGACTATTTGTGTTCTAAAGGCAGACACTTTTTAAAAGACTTGTGAATCTAGTCCTGACTTCAGAGAACCTGCTTTCAGCCTGTCACTTTATACAACATTCAGAAAATTAAAGGGCTACAGGCACAGGAAGGTGCTATAAAAGCTTTCTCTACCAGTACCTTATTCTTTCACAGAAATCAATGGAAATTATGTGAGACAGCATTCAGGCAAGTAGTAGAGCAGTCAGAGTCATTCATGCTCTGGTTACAGAGCAAAGTGACAAAGACAGGAGAAAGCATCACATTCCCAGCTGTGTCTACAGCTCTGTCACTTTATGTTGGCCAGCTGAAATCAGGACATATGGCATTGCTATAAAGCCATTAAGGTATAAAGCTACTGATCTCCTTTATGGTAATTTATGTTTTCATTCCTGTACAGTTTACCAAAGTTAAAATGCCACATTGGATTTGGAAAAGAGTCTCTATACATGTTTCCATTTTGCTTGTACAGTTTTCTTTGGGTATAATGAAGATTAATGCATTTTGCCTGCTATAGTTTTTGCTGAGAAAGCACATGAGCAAATGTCAATATTTTAATATAGGACATCATGGCAGCTCTTTCAAAGCTACTAAAACACCTAATGAAATTTCACGTTGAAGCCAATCAAATAGAATTGGATCCAGAAGTGATTCCACATTCAACTTGAGTTATATATGAAAATCCATTTTTCACTGGGCTTTTATGTATTAATTAAATAAAATAAATGGGACTTGGGCTTACTTATCACGTAGGCCATGCTTTCTTATAAGAACAAAAACATTGCTTGCAGTTTTGCCGTGTATGAAAGGTCCACCTTGTCTTACAGGTAGGCTGATGACAACCTACACAATAGTTTATATTCCAAAAATATGGGGTTTGAGCTAGAGCTTCATCTTGTGTGATATTTCAGGTATTTGATAATTTGCAGTCCTTTTTTGTTCATATTTTCAGCAAATTCAGGGTGAGCATTTGTCCTAACTACATTTAGCCTCCAATAATGAGTGTTTTATGAGTTAATGGAAAATTTTTTAGTTATCATGTATTTAGGACACAGCCAAAGATAGAGGTCATGTTAATTAGACTGCTCCAGGGTTACTGTAACTCCGTGGTCACTTGACAAAAGGGAAGAGGTCTATCCAAGTGACTGCTTGGCAAGAGAACAGAGCTCGTGTGTGAGTCTCCACACCTGCCCACCAAGCTTCCCCTTCAGGCACAGAGGCCAATCTGTTGAGAATGACCTGACCTGATGAAGGATCTATTTATACACAAATTTTAGTCCTGGACCAAAACTGCCTGAATGCCAAGCAACTGGCCCAAATACATCCTTCTCAGTAACATTTAGTATCTTAGAAGCAAATCGTTACAAATCCAGCGTTCATAGCACTTGTCCAAATGCTTTACTACAAATTCCTTTACTTTGTATCTTTTTTGATTTCTTTAATGACAAAAGTAAAGGGCAGCACACACTCTTATTTCTAGGCCTTTCCAGTTACAGACAACCCTTGATACAGTTTGAACTCTAAACTGAAATTAAAACTGCACACTGCATGTCAAAGTTGTCTTCGCAAGCCAACTATGACATACAAGGTTAACCATAGATAATGTTCTCCATGTCCTGGGTGATAAATATTGTCAGCAAACAGAATTTACAGTACTGCAAAAGCATTTCTTAATATAATCTCCACAACATTTAGGAAATTGGTGAATATCTCCCTAAAGATTCATTCCCAAGCTAGCTAAAGGTAGGACCTAATGAAGTAGCACAGCCATGAAGTTGCTGACAAAAATTATTTATCACAAGCAGGTGTGTAATGTAAGCATGGGATGTTCCACTCCCCACTCTTCTGTATCCTGTGTAAGGCCCAAGCCCTAAAGCAAAGAGTGAACTCCCCAGGGTTTCCTGCTATACCGAGGTGCACAGGGTGATTTTTAGCATACATTCTGCCCCAGGTAAGCCTAAGTCATATATGTATCTGGGGCCTGACATGCAGCATCCCAAAACAAAGTCCAACTTCCTTCAGATTTTGCAAATGTCAAGGAATCACTCAGTTAATTCTGCCTGCCCAACCACTCTTCACTTCAAAACACATGAGTTCTCCCAGAGCTCTTTGTATAATAGATGAACTCCACATGACTTCAGTAGAGAGGTAAACAAATAATGAAATAATGTATGGCCCTCAACAGATCAACCTTCATAATCAGTTTATCTTGAAAGATCAGATGGAAAAGATTCTGCAAGGCTACTGTGGAAAAATCTTCAGCAGAACTCAGAATTCCCTGGGAACTTGTACTACAAAGCTGATCTTGCAGTGCAGCCTAAAGGCACAGACAGCATTGAAAACTTTTAGGACTTCTTTTAAATTTTGCACTCAGTTCATACTTTTATTCCAAAGGAATGAAAATCAAGCATAGGCTGCTACCCAGAGACAAACAGACTTATATCTACCTCACTGTAAAGACAATTTAAAGTATTTGCATAATGAAAGGTTAGTTACTTACCCTACTATTACTATTACAAAATCCAGTAAATTCCATCCATTTCTAACATATGCATTGGGGTGTAATAATAATCCATATGCTATAATCTTCAAAAATGTTTCCACTGTAAAAATTATCAGGAAGGCATATTCTACTTTTTCCTGTAGAAGACAAAAAAAAAAAAAGCAGAATGAAAGACAGTGTAATAGCTCTTTTACTAGTTCCAGTTCGCAGTAAGACGGTAAGTTGTGTTGCTCAGGACTAAGGAGATACCTTCATGGCAGTTTATTTTACAGGTTTTATTTGCATAGCACTTAATGATGACTGTAATGACAAGGTTTTAATTACATAATTGTACAGGATTTTCTTGTTTTCACATTCTGTGAGAGAATAAACCTCTGTTTCTGCACACATGGAAGCATGTTGTACCTTTGCTTAAGTAAATAGTCCCATCCAGGTCAATAGGATTCTCCGCATTCGTTAAAACCAGACAAAGCTGTAGAACAGAACCCTGGAAACACCCTCAAAAGGTAAGCAGTGATATACTCACTATTCATTTTATCAGTCTTAAGACCCACAGAGTTCTACCTAATAAGGAATGTTAAGATAGTATTGTCTCATGTTGAGGAGACTCAAGAAGTTTTAAGTTGTTTAACAGGGTGTTAATTTCATTTTAAACTGTCTTGCAACTTTTTCATCTTAATGTAGAAGCTTACATTGACTTATTCTTCCTTCCACTTCACCAGAATTTCTTTAAAGCACCCTATTATGCTTGAAAAAATAAATTAAGGTACTGTATCACCACCCTGTATCATTGAAGCTCCAACTCAGATTTGTTTCAATGTTGGGGTTTTTTAATCTTACTAGTTCATGCATTTTACCAAAATTCTCATTTTAAAAGGAACTATGCATTGAACTCTTGTCCTAGCTAACTAGGTAATATTTTTGGTGTTTCTTCTCTCTATAGTATTAGTATACTTGATTTGGATTAATTGTAGAGGTCACTGCTATCAAAACGGATCAGTTCTTTTTACCTCCAGAGATCACTCTGTATAATATTTTGTTTACTCAAATATTACAGCCAAGAATAGAAGGGACAAAGAGCGTTATTCATGTTTTACCCTTTTTCAGGACCACATGACGTTGCTCACTTATCACAAGCAATGTTAATGACATGGACTACAACTGCCCAGTCAGGACTACAACCTTGTACCATACATTCAAATAGAGCACAGACATAACACACCAAAGTACATATTCCCTGGTTTTTACACATCCTGGCACCTTCCTGTACACCAAATAATAAAAAACAAGCCTTAATTTGCAATTTAAACAAAGGTCTTGATATTCTCATGTGCAGTCTAACTTGGGAAGGTGGGTTTCTTTTCCTCCTGAAAAGGCCATTTACAGTGGTTCCACCTAGAGCATGACATACCCACCTATAAACCCGGCGCTTGTGGCTGAGCAGGTGCAGAGGCCCCTCAATAAACTGTGCACTCCTCCCCCCAGCAAGCAGCACCCCTGGGATCACTGGGACAGGTAACTCTTCCTCCTGGATCTCATCTCCTGCTCCGCTCAGTCCTGTACTCCTGTCTTTCTCCTCCCCTTGGAGGATATTCACGAACACAGCAATGTTTCACCCAGGGCAGCTCCTCCTCAGCTGCTTTACACTTGGGGTGAGACCTCCCAGCCCAGTGAAACCAATGGAGACCCTCCTTCTCCTCAGGCTTCCTAATACTGCTTTCAAAATTGTCCCTTCCACTTACCCACCAATTTATCCCTAATCAACTAAAATCACTGGTTAACAAGAGGGAAGTGGTGTCACAGAAGGAACATGAATGGCTTGTGCACCAAAATCCATCAGATCTCTTTGGCTACAGAGCACCACAGAGATTACAATAATGTGGATTATCAGCATTCCTGAGAAACATACTCAAAAAAATGCTTAAATACAAGCAAATCCCGCCATGTACACATTCCACAATCACAGCTATTTTTGTCTCCCTGCATATAGCTAAGTCTGCAGCTTGGCTATAGAAAGATAAATAATGTAAGACAACATAAGGAAGACAAAAATATTATGGTTGGCATTTGCTATGGGCAAAATATATATCAAAATCATAATAGTAAAAAGAAGTGAGACGAAAGATACATGTTTCATATATTCAAAATTTCAGTTGCTTCTTAACTTAAAAAGAGCACTGGATACAGGACTGGATGGGGCCTCCTGGGTTACCATGTCCGGTGTCCTGTTTTATGGGCAAAAATATAAATTAATTCCATCCCTCGACCTACCAAGTTTCATCCTCAAAAGTATCTTTGCCCTTCGCTGCTTCCCTTCAAAAACAATTGTAATGATCTTCTGCTGTTTGGGTGAGTCCTGGTGCCAAGTGTAACCTGCCTGAGTTTCACATGTCCCTGCAGTTCAAACCGCAGCAACTCTCCCCTATCGCTTACTGTCCATCTTTCAAAGACAGTATTGGTCTTGTTCCTGTTTATTTGATTTCTTTTACAGAGGCAGGAATGTTCCTTATTTCCTAAGCAGTATTGCAAACATGCTACTAAAGTCACATGGAACATGAGAATCTCATTTTAAACCCACCAGTGTGGTGAAGGCCAGTGTGTGTCACTTTGCAGATGGACCTTAAGCAAACTTGACAGCTGCACCAACAGAAGCCATGTGAATCTCACCAAGGAAAAATGGGAAGTGCTGCACCTTGGGTTAAATAATCCCACACTAATATGGGCTGAGAAAGGGCCTGGAAGTCACAGTGGGCATCAAGCTAAATACGTGTTCATTGTAAATCAGACAAATTCTGTATTGGGCTGTATTAGGAACAACATTGAGAACAGAGAGAGGGAAATTGGGGTGCATCTCTACTTAATTGTGATGCAGCATTACTTAGTGCTGTGAGGCTGCAACACCACTGAAGTTTAGGGTCTCTGAGTTCAAAATGGGTGTTGAGAGTGCAAGTCCCAGTGAAGAAAATATTTCCTCTCCATCAAGGAGGATTCTCCTCTCCATCCAAGAGGAGGCTAAGAGAAGGGCTAACAGCAGACTACAAGTAGTACAAGGGGACTATGAGGACTTTGGAGCCAAACAATAATTAGTAGCACATGGGAAAATAAGGAGGAACAGTCACAAGCTGCACGTTTGGAGGGTCACAGAATTTAAGAGAACTTTTTTAGCAGAAAGGTAGGACAGAATGGGTAACATGCAGTTTTAAAGCAGGGAGTTTCAAAGATGCAGCCAGGCAAGGGTACAGCTGAGCTGATCTAAGGCTGGCAACAGTCCTGCCAGGAGCTGAAGGAAAAGGTAATCTCTAAAGATCTCTCCCAGGTAACAGCTGTGTAATTTCTGTTATTCTGATACGATTCTAATAATTCTTACATCATCACAGGGAAAAGCAGGGATAGATTCAGGGCATGTATGATTACCTGTACCCACTACACATGCAACATCTAAAAGCTCCTGCATTCTACACAACTTTAAACACTGGAAAGTTTTCCTTCCTTTTGGTCAAAGAATGGAAATATTTCCTTCCATCCTCATTCCCTGTTGTAAAGATGTATGTCACTGGTTCTATATTTTGTCCCTAGAAATATATATACACATAATGGACACAAGATAGAATCAGGAACAATGCTATTAATGTAACCAACAGCACAACCAAAAGATGCTTTGTAAGAGCAGCCACTGGGCAAACCCACAGCCACAATTTCTTGAAAACCTTGAGAAAAGGAACACATTTCTATACATCTACAACCAAAGAGAAGATTATTCTTTCAGTGTTTCATGTTTCCTCCTTTCCTTCTTTTCATGTTTTCACAATAATCATTTCTTTATTTATTTATTTTAAAGCCCAACTTGTGTCTCCCACAGAGGCCAGATGAATGACTTGCCCTTATAGTTACCAACATTCAAAGTACAGGCTGTGCTTTCCTTACAGACTGTTTGGCTCTTTAATAAGGAGGCAGCCAACAGATGTTCTCACACAAACTGCAAAGTTAACAACCTGCTTACACTCAGGAAGGTTCTGGCAGTCCCTTCTCACACTTGGGTAATTTCTTGCCAGTCACCACGGGCATCAATTTTTGCCTCTGCAAACCTGATACATCTCCAGGCCACACATCACCTTGGCCAGAGCTTAAGCAACTATTACTCAAGAGTAAATAAATTTTCATCCATCACACCCTTTTCTGTATTACTGGAAGAATTGTAGAGGTAGGGTTGCTAGGTAAAAATAAACACAAAGAAGTAAAAGGTAAATTCAAAATACAGACTGAAGGCTGCAATTCTAGCAGGTTACAACACCACATTTATATGTTTTATTCTCTCCTCAGTGGAGAAATCCCTACACATCTTATTTTGTTCATATTAATTGAGATCTTTAAGTGAATATTTCACTAAAAATGGAAATAGGAAAACTGAGAAAAGAGACAACGAAAATAAACAAAAGGAAATACGTAAGCCTGAGTGCTTGCAAAAAAAAAAAAGTGTATTAAAAGAAACTGGGAAAGCTGTTCAGTTCTAAGAAATTGCATAGACTTAAAGCAGAAACTGCATATAATTTCTAATATCTATTCCTGCATTTGGTTCTATATTGCACCACCAAATTAACAGAAAAACCTGATGGATGCAAACATAAAGAACATATGAAGCACAACAATATGTCTGTGCTATGAAGGATCTAATCCTAAGGCTGTATAGATTAATAGCTGTTTGTTCACTGATTTTGTACCACACAAAGCTGGGTCATCTCTCCTCAAAGGCAGCTGATTCCTGCAAGGCTGTCTAACACTTTTATTAATGTTGCTCAAAAGCTGCAAGTCTCAGCAATCTTTTTCTGAATAGATGATGCAACAGGACTGATCAGATAAGATGCCCTTCTGATGGAGTCCAGGGAGCTCCACTTGGACATGGGGCATGGAACACAAAACAAAGGCTACCCTTGCCCAGTGAGTTTAGGAGAAATCATAACAACTTCATTAAAAAAAAAAAAAGGCAGTGCATTTGCTTTCTTATTTTAAGTAAATCAGCTTAGCAGAAACCCTGTTGCTCAGGAAATCTTTTTTCCCCCACCCCAGCCAGATGGTGTACATTAGTCATCATTTATCTCCATATTTTCAAAATCTCTGAAAGAAATATGCAAAGCTACTGTTACATGTCATAAGGTGACGCACTACAACTCTGCTTCTAAGATGTTTCACAAGAAAGCTGTCTTAAAGTAATTAATTCCCAAAACCTTAATCTATTATGCTACATAATTAGGTCTTCCCATATTGGTATCTATACCCATGGCATCAGAGGTGGCAATAATTTCTTAACTGAGAAAATACACCTTTGGATCCAGAGTAACACACCTGAATCAGAGTAAAAACCTGCTTGGCAGATAAAGTGACTCCAGTTAAGCAAAGTAACTAAACTGATCAACTTTCTTAAGTTTTGACATAACACAAGATACTTTGACATTATTGATTTGGGGACTAAAAAAAAAAAAAAACCCAAAAAAAGTGGAATTTAATAAATTCTGTGGCTGATGCCTCAACAACATATAAAGCCATTTATCTTTTTGACAAACAGCCATTCTGTGAAGTTCTGCTGCTGGAAAAACATACCATCTGTAAGACAGAAAAGTAACTGAGTTTTGAATTTAAAAATAGAAACATTTAATTTTTCACTTTGTATACCTGTATTCCTCTGAAAACCACCTGTGACCTGCACTAGAGTAAGAACACAAAAAGAAAAGTAAACCTATTTATTCCTGAAGGTAAAAAATGTTGTAGCATTTTCCTAATATAGAAAATGAAAGCAAACATGGAATCCATATACCTGGCTTACTTTCATCAACATTAAAAACAGAAACAGTAATTTACTTCCAAGATTAGACACAGAAATTACTTTCCATGTATTAGAAGAATTAGAATTATTTATCACTCAATCTGATGATAACTGTTGGATTAACTATGCCCTTAGACACTTAAACAAGGGAGGGAGAGTTTGAAAAAGTGTTTTAAGGATTTGAGTTTTGATCAATCCAATTAAATCACATTCTACCTTCCTGATCAGTCCTGATCCACCAGAGGGAATACAGCTACTGGTCTAACTATGTCAGATGTCTGCATTACTGCTCTTTAGGTGCAGCCTTGCCTTCTGACAGTGCTCTGCAGCAACCTCAGAACAAGAATGACACACCCACAGTCACACTTCAGTACAGACGAGGGCCAGGAGACATTATTTCCATACTTCAAGTGCACATGACATTTCAAGGACATGAGACCCTTTTATGTCTGAATACATTGAATGCATGTAAAATCCAGGGCAAGTCCAGGCAGGACTTTGGCATCAGGCCCAGAAATATCTCCAGTCTTGTGAGATAAGACACCATCATACTACTGCAAATGCTTTGGCAGGTCAGACTGGGACATCTGATGGCAAGGTTGAGACTTGAAAGTCAAAACCAAATGCAAATTCCATATCTAGGGTAGGAATAAGCATAAACATTCTTACACCAGTTCTATATAAAACCAAAGGGATTTCACATTCCTGGTACCACTGCCAAGCAACAAACCTCACTCTCAGAATCTTCACTGCTTTCAAAGCAGGCACAAAATCTTTCCATCTTTTTTGAACTGTGAATTCACAATCGCTTGGTATAGCCACAATTAACAACAGTTCCCTCCTCCACATCCCAGGCAGGCATTAGTGTTTGCAAGGAAAGGGTGTGCAACAAGACAACTCAAATACTGAGCACAGCAAATGAACAAAATGGATGTTCACACATTGTGCTGAGGTACAAGTAAAATTAAGAGCAATTAAGTTAAACTCCTTTTTTTGCATATATATCTGTATATATATCAACGTAGTCTGCAGGAGCATTTGAACAACCAACACCACCGAAATAGTATCCCAACTTTCAAAGAGTTGTAGTAGCAGTAATGCCTGTTCTTTATCTGGCAGCCTCTGGCAGCCAGAGGTACATGAATAAACAGACCATGTGTAACACTGATAACTTTTTTCATTATTTCCTGCAATCACTTCCTCTAAATGCACTGCAGAACCTGCATTTCGTCTCTGACTGTGATTGCTTCTCATATTCTTAATCATGTATTTTCCACTTCACCTTTAACATGATAACAGAGATGTCAACACCTCTGTTCTGTAAATAAGTGTTTGTACAGGCAAAAATGTTGCATCAAATCACAGATTTTCATATTAGCAGGCATCTGCATGGATCCATGCTGGTTTTGTTCATGTAAAAATTCTATTCAGTACATGTTAAACAAGGATTTTTTTGTTTTTAACATTAAATGGGGAAAAACTTCCTGTTTTCCCCATGCTGCATTCAGGCAGAATTCTGCTCTCAGACAGGTTTTGCTGAATAACAGCTAACTGAACACAACAGACATCCATTCTATATGCACATTATTAAATAAACCACTTACAGTCCCTTACACTACTCTATGGAGGCACTGACTGATTTTCTATTTCATATTGTTCTGAATGAACAAAGTAAATAGTGTGATTTTGTAAATTTGCTCATAAATCCCTAAAAATGTAACAGAACCACCACAAATTTACCATGCACTGAGGAATTATCAGCCAAGGGACAATGAACCAATCCCTTTGCAAGGTGTGGAAGGCAAGCTGGAGAAATGCCAGCAGGCAGTGACATGAGAGCTCCAGTCCTAAATCCACCCAACTCCTGCGAAGGTTGGACACAGCAAGCCAAGGAGTCTGAGCTGCTCCACTGAAAGCAGGCCAAGTTTGCAATAAAGGATATAACTGGAAGGGACTCCAAATGGCTTGGGTGCCTTTCTGCCACCTTCTAATTCATGATACTCAGAAGAATAAGGTCAGCACAATAAGGAAAGTAGAGCAGAATATTTGGGTATAGAGGCACATTGTCTCATAATTTTACCTTATGCAGCTGAGCAGAGTCAGTGCGCCAAGTGATGAATTAAACCTGTATCTGGTCATAAAACAGCATTAATGGTAAATATATTTTGTTACTTGTGAGCAGGTTTATTTATAAGACAGCAGGTTTTAGTTAAAAAACACGGGGTGAGAATATTGGTAGGTATCAGATAGTTTATTAGATATCTTCAAATTCTGACAATTTAAAAATCAAGAGAATCTTTTAATCCTTATAAATTCACTCTGACCATGGAGAAATCCATGAGCAGAGAACACACAAGAACACTGACAGCACTAAATCCTCTACTGAATATTTTATATATATATATGGATATAAGTACCGGAGACTGGAAAACTTTCAGATGTTACAAGACTAGTAACAAGTCTACTTCTTGTGTTCCACAAGTGTTTTCTGGATACAGACTTCCCAGAACATTCAAAGAGAAACAAAAAAATGAGGGCAAAGTGGGTTTAAAAAAATCCATCTCCAGAAGTCAAAATTAATTTTTTTCCTTAAAAAAACTCCAGACCAAAATCTCACCATTCAAACCAAACTATAATTAATGCAGTTCAGCATTTCACTACAAAATCTATAATGAAAAAAACAAACAAACAAAACCTAACAAACAAAAAAACCCCATGCTGCTGGGAGAATTTTCCCTCTTTTTTCCTAATCATACTTCAAAAGCATATTGATATTATTTATACATTTTATTAAAAACTGTCATAAAAACCTACTCAGGTGAGGCTGCAGCAGTCTGGATTTAAACATACCCACTTTTCTGGTATTCATTTTCCAACAGTTTCATCATTCTCCAACGTGTGCACTTCCTTCTTGGACCTACATGGTTCTCAAATGTACAGGAGTGGCTCTCCCATGAGTTATGGTCATTTTGAGCTCAGCTTCCATGTAGGTGAGTTTGCCAAAGGAAAATCTGTCCCAACTGACAGACTGTTCTCCGGGAGATCCTTCATGCAGGAGTTCTCAGAGTTGCTCTGAAGGAATTTGGCATCCCAAATGAAAAGGAAGTGAAGACCAAAAAGGGAACATTTCTGTGGGTCAGCTGTTCATTGACAGCCCTACAACAATCCAGTGCTGTGTTTCAAGAATCTCAAGGACTTTCTGAGGAAAAAAATCGAAACAATATGGAGAACAGATTGGGTTTGTAGTTGTGTTCTGCACTGATAGTGCCAGCCAAGAAACAGAACAATTACATTCTTTGAGTAGCTGTTTTTTGCCCAAGATTTATTCGTCTGATTGCAAATGTAATTTCCATTTCCATTACAGAAGAGCTGGGCAAATGTGATCAGCACAATACTTTACTCATTAATCTGTAAGATATATGACTACAGTAGCTTTTAGTTTTGTCCAGTTTAAAAACTATAGAATGATTTGTTAAAAACCTACCCAATGGGACAGTTTGTTTTTCTAAATACTTCTAGTAGAAATGTCCATTATGTAAGGATAAATAATTTAGTTTAGTGGGGGTTTTTTGTTTGGCTGGATGTTATTATAGCAGAAAAGGTTTAAGAAATCTCCACAAATAAGGCTTTCAAAAGCTCCAACACACCACACCTATTGTATGTCCTGGTCTGACTTTGAGGTGAACACGAAGGGAGCATATGGTTAGGCCTGTTCTTTTATGACAGTTTTTCTAATCATCTTTCTCAAGATTTAAATAGCAGAGCCCTAGACCAGTGGTCAACCAATGTCCTACACTTGTGGTCTACTATTGCCCCCAGCAAGACTGAGAACATTTTCTTCAACCCTCTGCTTTTGGAGAGCACTCAACTTCCATGTCCAGGATGGGATCTTCTGTATCAGGACTAGCCACAGAATTAGAGTATTATGTTAAATAAAAAAGAAAATTACTAGAGGATGTGAATCCCTCATATTGATGTAACAACTAAGAAATTTGATCAGAGAAATATGTATTTAGTTCTTACTTTCTTGTTTAATATATCCTAACATCAGACCATAGGATGTGGATGTGACAATTCCACGCTGAGGAGAAGGTGTGCCTGGAAAATAACAAGTTCCAGCGTGAAATATCTAATGTCTTGCTACATGCTCTATTATCTATTTGGATTTCTTTTCTTCAAGAAAGAATTTCTTAACTCCTTAAACACCCTTTCATTTGCTCCATATTTGTTAGTAGGTAAAACTGCACTAAACACCACTGAAATAAACCTAGGCAGATGCATCAGTTATGAGTAGACAACCTACCAGAGCTTTGGAAGTCATAAACCACAGAAATGTCAACAGCAATGATGCCAATGAAATCCAATTCCAACTACAGGAGAAGGCAGGACAGAACACTCCTTGTAGACACTGCTCACAACTCTTTCAGTAGGAACCAAAAACATGCAGTTATCCAAAGTGACAGGAGAATGGGCTACACCAGCCATGCAAATGGTAAGGCACAGCTTCATCCTCGATTGTCTCAGCTTACTGCACAAGTTCTTCCTAGCACTTTTTATTCAGCTGTGTTTGGTTTTGAACCAAATGGTCAAAGTGTCTATTTAATAAAAATTTTATTCAACAGTCAAAAATCAAAGTTTTTCCACTTATAAAAGACTTTGTTTTGAGAGAATGTCTCATAGTAAATTCCAGATATGCAAAACTTTATGTGGCTGTAGAAACTGATATTTCCCTGCAGCAATCAAATGCATGGAGATTCCAGTTTTAGTGCCCATCAGGTATTTGGATAACTGGAAAGAGAAGACCTCTACAGTTCTTTCATCTCAAACAGAAGGCCCAGTGAACATGGAGACATTTTCATTACACATCTGAGGGTCAGATGGCTCTGGCTGTTCCATAACAAAGAAAATGCCAATCTGCAGAGGAAACACGAGGAGAAACATTCTCTTCTGCCATGACACTGTTCAACAGAGCCCTTTGCTCCCTTGCAAGCACAGCCCATGAAGAAGAAATATTAAGAAGTGGAAGGACTCCCTATAAGCACAGAGAAGCTCCAAGAAAAATTCCAAAAACAGCAGAGCTAAACCACCAACTTGTACCCAGTCCACAAACAAGACCCATGCTTTAATTTCATATACCTGCTTTAGTTTCAGCTGTGTTCAGGTCCAATACTGATCTAAAAAAATCAAACATTTAGCTTAGTTCTAGTAATAGCATCACCACAAAGCCTTACTCTTTTCTTCATTCTGACCATGATAGAAAAGTGTTCAACCAAAGTAACACTAAATGTACTAATTTTAAAACAAACACCTGGACCTACTGATACACATTGCTAAGGTATCCTAAAAAGTTGCTACAGTAAAAACAAAACTGAAACAACTCAAAGTTGAACAATTTTTTTGTTCATTTCCTGTGATCTGCAGATCAAACCTTACTGGTAAAAACCTTCCATTTCTGATAGAAAGGAAAACATGAATATGCCCGCCCTCAAGCCAAATTTCTTTCTTCTCTACAGATGAATCTGTTTCCATATTACCTTGTGGAATGTTACTAACATTATTTAGGGTCCCTCAGTGCCTGCTACAATTACAATTCCAGACTCTGCAAATGCCTCTAAGTGCATCTTTGTAATTTCAAAGTTGCTACACAAAATCATTTCCTTCCTCTCATTCCCATACCATTTGGCATCCCAGGAGATGTATTTAGGTTTTCAATGTCTTATTTCATTTTCTGCTTCTGCAAACAGAACACTTGATCATGAAGATTATCTTGTTATTATTCCATCTGAACTGCATCCAAGCCTGTTTTAATTTATTCCCCTATCTGGAATATCAGTTTTGATTTCCAGAGAACTCACTGTCCACAACAACATATTCTTAAGATATCTGTCACTGTTTCAAGTTTACTTCCATTATCACTATCAGACAGTTAGAGAATACCAACACCTGCTTTTTCTCCCCTTATAAAACTGCTTCCCAGATGATTTAGAATGTCATAATCCTTGTGACTTTTCTCCAAACTACTACTGGGACAGCCCCTAAAGCATATTTACAAACTATGTTCTTGAAAGTAACTACATGAAACAAGTTGTTCCCTCCCTTTTGGAAAAATTTATGCTTTTTCCCCCTTAAGAGCCAAAGCCTCTACTACTCCCAAGTAGGCAAGAAAAAAATCTGTGATTTTGATCAGATACAAATCACAGACACCAAGAGCCAAAACCAAAAAATGAATTTTCCCCCTCTTTCAGTTATATGCAGAGAATTTCACATCCATTTACAGATCATCACAGAATGACCAAGGTTGGAAGAGACCTTCGAGATCCTCCAGTTCAATCCCCAACCCACAACCACACCTAAACTTCATCCCCCAAGTGCCACATCCAGACATCTCCTGAACACCTCCAGAGATGATAATTTCATCACCACCCTCAGCAGTCTGTTCCAATGCCTGACCACTCTTTCAGTGACATTTTTTTTTCCTAATATCTAATCTGAACTTTCTCTGGTACAATTATAAGGCCATTTCCTTCTGTCCTTTCTCCTCCAACACGGCAGAAGAGAACAATCTCCTTTCAGGTGGTTGTACAGAGTGAAATGGTCCCTCAAAGCCTCCTTTTCTCCAGGCTAAACAACATCAGCTGCTCCTCACAGGATTTTCTAGACCCTTCACCTGCTTCATTGCCCTTCTCTGGACACACTCCAGCACCTCAGCCTCCTTTTTGAAGTGAGTGGTCTGAAACCAAACATTGCATTTGAGGGGGACCTGATTGCCTAAGTGAGGATATTTGACAGCCAGAATGGCTGAACTGAAAATTCCATGAGTGTCCCTCTGCTTCAGGGATTTGAAGAAAGCTCTAAAAATGATTCTACTAAGTTTTAGTAAGTAAAACAACTAAAATACAAATCTTTGTACCTTAATGGCCTGGGAGCTGCCAACATATGGAAGTCAGTTTTTATTGCACATTGGTTTTTAAAACACCCACTGAAACATTTACAAGTATTTTCACAATCCACTACAGTACCATTGAATGCCCAGTGAAAATATTGGGAAAATGTAGATTTGAAAATTAGTTTTTAACATAAAATGGAGAACAGCAGGAATTGAGACTCCACAGCCTTCATTCAGCATCACTTTGGAATCAGCAACCATTTCTTTCCCTTCCCTTAAGTGGTCATTTTACATCACTAATTTTCTACTGTGGTTTTAACACCAGTCCCTTCATTTTGAAAAGAGGGTCTTCATTTCGGTAGGAAAAAAAAGCCCAATTCTTTGCAAACCAAGTCCTCAAAGTGAAACAAAATGCTCTAATTAAAGCTATTTCCTTTGCTTAGTGCCGTTTCTAATGTATGATTTGCCAAGGGCACTGTTTTACTCATGTTTCGATGGAATACTTAGCACAGCGTGAAATAGATGGCATCTCCTCTGTAGCAAAAGTGAAAGGTTGACTCCTGCCCTGGGCATCTTTTATTGTCTGGGAAAGCTCAGAGGTAGAAACTGAAGCATGATAATTGAACCTTGAAGGAAAAAGTAATGACATTATAAGAAGTGCTTCTGTCAAGTGATAAATATCCTGTGCTGCGATACATTTAATTTGTAAGAATAAATGCATGGTGTTAATGAAGATTAAAAGGCAGTTCTGCCATACAAAGTGGGACACATTGGACATGCTGATGGCCAGTAAACCCCACTTACAATTCCAAGTAAAGATGCAGTTTAGTATCTGACTAAAATAAAAAGGATAATTCATCTGATCTTTTAAAAAAAAAGATAATTCAGCATTTACACTTATTATACATGGCATACTAAAAAGGTGGTTTGCGTATTCTTTGGTGCCCAAGGCATAAACCTGAAAGTGCCAGTGGAAATAACAAGTGATGTAACAGAAGTGTGTAAACCCCGAGGCATCATCTGCCTGAGTCAGAACCCAAAGGTTTGGCTCAAGTGCCACACACACACTTGCACTCTGAGGTTTTGCCTTTTTCTCCTCTGGTTAAAGCTCCCACAGCAGCAGAGTCCTAGTGAGGTGTGTCAGAACTAATGTAGCTGAATGTAGTTCACCGTAATTGAAAGTAATTCATGCTGTCACATTTACTGTAACGAGAGGTCACATCTCCAGGGCCATAAATGTTGTTCACATTAATCGTAACTGACACCTTCCTCCTCCTTCAGGGAGACTCAGCCATATTGCATGCCTTACTTCACATCCTTTTTAAGCAGCTGAACTTCTTTATGTTTGGCTGGTTTTGTGGCTTGTTTGGGGTTTATTGGTTTTTTATATAAAAATGGGCAGAAATACCATCAGCAAATTCTGCCTTGCACACGGTGATCAAGTTACCTCACAGAAAAGTATGTAATGATAATCATAATTACCCCAATCTCCAAAGAACTCACAGATTCCTAAAAATGATGACCTAAAATCTGCCTATTCTGGAAACAAAAACAGCTCTTAAATCAGAAATACACAGAGACCATACTCAAAAGCTGCAAGTAAAACCCAACAAACTTTGTAACTTCCAACTGGATTATACGCATTAATTTCTTACTAATACTTAAATATATTATGATTTAGGAAACAATATACTTCTCTTGGAATATTTAAAGTCTGTACTGACCGTACCAGGGAATGAACCTCTATTCTCAACGTGACTATAGATTTCAAACTTGAGGTTTCAACTATGACACTGTTTCCTTTTTAAATATTAACCAGTTATTTGGGTTTTATATAGCATATAAAACTTAATCTTTTGGCCCCTATTTGACAAAGCTGCACACTTGAAGAAAGCTCTTCAAAGCTCTGAATGCACAAACACTCCACAATTAACAGTATCCACAAAACCACAAGATTTTACTCTGTGTGCTGAGTTTATCCTGGAAATAGAGTTCAAAGGAGAAAGGCGCCAAAGATGGAAAAATGGAATGTAAAAACTCACTGGTGAGAGAACAATGTACTTGTTGACCAGAGAATAACCTTAGTTTCTTAGTTTTATTTTGTTTGGGTTGACCAAGAATCCGGGATTTCCCTTTCCAAAGTGCAGTACCTGAGCCACAAACTAAAAAGTTTGAGTTTGTAGGAGGTTTTTAACAGATACTTACAGGAATGGAAAATATAAATTTTCATTTATTCACAATAACAATCAATAATATTTATGATTCAAAGGTTCACTGATGACTCTCAGAATTGTATATTAAAGCACTGAAGAACAGAAAAAGAGGAACACAAAGGCAGATTCATTTCTGTAATAGGTGAGAATAATGCTATTTTTTGAAAGGCAGATTAGCCTTAAAGTTACAATTACTTAAAATGGATCACAGCTCCATAAGAAAATCAGTTTCTTGATTTCCTCCAGCATAAGTAATAACGCCACTGAAATCAGATAATTTAGATGAGTACATGAATTTCTGGAAAATCAATGTTGAAAGAGTCCAGGCTCACTATATACCATGGAACACAACTCTTCAGGCATAAATAAAAGTGATTCTTTTAAAGATCTGTTTTTCTGATGTCTGACAATGGCCCTGAGTTCTGGTGAGGCATCCAGCAATTGTGCAATTTCTACAGTAGTATTTGATGTAGAGATACATAAAACATTGCTGTGATCCCTGCAGTAAAACTTTGCTGAAAGACCCAATCCTGCTCCTTCATAGTAAAGAAACATCAAGATCCAAACCCACATGATTTGACTGAAATAAAAAGGTCCTATTACACTTATTCCTCTTAATTATGACTAAGCTTGACTAGCTTGTAAGCTGATACATTTTCAACATCATCCAAGACTTTTCAGAAATATATCTAGGTTTTGCTTCAAAAAGCATTTCATGTGTTATTTCCAAACTACTGCATAGTATTTCTCCTGCACCTGTATCTACAACACCCTTGATGGTTCCAGTTCCAAACATATGATGGATGAGGAAAAAAAACCACAATTCACATATAAAATAGTTCTCCCTTTCAGTCTTATCTGCATTAAAAACTCCTCAGATTCTTACTCTGCATAAGATATTTTGGCACTTCTGCCCAACTACCTTATTTATTCCTAATGTCATAGGCTGTCATGCATCTACATGTTTCCAACATACTATTACTTAGAAAAGGAGCTCAAAAATCACAGTGAAAGTAGACTCCAATAAATCCTAATTGCCACTGATATCCCAGCATTACAAAAATTATATATCATTAAATACTTACTGGTTTTTCTAACTAAGAAAGTGATTTTTGGTTTAGAATTCCTTTCTTGCCTGTTCTATAAAGAAAATGCCAGAAAGCGAAAATACATTTAGATGCAAAACGTGCATTGCTATTGAGTCCTATGAACTACAGCTACTTGAAGCAGTGCTGCTACTTGCTTAGGATTCTGAACATTCTTCAATAACCCATCAATTACTAATTGCAATTTTTTTTTATGAAAAGAATCAGCAGCACTGATTAACTGTTCTGAATAAACTCTGGGTGTTTTGTGGTTTTGCATTTATTCCAAAGCTTGTCTTTGTACAACGATTCCACAAAAAATAGTCTGTCACTTTATTAGGTTCAGGGGTAAATGAAGGCAATATGTCAGTAAATTTAAATTTGCCTCTTTTTCCTATTTTCTTTCTTCATTCTTTGCTGCACTCTTTCCCAGCAGAGTTGCCACCATTGAGACGTGAAACTGATTGTGGCAAATCCTGCCAAAATGAATGTCCTGTTCGCTCCCACTGGAATTCTGTTCCCATATCTCACCCCTCTGGCATTTAGAAAGCTCTTCTAATCACTAATGTACCTTTACCCACAGGGAGTTGACACCCAATTGTTCTGTGCCAACACTACCCTTCAGCTGGAGCAGCTTTTCTCTCCCCCTCATGTTCCCCCAATGAGACTCACTCTCACTCTTCAATTTTCCTCGCTGAAAAATGTCATGCTGTTACAGTTCCCTCTTATGAATTAAGTTTTCTTTACACAGTCATCCTATTATCCTTCCTCTGCACCTATTTATTTGAATTGATCCACAAGAGGATGATTAATTTACCCTCTTGTCAGAAAGCAATTTCCATGGTGTGACGAAGTCTGCACATAAATCTGTTATGTAATTTACAGATATGAATTTCTTTCATGGCTGATTCAGCCAATGTATTTAACTCCCTACCTTCACATCCTTACTTTAGGGTCGAAATTGTCACCACTCGAACTCCACCAAAGAATCATCACTAGTTTCTCCAATCACATTTGATCCAAAATCATTACACTAGTTTTTGGAGCACCTCAGACTTCCACCTTCAGTAGGGCACCTTAACCTCTTACCATTTCTATATAAGCACAGAGAGTTTCTTAATATTTCACATATAGGGAGTCCTTTCTGTGGGGATCCTTAAAACACACCGGAGTTTTCTTGATAAAGGATTATTCTGGCAGGTTTGCATAAAGTTTTTTCTCCTGTTACATAAGCCTTGATGTCTGCACTGTTGTGTATTTATCATGGCCAGAATGAAACAATTTTCTCTTGTAAATCCAAAGGAGCAGGTCTGAATCCAGTATTTGGAAAGTATCCAGTGATGCTTGGTTGTAGTAATGTTTTCTTTGGATGGAAGATGTTGGACAAATGCAAAGCCTTTTTACTACTTGTACAAAACATGGTTAGATCAGGTCTCCAGGCCATTCACTTGTTTAGATTCAGTGGCAGCAACAAGCCATGAGAAGAGCAGAAGCATGTTAGTCAGGCAATCAGATCTTGTAATTATTAAAAACTTGACACTTCTGTAAGAAATACTTTATATTGAAATGAGGAACAATAATTTTCTTAACCTTTACTTGAAGTCTTCTAAAAGTATCATTATCAGGGACTATGCTACATAGCTATTTATTTTCATGGTTTCTCTAACATATACTGACACAGGTCATTTTAAATGCTGTCATTTGTTCTTCACCTTAACTTGCTTTCCCCAAAATAAGAAAAATACTACAGACAGTACCACTCTGATACTATTTAGCCCAGGTGAAAGTACATAATTTGAAAGTTAGATCATCAATTATTACAACTTCTATCCCATTTACCAATCAAGAACACTGGAGTACTAACAATATTTTATGCCTCATTTGGGTTTTGGTTCATTACATAAGAAAGGACAACACAAATGTGTTCTCAAATAAAATTAAATTACAGGGTACATTTTAATTTCTGAAGAATTATGTGTTGAGACACCATCAATTCTCTCCTGTGGAAAAGCATAAAAAGACTCAAGAAAAGACCACAATAACTTCGTTCAGCTCCTGGGTGATCCAAGGTGTTTTCCAGACCCAACCCCCCTGCTACTGGCCAAGTAGAATACTCTGCTTCCTTGGAGGACCTGAGACACCAAGTCCGGCAAAGTCTGAAGTCAGGCAGCATAGTGAGGAAATTCACCCCATACACTGCAGATAGAAACTGATATCAAGCTTCCTTTCCTCCCCAGCTTCCCTTTACCTCCAGGTTTCACCAAATTCCACAAAACATCAGTGCAAGGCACATTTGCAAAAAGAAAGAAAATACACTATATTTGCTTAAAGTTATACACATTACTGAGCTTGCTTGCTCTAAGCTAGAAAATAATACTTTGAATTCACTCAGCATAACATCACTTTCGATTGTCTGCCACAACAGATACTTTACTTCTACAATCCCAGTAATCTGTGATCATATTTGTTCAATTCATTTAACTGAGTCAAAATAATTAATATACATATATAATGTAAACTTTATTGCATCTAGGACAGATGTATTTATGTTATGAATAACAAAGTCATCACAAGATAAATAGGCAGGCTAATCTCAACTGAATCCAGCTGAGGAACTGACTTAAAACTGCAGCAGCAAGACAAGGCACCAGCTGCAGAGAGTGAAGTCCTGACCATGTGAGAGCGAAGGCCCTGGCTGAGCAGCTGCACTGACCCTCATGCCCGAGCCAGGGAGCTTCAACCCTGCCCTGTGCATTCTGTGAGCAAACCTCAGGCTGCAGGGTCTAACCAGCCAGACCCGGCGCTTTGGCAGCACCGTCAGACCTGGTACTGGCTGACAATTCAGGCAGTGTGATCTGTTCAGCGTTCTGGCTGTCCCAGGTCTCTATTGCAGCAGCTGAGAACCATTGCAGAAATACAAACTCTACACTGCACACATGGCAGGGATTGAACCAGGCACTGCCACTCGAGACCAGGAGCGCAGCCCAACCCCCTGTGCTGGAGCTGGGCCAGTCAAACACTGCTATGGGCAAATTCTACATGCATTTCATTTTCTTTAATATTTTAATGGTTGCTTCAATAAAATACATACCAAGCCTGCTTGCTTTAATGTTCAGCCTGTATATTACAGAATATATACAAAGCCAGGCTACAGTCTGTATAACGACTGGTACAGTGCAGAATGCAAAGTGCACCACTTTTAAGATGTTGCAAATGGCAGTGACTCCTTGTAGTAGCACATTCTGAGAAGTGGGGAGAAAGTGAGATTTCAAACCAATCCCCTCAATTGGGCTTATTCCCAAATCCATCTAAAGCACAGTACAAGGATAGAAGAGTAATCTTCTGCCCTCCAAAAGCAAGCAAAGTAGGTCAGTATGACCTGGCTCTATTTCCTGACATGTTTATGCTGGCCAAATATTGCGGACTCCAAGGGAGAAAATTCAAGTATATATCCAGCAGAACCTTTTCCATATGTTTGCCATACCATTGCATATAGAGCCAGAGGAAGCAAGCAGAGGTGAGAAAGTGGAACTGTTAATACACAGCTTTTTTTGTATCTAAATTATCTCTACCCCCATCCTAACCTAGAGAATTTCTTTGCCACATCAATATAATAGAGATTAATATTTCTTTAAAAAACAGTTTATTATTCTTAATTTTTGCTTCCTACTACAATTACTATCTTTGTTTTTAAAAGCGAAATGCAAAAACAAAAGCCTTTTTCCCCCCTCATGTGAGATAGCAGCTTCCATACATTGTTAATATTAAAATTACATCAAGGACATGGAGATTTGCATAAAGTCTGGATTTCAGCACAAAAACAACACCAGGGCAGAAAGTCTGAAAATCCTATGTGTGTTCAGTTTAGGATGAACACCAATACAAAGTTCGTGTAAGAGAAGATTAGCAGGGGATTAAAAATTTAAAACATAGGTGAAGAGTAGGTTATAACAGGATACAGATCCTTTCACCTCTCAATCATTTGTTTAAACTGGTGCAGGAGGGTTGAAACTGGATTCTCTGAACATTCTTCTGCAGCTACAGAACAACCAACCAGTTTGCTCACAGCAAACCCTACCACTTGTGTACACTTAAAAAATAGATGGACAATTTGTTTGGCAGCAACAGCAAAAAACTGCCAACCCCTAAACTTACCCTTGACTGTGGATGAAGTTATTTTCTAGTTAGCAAATATTACCAAAATTTAAATATTAGCATGTTCACTAAAATTTGATTCTGTGCAAAAGTCCAGGCTGTTACAACTTGGATTCAGTATTCGGTGCAGGTAAAAAACTCAATTATAAAATGACCTCCAGTGTAAATAAACGATCATACATACACATACAGAAAGAATTGATTTTGTAAATTATAACCGTTTTTCTATTTTCTATCAAGCATGAAAACAGATGAATTCAAGGAAAGTTGAATCCTTTTGGTACAGTGAGATGTGACCTAAATTATAGATTACATGGCAGGAACCACGTAATCCTTACACTGTGGCTACTTGGAAAATGCCAATTTAATAAAGTTTAGGTCAAATTCTTCAGAATCAATCCTAATATCTGTCTTCAATCACTTGCCCAGCCAGACCAAGGTTTTAGTAGATAAAGTAACTACAGTACTTGAGGCTCACAGTGAAGCATCTGACAACTTTCATGAAGACTGTCTGGATAGTATCACTTTGTAGATAAGGAAGTTCAGTTTGCTCCAAGCAATAAATTCACTTTCCATAAAGAATGCAGATTGTTAGATACCAAAGGATGAATGCTGCCCTGGCCTTACAGGAAAGATTTAAGCAAGCAGTTACTCTATTCATCAGTTATGAAAGAAATTCAAATCTATTTGCATTTAGTTTTTAAGAGAATATTTATTAACATGGCATCACACCTACATATGACATATTTCACTGTGACAGTATGTTTGTGTGCTACCTTACCTAAACTACCTCAATTCAAGCAGGAAGTGCATTAAAAATATTCATTAAATCAGGATAACATTTAAAAATGCAGTCTAAGACCTTCCATCCCTGAATATACTGCAACTACATCCTTAACTTTCCGTAGAATGGACATTACTACATTGATTCTCAAAATCACACTCCACAAAAAACCCACATCTGTTAATCTGGTATCCTTTCCCCTCAACATTTTCATAACTCCCTTACAGGAGGAGCATTACAAGTGACTCGACACTGTGTTCTCTGCAGCTGATTTGTGCAGTTGTTACAATACTTGGAGTCACTTGACAACGTAATATTTGTACTTCCAGTGGCAGAAGCAACCATGATAATGAACGTGTAATCAAACTGCCAACAGCAAAAATCAATTCCAAACGAAAACTTGTTAGACTACAAGACTTGGAGACAGAGGAGGAAACAGGATTCAGAAGTATTCTTTAAAATATTATGTCTCAAAACATTATTTTTACTGTAATGTTGCGCAATATTTTTGTAATAATTTCACATGTATTCATTCCAGCTTCAGAAATCCACAGCTGGAAGGTCTGAGCCCACAAGTGCCCATGTTCTTCCCTTAAAATTCCACTCAGAGAACTCAAACCCAGGAAAAGTCTGGAGGCTGAGACTGTAAATTCACAGAATATCCATGTCAGTTCACGCAGCATTAAGAACTCTGACTCACATCAGACATGGCCCATGATCAAGTGCATCTTCAATTATTCTCAACATGGAATAAGGAACTTATAAAAGTCTGACATCTACAGTAGGTCAGGTGATCCTAAACCTGGCAGGCCAAAGAGACTTCATGCACTTCGTGAAGTGTCAATGCAAAGTCTACCAAATGAAAGACATTTACCAGACTTGAAATGGGTACAGGAATTCACATGTGCACATGAAATTTCTGATACTTTCAGCCTCTAAACCAAATTATTTTGCTGGACTTGGACTTAGAGGTTAGTTTTTTTCCACAGTCCCTCATCTTACATTAGTTCTACAAACAATGAAATACTTACGGGTTTACATTCAGTCTGTGACAGAAAAAGAAGTGCAGTAAAGGACACAGAAAAGCCTTTTCTTCCAGCAGCAAGACTGGATTAAACAAAATATTTTTCCCTATCTTCATTTTTTCAGTCTTCCTCACAAAGGCCAAACACCATTTCAACTACAAGCATGTGATTCAGGTAATTAAAAAAGTTCATTAAAAATTGTGGGGAGGGGCCATTTTTACACAGCTTTGTTCCTTGGTCTGTCTCACCCCACACTGCACACAGAGTTACTCCAGCACAGACAGAGCAGCAGAAACACTCACTGGGGGATGAAGGCAATGCTCAAGTAAGCACTGAGACTGAAAACTTCATCAGGCTAAAATCTTAGATATTCCATCTTTGGGGGGAAAGACAAAAGAAATAAAAAAGAAAAAAGCAGTCTTCAGAAGAGTAAGTGTCCATAGAAAAAATGAAATTACACAGGAAAGCATAACTGAGGATATTTCATCTAACAGGGGAACTGTTGAAGAAATATCAAGAGCTGGACCCTTGAAGTAACTTCAGCATAAGGCAAAAAGAAGCAAGCAAAGCGAGCTTGATACCTGATATCTTCCAGGAATTTGGAGAAGGAACCATGGAAGTTACCAATAACAGCAACAGAGCTATAAACTCAAGCAGAAGTCATTGTTATCTGATCTTACACATGACAAAATCCTGGATTGCTTTTGCCAGCCTGAAATAATGACTGCCACAGCAACCCAGGGAAATGGTTTTTAATCAGGCTCAACTTTATGGCTATAAAAACAAAAGCAATTCAACTCAGTTAATAAAAGCTTCTCCCTTCCTCAGGCCAAAAAGCAGTGCCCTTCAAACAACCCAGAGGAAAGAAATTAATCTATGAATAAAGAAGTATCTTTTAATAAGTTTATAACTCCATTTTGCCCTCCAAACATACCTCTGACTGTCTCTGCTTTTTCTTGGCTGAGATCCTACATAAACTTTTTAGAAGGAAAGCACAACATGTGTTTAAATATTATGAGTGAATACCAAAGCCTCATGTCATTCACCAGCCAGGCAAGTCAAAAGCTCTGACAGGTCCTTAAACAAACTTTTTCTTCAAGTCCAAAAATTTAAAACTTCCTCTTGACCTTCTCCTAATGACAAACCAAACAGCAAAGAACCTCCCGTCAGACTTGGGGAACGGTCAGATGCACGTGGGGGACCTGCCACAACCAATGTCACAGCGTTCTGGGGCTGTTCAAGGCTTTCACCTCACACCCCAGGGGTTGCAGAACTTCATCATCCTGCATTAAGGCTTTTAGGATCACTACATCCAAAAGGTTTAGGGTTTGGATGAAAAAAAAGTAATAATACAGTCCAAGTGTTTTGTGGCCTATCCAGGACTCTTTCTGTTCTATCGTATGTAGGCACTGAGAGATCTTAAAATGACCTTCAGTACCCTAAGTCAGAATACACAATATCCCAACCAAAAAAAAGAAAAAACATGGAAAAAATGACAAGACTAGTGAAGAGCTGCATGTTAAAATGGGAGATAACACAATTAACATTAAAGAGGATACAAATATCTCTAGCTAGACTAGAAAGAAAAAAGACTGATTAGCAAAACAAATTTTAATGAATGAATGCATTTAAGAGGAGTCACATCTAAGTCAGCCTACACAGAAGTAAGTCTGGAAAAACTGAGTGAGTCTACCATGATTTTGCAGACAGTCATTTGCACTAAACAACGTCATGAGATCTAAAGCATAATGGGAGCAAATTGGATTAGCACCAACTGCAAAGCGATGAAATGCAGAGGACTCAAGGGAAGAAAGAGATGTGCAAATTGCTTTCATAGATTACAATTTTCTTTGGGACTGCAGAGTTTAACACAACTTGTTTCAGCAACTGAAGGAGAAGTTTTATTTAAAACAATCTGGTTTTGATGGAGGAAAGCGAGAAGTATCTTTAGAAAGCCTTCTAAATGTGTGTCTAAGCAAATACAACAAAGATTTTTACAGCCCAGTTGGAAAGCAAAAGTTGAACAAAATAAGACTTTGATCAAGTTGGTTTTTTATTTCAAATTGCCTTTCTTTATCCCCCAGAACTCCTTCAGATTCTCCTTGCTCCTACAGGTCTATGGGTGGCTAATCTTGTTCAGTCTTCTAATTTCATAGTGCAAAGCTCAGCAAAAGTTCCACTTCACTCAGAGTTCTTTGCTTCACATTCACTACTACTTTGTAAAATTGCATTAGCAACAACAAAACAGTCAACCCAGTGGCACAAGCTGCATGCTCCTTACAAATAAATTTTGCACTCGAGTATTTCGCTGTAACAAGTTCCTTTGAATGCACAAATAATCATGTTTCTAGTGCACTGAGAAATCACTGATTTTATGGCATAAATTTTATTTTTTTAAACTAGCAAAAACTGTATTAAAAATTCACATGCTAAGGAGACTGGAAAGGGAGAGTTTAAGAACTCAAAGACAAATTAGTTTTAATAGCTTTTACTAATGCATCAATATTTATGTCAAATGGCCTGAAGGAAGTATAGCTCATTTTGTTCAATAGTTTATATTATTTAAACAGCTTGAGATGTTTTGATTAGTGGATTCAATTTTATTTATCTTTTCTATAGTTTAATGAACTTCTTCTAGCTATGTAATTAAAAAAAACCCTCTTCATGCTTAATGCAGATATCTTCAGTAGAACAGCTTACCTGAAAACACAAATATAAAATTCAAAATTTATCAGAATGAGTTTCACTCATATCTCCACACCATTCAGTAATCAAAACACCTTCCTGATCACCTGGTGTGCCAGAAATTAAAAAAAGTCTCTAGAGGCTTTGCCAACAATGAAAGTCTGTAGAAAATATGGAAATCACCTGTCCCCAGAAATTATTTGCAGCATTTTTTAAAGCTTGTTGCTTAAAAAACAGCAGGCAAACAGAAGTCCCTCAGGAACAACCCAGTACATGTAAATCACCTTCTGCTTCCAGAGGCTTCCATTCTCATGCAGCAGGATTCTTAATTTGCTCCTTACAGCCATGGAATAACTTCCTGACTAGAATTCTGGCAGGACTTCAGAAGGTCATGAGCCTCAAACTATTTCTCGTTGACTACAGACACGTTGCTCAAAGAGAAGTAACACATTCTCTGCTGTGATCACAGTCCCTTCTAAGGAAACAATTGAGAACATGATGGAATCCTGAAATATTTAGCAAGGATGTATTTTAGAAGCTGCTGCTGACAACTTTACTATTTCTGTGAGTATGTTTTACAGCATGACTTCCTTCCAATTTTGAAATATTACTACCTTATTTGGGAATACTGAGATCAAAATCTTACACAGGAGAAAAGCTCATAAATCACACAGAATGGAATGCAGGTAAATGCTGTATATTCTTTCATGATGTTATGACAGGATTTTTAATCTACAGCATGATGACAGAGTAAGATAAAGCAGAACAGCAGCACAGATCAGTGCAACATCAAAGAGGGAAAAGCACCCAAAAGCCTGTGCTTTCCCAGCATGATGGCAGTGCACAGAAACACTCCCACCAGCCCAGAGGAAGCAAAACTATGCAGGTTAGGCCAATATTCATTAAATCATATCAACTTTAAAAAACCCCAAACCTCTGCATATTCAACAAGTAGCTCAATCTCTGCATTGCTACATTTTTCACCCTCTAATTTGGTCCTATATAGTACTGGAATGCCTTATATAGTATAGGAAGTTGAACTTCTCTCATATTTCTGCATATCTATATAAAATATCCCTGAAAATTGCCAACAAGCTCAAGGGCAGCAATTTGAAATTCCTCTGAATTTTATTTATGTCCAACTCTCACATCCCTGGTCATATTCAGTAATAATGTGGTCTAGAAAACTCTAATCTGGTGACAGTCCCATGGAAAAAAGCACACTATTGAATCTACACCTTAGAGCACCTCCAGAATAAGGACTCTTTCCTCACTCAACACATTGGAGTCCATTTCCTTCCAGTGCCAGGTAAGAACATAAATATTTACTAAAAATAGTTCAGCCTGAGGATGAGTCACATCATCATGTCCTTGGAGACTAATTAAAAGTAGAGTCATTCCGATCAAGTGTTACAATAACCATCTAATAATCAAAACAAATAGAATTACACCTTGAGTAAGTACTATTTAAAACAAGAACAACTGAATCACAGCTGAGGTTTCAGAAGGTTCCCTTGAGTGCAGAAGGAATTTCACTACTTTCAACGGGTTGCACATGATGATAAGGTTTAAAATGTTGGTTCTCACTTTGAGAGGAAGGTGGAATGTGTGTGGGACATGAACTTAATGACATTTTGCTAAAGAACCCACTCATCACCAGTTACTTGCTGCATATTATGAACGGAAAAAGGGCAGGAGCAGTTACTGCTCCCTTTGGGACAGACCAAGCCAAGGCCAGCTCAGGGGAGATTTATTTTGCCCTTGGCTTACACAAGTCCATAGGACTGAGCTTGGTGTTTTGTGTGTAAGATGAGTGAAGAAACACCAGCAGAAATATTACAAACCATAAACCTCTCCAGTTAATACCACATGGCCCCAAAGAGTGGTTAGAACCTGTCTATCAGAGGCAAAGAGCGACAGACACTGAACACATCCTTTAAAGGATAAACTTGTCCTTTTTTACCTCTCAGATTAACCAGAATAAGACCAAACAATTTGTAGGAACCATGAGGGCAGACACAGAATAAAGTTAAGCAAATGGCTCTGCCTTTTACTCCTACACAAGCCTGGAAGGCAAATGTTTTTCTATCTTCTTAGTAACTCAGTGCAACAAATTTGATATTTAATGAACAACATTTCAATCTCCAAGTAGATTTTCAGAACTCTGTGTGGAATTTTTAGTGCCTCAATTTCAGACACTTAAAAATCAGCAACCACCTTCAAAAAAAAATTTGTTCTTCCTAGGAACACTGCTCACAGTTTTTAATGAACAAACCAGACAATGCTTGTCAACAAGCTCCTCTATCACAACTGCCACTTGTGTAAAAAATTAATCATGAAAGATGTCTCCCCTGAAATTTCAGGAGCATTTCACAATATACATAATAAAATGATTTTTTGAAAAATTAATTCCTTCAAATGAATCACCATTATGTGAAAAGCACATGGGATATACACACAGGGTTCAACAGATATGTTTTCTTTGACACTTTGTGATATTTACAATGCTTCAAAGAAAAAAATAAGCAAAGAACCATCTTGGAACAACTAAAAAAGGTTGTCAAAAACTTTTGTTTTACAAAGATGTCAACAAGTTTAAAAGCCTGTTCACCACAGCATCCCCACTACAAAAGATTTTTAAATTATGAGTGAAAATGAGAAATCTGCCAAGATCCAATCACTCTGTTCTGAACTTTTCATGAAAAACTGTTAATGCTGTTTCTCCAAATGACTCTTTTTTCATTACTCATGTCAAAAAAGTTTTCAGCCACCTTAATTTAAAGGAAGATTCAGCATAAAGAGAAGAAAAAGAAGTCTGTACAATTTGCCAGCCCCTGGCTGAGCTGTGGGCTGTGTGCTCATCACCTTCAAAGCAGCTGAGATTTGTCACCACAAAGTTCTGCACCACTACAACCAAGGGCTTAGAATAAAACTTCCTGATCTTCATTCTTATGCCAACACGTACTCAGAGGCTGTACTTTTGTATCCATTTAAATTTGAATACCTATTCTGATGACTAAGCAAAGTGCTACAGAAGCTATTTTATTAAACAAAGGCAGTTCAAGCAATTCTAATTAAGAGCATTTGTTATTCTATTTGGATGCAATTTACAGCAGGAGTCATAAAATAAATCATGATAAAACCCAGGATAATGTTCCTCTACCAGCTCAACTTGATGGATATTGCACATAAGAGTTAATATTTAAGCTTCTCCTCCAGCAGGAATAGCCATACTCTGCTTTAGCTGCTCATGCATGAGAAAAAGCCACAGGTAAGGTACTAAAAATGGCCAATCCAGCTGCAGAATTTTCTTGGTTCAACTACTGCAACAATCCCTGCATTGCTGCCTACAAAATAAAGTAGTGAGAGTTAAGTGAAGTTAAACGAGTATGTTTGAGCACTGACATTACAAATTTGGTTAACGCAATGCTTGAGAGAATTATTAGATGGGTCGCACCTTTGGCTGACCATTCCTCCTCTGAATTTAAATTAATAAAGTACAGAAAATGAAACTAGGTATCCTTAACTGTGATTTACTGAAATATTTTGAATCAATAAATGATGAATAAACAAAATAAACTGGCAATTGCATATGGATCATATTATTACTAAAGCAGTAAAGACTCTACCAAAGTACATGTCTGCCTCACAGTTAAGCATAAATGTACCTTTTCCACCAAATTCCTGTTTACTTTAAAAAGTTCCACGAGTTGTTCAGAGGTTCTACTCATTTGCCTGCAAGCCAAACATCTTATACAAGTGGAAGCACAGAAGTAGCTTAGAAAAACTAAGGGACAGTAAACAGATCAATTCAAAGATGTCTCCTAATCTGGGCTGGACCAAAAAATTAACTATGAGATTTTAAATCATAAAAGTAATTCTGCTGTAGAAAACAAAATAGATGACCTATTTTTGATAAAGATAATTCAGAGTTCTTAAGCATATTAGTAAATCTAAAACACTTCAAGAGCAAAGAGTCATCTGTAACAAAGTAACATTTGGAAACTGCATCTAAAGCAACTCCCATTACATAATTAATATAGGCCTGCTTCCTAGATTAGCACATGCACAAGGGAAGTTTTCATTATATGGAGCTCTGATTACAAGATTGCAGAACTAACGAGTTCCCAGGGCATGTGACTTCGGCATTCATTGTCTTTTAATCCTCCACAAGGAAAACTTCTACAGAGTAACTACTGAAGGAGAAACGCAAAATAATTCAGACCAGAAGACATTTAAAGTTTCTTGAATTTACTATGTCAGTAGATAAAAGAATTTTAATCATAAATCCCTGAGACTTTTCTTGTTATATACTTAGATGATGTTCCTGTAATTCCTTATCTGTTCATTTTAAAACAAACACTAAGCTGAAAGTGTCCCACAATGTGGCTTTTCAAGTGCATATAGAAACCAGAAAAAAGATTCTGCCCCATAACAAGAAGCATGCATGTGTTATGCACAATCTTCCTTCTAGGTTAGCAAGGTATCATCCTCTTTCTTAGACTAACTATTTAATAGTTGGCATTCATACCACAGTTCCCTAACCAGAAGCTCAGGTAATGCCTCAAAGACTGTAAGGTCCTACATGGAATTATTGTTTAAGACATAAAAGTGTTTTCTCCCCCAACTATGTGTTGGGAGCAGAATTTAAAGATTTTTATTTTCAGATATGGACACAGCCAACAGACTCATGTTTTTATTCTTCCAGTACAGATTAAAAGAATCCAATCCAAAGTATTACATAATTAAAAGTTATTACTGAAGGGATGACAGTTTGATACATCTTTGTGACCCAGACAGCCCATGCCTTTCCCAGAAAGGTCTTAAAGTGGTCACCTGCAATACTACATATTTCATTGACCAAAACCATCACAGTTTTTGTGCAAAATCAGGTCTTTGCCAATGAGCCAGATCAGTTTGGCTTCCCATGTAAAATAGTCTTTCAAATTTACACTACTCTGTGATTAAAGGAGGATTATGTAATTACACTCCTGGTAACTCGCCTGCAAAACCAGCCACGAAAAACAAACGTGAAACAAAAACCCAAGCAAACAAAATTACAAACAAAACAAACAAGCAATAAAACCAGATTGTAAAAACATTATGTTCCACTGAGAGCCACCTAAAGTGCTGCAACAGCGGCTTCCTTTGCACTGCTCACACCTAGAAATGCTTATGTGCTACGTAGAATTGTGACCATTCCCTTCCTACTATTTTTTTTAATCACAGGGAGAAGTTAAAATTAAAAAAGAAGCCTAATTCCTTCTTTGGACCTCTAAATCAGAACTCAAAATGCAGCATTAGCTGAGCAGACAGACCCAGCCAAAACAACAAAATAGAAAGAGAACAATTTCTTTACAAGTTTCAAGGGTGAGACATTTGGGGGTTTTAAATTCATAGCTACATGCAATAAAATAATGTCAAAAGATTTGAGAAAATACAAAATTGTAACACTTTATATACAAGTTTATTGTCTCAAAGAAGGGAACTTCAGTTTTGTAGGGTTTGTGATCTCACATGAATTCACCTCCTTACAAAGTTAACCTGACTAAAAGGTTAAAGACGACAAAATTAGCATTCAGGGGAAATGTGCTCTGGCAGTGAATCACCATGTCAGCCTGGTACAACACTTCCCCATCCTGATCAATTTTAAGAATTTGGGTCTTGTAATTGTACAGAACTTTACAGGTAGAGTCTGTACCAAGTACACAAGGCCACCACCTCCTGAGAAGACTCAGCATGTGAGAATAAATTAACCATGACTATTTTAATATTAATATCTTTGTACACAATCAGCAAAAATTGTATGGATCACATTACTTGAACACAATTATTAAAGATGATTCACTCCTTCTTCTGATACAGAAATTCCAATCGCAGTACTTTCCAAGTCATTCTCGAATACATTAAAATTGAACTAGACCTACAGGCACGAACATGCCTGGCATATTTATTTGGCAATAATCACAGTATTGCTTTTAATCCATGTTTATTGATCTGTACCTTAAATCCAGTTGAAGAATTACTTGGTTTATTTTCCATTAAAAATGTAAATAGGTGTTTAAAAAACACCTAAAGAAAATGTTGGTGATTAATTGCATTCTTTAAAAACATCAAACAATCCATTTGGTTATACCACAAAATATATGTTATCTCACACAATTAGTCACCAATAAACAGCAGATGCAATGGGTGCACTTACAGCCTTTCCACCAGTTAAAACTCTTCAGTATTCCCCCCCAGTTACTGCAATATCCTGTACATCTTCTACAGAGGGGAATTATCCCTCTGGGAGGACCACTAGAAGACAAATGTATGCAGTTCCCTCATTCAGGGAACTAACCATGTTTAGAAACATGACACATTACAATTTTGTTCAAACTGTGCAATCGTTCCAGCGGTTCCAGCCCTCAGTCTGCAGCCAGGCATGCACACACATGTCTGTGCACACAAAGATCTCCTCCACCTTCTTCCTGCAGATTTTCAGTTCCCACATTCTTGTGCTCTTGATTAGTTACTCTGGAGCAGTAAGGAGCACTTTTATTACTGATCAATTTTGCCATTCTTGTGAGAGAAAAGATGCTATTTGAGGATGACCTTATGAAATAGTCTCTTCCCAAGATTATATATATATATTATTCTTTTACTGTGACACAGAAATAAAACTGAGTTCAGAGAAGAACCACTCCTAGACAAGGAGTAGCTGCATTAGCCACAGGGCTAGATAGTTACCTCCCAGAGTAAAAAAATAGCCTGTAACTTCATTCCTTTTGTTAGGAGAGAACTTCTATACAGTGCAGCCCTTACATTGTGTATACAACACAGTCAGTAAGGAGAAAACCACACTATTTGATCTGCAAATCATGAGGGAGATCAACAGATGAGAGGACAACACTGCCATTCTGTCTTGGCCCTTACTCCATGTGTACATCCAAGCTGCTCAGCACATCAAGAAAAAACAGAACCTGAGAAATGAAACAGAACTGCACATAAGAACTGTGGGATATTTCTCATCTTAATTTCTTGTACTCCAACTTTTGCTAGAGAACTTCCGCAAATTAATCCTGTGTGAGCAGCAAACACCAAAATCATCTTTTTCTGTCATTTTATGTGTATTTTAATTTTTAAGATGAAAAAATTGCTTATTATGATCACATTAAAAATTATGACTGTTCACAATTTTAATTTAGAAAACCACTGCAGGAACACAGGAAGCTATAGAGTTACTCAAGGATTACACTGCTGCTTTGAAATTAACTCTGTATTCCTGTAAGGAATCTGAGATCATCTAAGACTAAATTGTTTTATTAATCTCAGGATTTCTCTGAAGAAAATCAAGGTTATTGCCTTAAAACTACCAGACAAATATCCACACCACCAGTTGTAGCCACCAACTACTCAAGTATCTCCTTGCTACTCTAAAATCTATATCAAAAGTGAGAACAGGAAGGCTGGACGTGTAAGGTTTTACTGTATGAGCAGCTCCCAGTTAATATTGAATTGGAGTAGTTAACCAGAAAGTTTTATCATTGCATTTGTGCTACTGTGGTTGAAAACATTCCCCCCCCAGAGAGCTCTGACAGCACACATTATGTCATGAAGATCTGCCTCTCAGGAAACAGGACAAAGAAAAAGAGGAAGAAACAGCATTATCTTCTGCAAGCTGCACTTACTGAGGGACATTTCCTATTCAACTTCCATATGCAGACACTCCTGTATCACCACAGGATCACTCTATCAGTGAAAAGCACTGGTCCTTCTTCCTCCTTGTAATGAACTGTCCCCAAAGGCACTGGGCCAAGAGAATAGCCAATATTATCACTTGCAAAGTCCCACAGCACAGCTGGGAGCAGCAGTTATGACCTCACTGGATTGGTTCTAAACTTTTCTTTGCAGTTCACATACAAGTGTGGTATTTACAGTGAACAACTCAGAGAGTGAAACTGTATAACAAATATTATAGAATGTTACACATTGTAAGCCCAGTAATTACCCCAATTGTCTGCAAGCAGGTGCTCCTCAAAGCGTGTACACCCCTCACCAGTCCCAAATAGTTTCTCATAAATGAGAATTTTGGGAACATTTCTGCTGCTAAAATAACTTACACAGTTCCCCCCAGAACCACCTCTTGAGAGGAACACTTTGGACTCTGCATAGGTTTTCAACAAAAAAATTAAAAATTACTCTTATGACTGCAATCACTCTCATGTAACAACTTTTCAGGATTACTTTGACTTCTGTCACATTGCAGAGACATCCTTAGCCCTTTAAATTCAGTATTGCCAATGACAGGGGACAAGCCCTGAACTCTGTGCTGGGTCTCTGGGCCAAGGCTTCTCAGACAGACTGTGCCTGAACTTGTCTCAACCACCTGAAGCTTTTCTTTCACTTGGTTTAGCTGTAACAGCTCTCTCAAACATCAGGTAGCATTGCCTGCTTGGCTTTACTTTTGCTTGTTTTCACACAGCATAAGCAGAGCTGCACATGGGCAGCAGCAACAAAGTTATTTTGTGTGGAATGGAACATTCATGATCAGTGCAGAGGAACAATACAGGCATGTAAGACAGCAGAGCCTTGAGAAGTGGAAAGACAAGCTGCAGCACAGAGGTATGTGGGCATGGGGTGGGAGCACAAGCACAGGTACAAACAGCTCTCCAGAGGTGTGCTGAGGAAATGCACAGGTGGGATGAGAAATCAGTTTGGGCATAACAGGGAGCAAAGAACAACAGAACTTGTGTAAAGCACACCATATATAAACAATGTTTTGACAGAACTTGCAGATCACTGAAGAAAGAGCACAATCCAAAAGTGCATGCCAACTGATTAAAATGATCCCCAGGTAGATCCCAGAATGAGAAAAAAGCCATCAAACAGCCACTGGCTCCCACATGCAGCACGTTCTAAGCTTGAACTCTGCAGTCACAGGGGAGCTGTGTCCCTGCATGGCCAGCAAGCAAAAGTTTCCACAGCATAAACACAAAGGCAGGTGCCCAAAGCCCGAGTCCCCCAGTACGTCAGTACCTGCGTTTCAGTATAATAAAATATTTACCTAGCACAGAGGGACAGGAAGAGGAAGCAATAAGATCCAATTATACAACATATTTAAAAGATCCCTGGTAACACATTTCAACTCTGCACACCTTGTTTCCATGTCTGACTAAACCCACACACCTCCATTCTCCAGGCACTGCTACAGCACAACAGCAAAACCAACAGCTCTGCACACAGGGGAGGAGGTTGGTGTGGCCAGATCAGCTGGCAGAACCAAAAATAAGATTTTGGCAATGTTTCAGAGAGGTCATGCTTTACTATCAAATCATGGGCATTCATATGGAGCTTAAAAACCAACTCTGTACATAAGATGCATTCCTGACTAGTGTGTGTTATGCTGAACTGGAGCTGCTTTTGATTACCAAAACCACCCTGACATGAAGTGTTACTGCTACTACACCATTTAGAATCAAGATCTGACAAGAAACAGATTATTACACAATAACTTAAGGTTGTATGTGCCTCCTGTAATTACAAATTAGCATTTTAATTAAATACAAAGCTTGTGTCCTATTTTTTCCTAAACCTATTTAATTAAATACACCAAGACAATGGAAAAGCTCTCCTGGTTAATTGTTGTATCACTTAAAATTTTGCCAGACCCAAAGAGACTCTACTGACAATTTCACACTGGGAGGGAGAATTCCATTTCTTGTGCTTTTCATAAAAGATACAAAGCACATTCATTTCTGGGACTACTAATATCAATGCTTTCACTGGTACAGGAACACCTTTTAGGTTCCTTTTCCTCCAGAAGCATCAGCAAAACAAGCCCAGGAAGGTACATTTTTGCTGTGTGACTTGCTTTGGCCACAGCTTTGCTGCATCAGCAAAACGTCACTAAAACAATACAATAACAGCAACTGCTTTTCACATCCCCTTTCTCTGCTGTATCTGGTGGCACAGGAGGCTGTACTCAGAGTGCCCACATTATACCTCACTTGTCACCCTTAGTAGCTCTGATGCCATCTAAGCCTTCAGAACTGCTCCCCTGCAATACCCAACACTGTCAGCTTTGGTGTGATTTCATCTTTCTGAGTACAGATCTCTATTTCCAAGATACACTACATAGATGAGAATATTATCCTGATGATCAAAGACATTAAACTCACCAGAACTGTGCCTGATATCTTTCATGTTTTATGATCAGAGTGGAATACCAGTAGCTCTCATATCCGAGAGCATAGTAAAAAAATCAATGTGCAAATTCACCTAAGCAAACTCCAAACAGTCCTGTTTTTATAATCAGACACGTCAATGATGGCAGTGGCAAACACAACTCGCAAAACATGTTAGAAACAGAAAAGCTTTACCCTGCTCTTTGCTAAGCACACAGTAGATCATAATACCATTACTGACCTCAACCCCTGACAATGTCAACAGAGAGCAGATGCTCTGTCACTGGCAAAGCACTGCTCTTTAAGGCAACAGCAGCTCGACACAACAAGCTTTAAATTACATCCACGCTTCTCACATGTAAGTATGTAGACTGTCATAGGCATTTGTTGGGCTGCTTTTGAAATACCAAAATAGAGAAGCTGCTCCTTACTGAAAACTGTGCATGTTCAACACTGCAGAAATATAAAAAATAATAATTAAAGTCCCAAGAATAGACTTGAGCTCACTTTACTGCATGTATACATCACAAGAATTTCTCACCTCAGAACAAGTCATATTCAGTAATCAAATCATCTGTTTGCATTCATACTAAAAAAAAAAACCAAGCACTATTTTTCAGCTGCTATGTTTGTTGTTCACCACCCAAAGCCAGGACTAAATTCAGATATAATTCTAGAACTGCAGAATTATAGTCACTACCAGTATAACTAAAATAAGAACTTGGCAACATGTCTCTTCATGCCTTGTATGGCATTAAAGGTACCATCTGTGCGCTTAACAAATTGATAATAATGTCTCGTTACCAAATGTTGCATGCTCATGTATGTACTGAGGCTTCTCCACTGCAAATGCACTGAAGCATAAAAAGAGACATTAATTCTGAATTACCTGAACTAGTACAATTAACATTTTGGCCATGTGCTAAAGTAAGTACCATTTATCCACAAAACAAATGGTCCACAGAGGGGGAAAAAAACAACAACAACAAAAAAAAAAACCACTGGAAAACCTGGGTTTTTATTCCCAGAATTTCACTTCACTGATGAAGAAATTTCATCACCCCACAAATGAGGAAGCCTCACAGCATTCAAATGCTGATGTAGATTTACTGGGAAACTATAGGCTGAAATCCATCATGGGCAGTTCCACAGAAGCCACTTGCTCAAGCACATCTGCCTGTTCTGGTCCAATCCTCAGTGCTCTCAACCTCACTCACCTCCTGTGCTTCCAACAGAAGGAGGGAGATTCTGGTTCATAAATCCTCACACAGGGGAATAGTTGTCAAATAATATGTATCAAACTTGGAAATGAAACTGTGGGCAAACACCTCCTGGATCCAGCTGCAGAGCAGAAAGGAGTCCATTCAGTTTATTCTTAGCTGCTCATCACTACTTAGTTCAGAAAAAAAAAAAGTGAGGCTCATGGTTAAAACCATTTTAGCCAAACCACTTTTAAACAAAAGGAGAGGGAGTAACCACAGTGAGTTTGGCTGGCAGATGTAGGACAAATTACCCCTGGCATAAGAAACAGGAGCTAATGATAAATCTGATTTGTAATAAATTTCAATGTATTTTTAAAAGTACTTGTAACATCTTTTATATGTACAATTAACCTTGACCTCAAATTTGAACATCAGTGAATCTAGTTTTTACCAAGTCTCTAAAACATCATCACAAGTTTTTAAAAAACATTTATCCTACCTTTGCTAACACATACTACCTTACAAGCTAAAGTTGTTGCAACATTTTAGAAGTATTTGGATTTAAGACAAAAAAAGTCTTCCCAGAAGACAGGTCTTCTGTATATGCAATCCTAAATGCTTTATATAACATTTGTATTTATAATATTCATGATGCAAAGAAGTCCCATTTAACCTTTTTGACAAATTTGGATGTTTTGAAAATGCCTATATTTTTCCAAAATATATTCTTCTCTTTCTCCCCTCCCTCTTTCCTTCCTTCCTCCGCAGCCCCACAACAATAACTGAATCACGATATGGTCATTTAACTTGCCGAAATCAAAACTGTAAGCCAGGAATTGAACAACTAGTCTATACTACTAATCAAAAACCTTTTCCACATTTGCAGTTTCTCAGATCTTCAGATTGCATTCCTGAATCCCCCATGTATGGAAACTTCAATGGTATATAATACCTCGTTACTCTCCTGAAGGCTGACCCGCTGTTAAAGCAACTTCACACCAACAAATGAGGTCAGAAGACTCTGCACTGTCACCATCAATGCTTAACAGCTCAAATGTGGCATTTATACAATATAATCCAACTCCATGCTAGCACGTCTGGACATCATAAATTGAATTACAATGCCTTATAAAACTCACACCAAAGATTTAGTTCAGACAAGTGGAAAATATTTTTGAATGTGGATACCTTAGGAATAGATTTCTAGTTTATATGAGTAAAAATGGAACCAGTCCAGGTCATAACTTTTGAAGAAACAACCTCTTGTCATATCAAAGTAACAAAGTTTACATAAGAATGTAGTTACTTCCCACTACATGCCACGTTCCTAATTAATACTTACATGCCATCAATATCAAGACCTCTGCTGTGCCTTTCAACACTGTTCATTCAAAACATTTTCATTTCAACAGCATCATGACCTGGGGCATTGCCCAGTAACTGAACAAAATGTTCAAGTTTATTAAATACTTGACATTCAAACAATATTAAACACAGACAACTCTCACCAAATATCCTGGCACAAATTTAGTTTTAGTAGGAAAATGAAGTCTGAAGTAATTCATTCAGTTTGCTCTGAATCCATTCCCAAATAACTGTGTTAACCCCCCCTCTATCACCCCTAAATTCCTCATCACCCATTTGTAGGCTCTGACCTCTGTTCTGCAAAGGAAACCCAATGTGGATCATTTCTTGTGATAACACATGTCCTTGAGGCTCTTGTTAGCTTCCCTGGGTCTGTGGGCAGTAGAGTTCTGCTGCTGCTCCTTCTTAATCCCGACCTCCAAACACTTTTTCAGAAGTGTTGGCCTCTCTCCAAAGCCACACAAATGGGCTCCCATTGTTACATCGTTGCTGTATTAGCAAGAGATCTGAACTTGCCAGCCAGGCAATCATTACTGGTTTCAAACTCTAGGAGAGGAGCACCATAATAAATATGAACACCACTAGCCAGGAAGAGATCAAATATCAGGCAACAGTTAGGAAATGCCAGTGTGGAAACCAAGAACTGAGGGCCACAACTCACATACGTACAAATTCACATTATATGGCACAGCTCAACACCCAGAAGGCACAATTACCTGATTTTGAAATCCTAGAGGTCCAAAAGCAAATTCAACAGCATAACTAAAAAGCAACTACACCTCAAATCTGGAAACTTTCTCAATAAAAGACAGATTAAATGATACAACATCATTCCTGTGCATTGTCCCCACTGTAAATCAAGTGCCCACGTTCCAATATCCTTCTATCCCCCACTCCACCATAATTGAAAACCACTGAATGTCACTGACACTTCAACTGTTGAAGGTGATGGACCACATCCTGATCACAACTGACACCTGAAATCAGCTTGCAAATTGAAGACTTACCACTAAGAAATAAATGAATATTTCAAAACTGCATTTACTAGTGATTTTTTTTAATCCTCAATCTAATAATTAATTTTAGAATACACTACAATACAAAAGCACTTGCTTTAGTCACGGGCTCCCCTTTGCAAACTGCTAAACCTTGTGTTGAATGAAACACCTTGACATGATTTCCTGTATGCAGTCACTGTTTAAAGTATGAAAAATAAATTATCACAACACATTTTTGCCTAGGAATGTTCCATAAAGCAATTTATGCAACAAGCTCTGTGACCCTAGTGTTGACTAAATGCAACATCAGGAATCTCATTTTAGAAAAAGACCCAAAGAGGTTACACATAAGCATTGACTTGGTATAACCTGGCCTGTAGTACATTTTGACACTGCAGCACATCATCTGGCTATAGAAACTTGATATTTCTTTACAAGCTATCCAGGAAATCTTCATAGAACTAAATCTTCATTTAGTTCTAACACAAACTAAAATTCTCCAAGTGTTCTGGTCCAAAGCAAAAAGTTTCTGGACTCCAATTCCAAATAAATGAATTTTATATTCACTGTGTTTCTTAGTGCATATGACCTTAATAGTAATTTCACGCAAAGGGTCCAGTAAGGACTTGGTTATTTCTTTCCCCCTCCAGCCCCTGCATTAAAAACTAGGTTCATGCACAGAGTTTGAGTCACAAGCTCACTGTGCAAGATGCTGCTTGCAAGGGATAAAGCGACTTTATGATAGCTGAGAATAATGCTAAAAAACTGCCAGCTTATTCTTGCAGAGATAGTCAGCATATTTGCAACAGATAACTAATGCTAATGAGACACACAAAATCTTCTACATTTTCATGGAAGGACAGATAACAAAGCAGGATTTTTCCTCAGCATGAAAGAGCTTTCTCTTTAATGGTTTTTGAAGTATTTATCAGCAATGAAAGCAACCCAGAGCATGCCTCTCCCAGCTGTTGTCTACATCTGAAGATAAAAATGAGAGGTACAGCTGACTGATGAGCTAAATGGAAAGGCTCTTCTCACAAGTACACCAACTATTACAGACAGCAGCCTTCAGCACAGAATAACTTTCTACTTCAAAAAAAGATGGCAAGTTGTACTATATAAAAATTACTGTATCAACTTCAAAAGATACACTAACCTGCATTTTGGAGACTGACAAAAACCAAAACACAGAATACAAACACAAAAGTACTATCAAAGACACTAATTTATGAGACTGGAAAATGGTGTAGGACTTCCAGAAGGCATTTCTCCATTTTCTAACAACTTCACTGAATCATAGAATGGCTTAGATTGGAAGGGACCTTAAAGTTCCTCTAGTTCCAACACCCCCCTGCCCTAGTCTCATCGTTTCTGGCCAAGATGAGATACCCTCATTAATAGTACAGAGGTTATGTTGGTTATTTTGCAGCATTTTTACTGTTCTGGGGAAGCACCATCATCCCTGTAGGCTGCCAGCACAAAGGTAGCCAAGGCAGCCTCCAGAGTTTCCCCTAAGGCCCATTTAGCACCTGAACCTGACTTTCTTATCCCCACAACACAAGGGCACAGGAGGGTGTTGAAGCAGAACAACACACTACCAGGCTCCCATTTCCTCATCCCACTCCAAGCCCAAGCCTGCGAGCTGCATGGAAAGATGGGGAGATTGTGACCAGCTGCTCCCACATGCCCTCTGGGGAGGTCTTTTGAGGAGCTTTCCTAGACAGAGCCCCCAACAGAGCAAGTGAAATTCATAGTTATCCCGCATAGAAACTTTATTTTAAACTGTGGCATACCAGTATTACAATGCCAAAGCCCTGTATCCACAGAGTGTGGGCACACCAAACAGACCCAGTCAGCTCACAGACTCCTGTCCCACCTCTCAAAAGATGGACATTTATAGACAAAGATACAAACCTCAGCAGACATGACTTGTGATAGATTTTCCTCACTGAGCCCACTGACCTTAGACAAGTAATGCAGTTGCTTGTGAGATGGCTCCTTACTGAGTAATCTACCCCTCAGAGTCTCCTTTAGGAACTCACAGAGCCATTATCAGCAATTCAAAAGCATCTAGCAGAGAAACTCCTGTAACAGTTTCATCATTGCTGTACTGATTACTCCATACTGCAGCTCAGCAGTAGTGCCAATAGAGAGTACTTCAGTAGTAGAACCATCTCCCAATTAAAATTTGAGTTACATTAAACAATTACAGTAAGGGACAGAAAGCGGGGGGCGGGGGGGGTGTTTACGCCAACTGCCAAACAAATCCCATGGTTTTAGCTATTAGACTCTGGAAGACTTTGAAGTTATCAATGTTACAGGTAAGGCAGCTCTCTTGGATAACTGCAGCCCTTGCTTGTTATTCATTTCTCTGCTTTATTGTAGCTGCCTTTCTCAATGAGTTAATTGGAAGATTTGGCGTAATGGAGAAGTCTCAAAAGAAATAAGTATCAGTCCACCCCTCCTTAGCATTGAGGAGAGCTGAAGGCTGACAGACTACTGGACAAGCTGGGAGAAGAAATATTTGAGTGGAATCATCTCTATTCACTGAAGAGCAATGCCTCTTTTCCTAAGTTAGCTGGACATTCATTGATCAGAACCAGTGCAACAGTGAAGACAGACACCACTTGGCCTGCAGGCTAAAAGAAGGTCCTGATAGTGAAGGTTGTTCCCCAGAAACATTCCCATTCCTCCTTTCTGAGGTGTCTCTAGTAGCAAATGTAGCCCCACAATAATGAAAAACATGTCTGGACAGGATCCCAAAGCTCCTTTGATGGATAATTAGAAAGGTTCTATCAATTTGGATCTCACAGAGACTTTAGTCCATCTTATTGGAACACAGCCAAGTGATGTGACTGTCACCATCATCTCTTACAGAACTTGGGGAAAACAAAAGATTCATCAGTCAGGGTTGGAGTGTTCAAGACTTCTACAAAGACTTATTTTTAAGAAGTAAAGAGGAAGAACAGCTTTCCAAAACAAAATACATTATGGCAAAATTTCATTCCAACCAAATTTATTTTCTACTGTTGAACTACAATGTCTTATTTTCTCTGAGATAATCAAGTGGTCAGCACAGAAGTAACTAATTCACCATCCATAAGGTAATGAAGACATTTTAAATGGGCTGAAAACAGAACAGTTGATTTTAACAGCTGCTGCCTATTGTTGACCAATTTCAGTCCAACTGTGTTTTCCTCCTACTTCAGCTGGAATCACCAGCCTCTTTCACTATCATTTAAGATTAAGAATATGTTATTAGCTTATTGCATACATATGTTAATTTAGTCATTTGGTAATACAAAACTATTTTAAGAAAACTATAAATCAGTAAGACACCAAATTAGACTAAAATCTTGAGACAAGAAAATACAGCAAGAGACAGTTGTTAAATTGTATCCACCACACATTTTGATTCCAGCCTAGTGTTTGGATATTCTGCAGCTTACTTATCACCAGTCTGCCTTCTTCACCATCAACACCAGCGAATGCAAACAAGTTTATGGTGGCATGAAACTGAATGTGTTTATCTACTAACAAGTAAACAGGAAGATGTTTATAACAGTGTGATAAACTTCAATGAGAAATCCTGAAGGCAGCAGAATACTTCGGAAGGGTGTTCTGAGCCAGTATTATATGCAGGTAATACACAATGTGATATCATTACCAATAATGTGCAGAAACTATATTCAAATATCTGGAGATAATCTGATTTAGCTGAAGTCATTACTAGAATCTGTCCAGGACCCACTGCCTTTAACTTCTGCCAATGAAATTATTCCAAAATGCTACAGTGTAAGGTGCTACAAAATTAACATGAGAAACTTGTGTCAGTGACATCTGCTGAGAGGCACAGCTGACACAGCCCTAAAGGATGCGATAAATTCCACATGTACATTCTGTTTACTTGCGGTACAAAAGCAGATATATTATGATGACAGCTGCTACTTTCTCAAAATGCATTTTCTTACTAACCCCTCCATTACACAAGAAATACTGCTACAATTCAGAATCTCATACACAGAACATCAGATACTGGGAAGCAGTTGCAGCATCCAAAAAGTAACACTTAAATTGCAGGGCGGGGGTGAGAACGGGGAGGGAAATGAGAGCCATATCAAGATCAACTTTGTTGATGGATTCTACTTGACATCTGACAAAATTTGTTTGATTACTTCAAACTGCTAAGTTTATTTGCCAAAATAAGCATTATACTAATAACAGACAAATACTATTAAATGCAGTTTTTAAAAGACATCTGCTAACAGAAAACATCGTTACTCCATCATAAATAGTATCTCATCCTGAATAAGTAGTATCTATCCACTACACACTATGTGGACAAAGTCCTTCAAAGGCAAGAAAAGCAGAACATTCTGGTAATCCCAAACACTATTTGGTAAATACTGGCTCAGAGTTAACCTTACACAACACCCAGTTGTGGCACAGTACACAGGACAACCTCTCAGAGTACCTCTCCAAGGAATCCAAATGTCCATGTCATGAAGCATTCTGATTCCAAACGTTATTTCTGAACAACACCCTCACAGCAACAATCACTGCATTCTTACAGGCACAGAAAGAAAAAAGTAATACCATCAACTACAGTGACACAAAAGGACAAAATAGCGTGTGGAAGGAGCAATGGAAAGAGCAACAAAAGAATTGAAGATGAGTGGGAGATTGCTCCATGTTTGAAGGCCTTTTCAGGGAGGAGATGTTAGAATATTTGCCTCAGCTGAAGTGTCTTTAGAATAAGAATGATAATTAAGCACAATGACCAGATTACTATCTCAATATACTTAAGGTATGGCATGAATTATTTTCTGTGACGCGAATTGTCTCATCTAAAACCACTAAACACAAAGATCTGTCCTCTGGCTCAAACTTCCTGAGATGAGGACTGTTAGAGCCAGGACTGGGGGGCTGCTCCCACTGCCCAGGAGGGGCTACTGTAATTCCCTGTTCCTGCATTAAGGAAAATCTTGCTAAAATGTAGAGCTGCTTCCAGCATGACCAAGCTAATTTGGGGGCATGTCCAAACTGGAAGATAATTCTTGATATTTAACTTCCAACTAATTATGGCACGTAAGTTACTGATAAAAATAACCCTCTAGTCCTTTCCAGAGGTGTGAGTGTTTTTCAAATTTACTTGAAAACCAGGTATGCTGACTAAAAATCTAGAGCTCAGAACAAACACATCATTGTTTTAGGCTGAGGTACATGCAGGATTGTAAAACAGAAACAAACCCAAGTGCTTGGATTGTGCCCTTTGGAAGATCTGTGCCTGCCCAAGCTGAAAAGGTCTCCAATCACTATGCACAATTAGGACAGCAGAATACAGGCCAGATTTAGCCCTCCAAACAAAGAATTTCTAAGCATGTCTTTGATTTTTATTTTTTTTCTTATGGCTTATCCAACAATGAAGGTCACTGCAAACCACAGAGCACACATTTTACTGCTTATACAAAATCACAGCTAGCAACTCTAAGCTAAAATATGTGATTTTTTTTTAACTCCTGCACAGCACGCTTGAATAGATATAGCACCAAATTATCAAGTAATCATGGCATGTGTTACCAGAAAATATAGCAGCATCCAACTAGTACTGAAGTCGTGGGAAACCACCAATTTTAATGTCTCTTGAGGAGTTTTTCATCATTGAAATATCACTACTCTTAAAAATCTACTAGTATGGGGAGAAAAACTGTATCAGGAAAAGCTACAGAATAAGATGTGCCAGAATCCAACTATTTTGGCAGAGTGAAGATGCATGCAGCACATGGCTAACTTACAAATCAGGGAAATCAATTCTCAGAAGCATTTTATCAACTGAAGAGCTACTGACAGAGTAAATTCCACCATGAAGCCATGACATTTATCAAAAGTTAAACTACTCTGATTTTTTTTCTCTGATTTTTGTGACGATTTTGCTGTAACATGTACTTATTTATAGGTTTTCAAAGATGTGTGAATTCTTCAATCATCTTCTGGAAGCCGCAGCCTTTTCTATTTAACCTTAGGGAAGAGTTAACCAGAGGCAAAAAAAGTATTCCTAATAGAGTTAATACTACAAAGGGCAACATATAAACTTGGATAAGCTGCTTCTGATTTGAAAACAAGTACAACAGTTGAATTACAAAACTACATATTTAAAAAGGCAGGTTCTATGTAAGATATCCCCACCCTAGGCTTGGCTTAAAAAGAAAATGTACAAACCCCTTGAGACTCCACATCCTACTCTGAATTACACCAATTCTAACATTTAATTAATTACAATCTGAAAGCTGAAAACCTGTCTGCTCCATGGGAGTCAGGTATTTGCATGTGATCATGAGACCACAGCAGCTTATCACTCATTAGCTAAGTCATTATACTTTCAGTGTTCATGTTTAACACCTCTTAACTGCAAGTAAAACACATTAATTTAAAACATGAGCAGCCATGAAAAAGGTGGCATAAGATGATTCACCCTGCAACTGGAGTTGTCTTGGAGCATCATCCAGTCATTGCTAATCAAGTTAATACAGGAAGAGACGCAAAGAGAGATTTATATTCAGTTTAAGGGCACACAATTTTAAGATAAAAAATCATTCTTAGATTCTAGATAGAATGATAATGATAAGCCCTGTAAACTTCCCATTCTAAGACAAACACTTATAGTCACCCCATTTTCATTTACAGAGAAATAGCTATTGCATCACAAACTTTAAAAAACCATGTAGTAATATCTAAATTTAAGGATTCGACTTCAAGGATTTTCTTTCATTCCAGTACGACTTTAACTCACAGTAGTCATGACTGGAGTCACAGCAAATAAAGAAGCATTTGCATCTTTGAAAGTCTTTGCTAAAATACACAATCAGAGCTTTGCAGGGCACATCTTGAAGTGTCTCTGTAAACAGTAAATTCATGCACTTTGAACTCACAAGCATTTTACTCGTGGTTACCCCTCCAGAGTTTTAGAGGAGAAAGGATAAGAAAACTTGTGCTCTTACACCCTGTCGTGTCTCCAAATACTGTGAAAGGTTTACAAACTGTGCAGGAAGAGCTGATGTTCCAGGCTCACCCCGGCATGCCAAGTGCCAGCCCCGTGCTGCAGTGCCTGGCACATGGAATGCTGCCTGTCTGGTGAGGAAATGCCTCCTCCTGACAAATGTGAGCCTGTGAATCTGCCCCTTGCCCAACAAACCAAAGTATCTCTGTTATTAGTGACCTCTACTAGTTCAGCAAGGAGCAGACATCAGCATCACACTCTGTAATTACAGACTCTGCGTGTGCAGACAATGGCTGTGAAGGGACACCCAAATCCTTTAAGTTCATTGATAGCTGATGAGGTTACCCATCACTTCATATCATTCGAGATTTAGTTCTCAGAAAAACAGATGAGCTTCCACTACTTGTCAAGGTAAAAAGTACATTATTATGGTGAAAATACCAGCTTGGAGCCTCTAATATGAGCTTTCTTCCCATGAAGAAAGATTAAAAATGGAAGAAGGGAATGAGTAAACAACTAAGTGGAAGATAGCCTAAGTACCTGGACCTCTGGCACCTTAATTTGTCCTTCACACTTGCCAGGGACTTACTTTGAGATTACTTGCTAATAATAGGACAGGCTGTGTACCTCAAACACAAACTCTTCAAAATGCCATACTGGAACAAGAATCTGATGCAAAATACTCAAGTTTTGTGGGATAAAATGGACAGACTCACTTGCACTTTAATATCTGAAGAAAATTTAAATCAAATTTCTGTGAGTTTACACTTCTACATTCTGCAAAAATGTGGTTTACATATCTGGTAGAAAAATTTCATAATCTCTTTTAGAGACTAAATCCTCTTCACATGATTTATATTTTCTGGCATGCACTTGGGCACATAAGTTTGATCCTTTCCTTTCCCTGACTTATAAATAAAATTTAAAGTGCAAACATTCACCTCACAAAAACAAATGATTCCTGCACACCGAAGATACCAGATCCAAAGATTTAATTACTACATGTAAATTTTGTTCCTCATTACAGATGAAATTTTTGAGAAAGAATGTTAGAAGTTCTGTACTTCTGTAAAAGCAAACTGAGAAACATTTTATGGTTTTAGTAGTATTTCTCAAAGTCACATATCAAGGAAATAACATTACTCTTTATGCTCCATCCCTAGAAACGTTCCAGGCCAGGTTGGATGGGGCTTTGAGCATTCTGCTCTAGTGAAAGTTGTCCCTGCCCATGGCAGGGTGTTGGAACCCCCTGATCTTGAAGGTCCCTTCCAACCCAAACCATTCTATGATTCTGTCATTCCATCTTTGTATTGCCAAGTGATGGAATGTGGAATTTAAACTAATATTTCTGAGCACAGAATCCTGTTAGACAGAAAGCCCTCCAGTGGTGCTATTCCCACCAGCTGGACAGATCCCAGGTCATGTTTGTGAACACCCAAAACCCAGGCTTTCTTTTGCTATGTGCAATTTCCACCCAAAGGGATGTCACCTGCCTTGGTTTCATTCATAGATCACCTGTTGGAGGAAATCACTGAGTTTTCCCAACCAAACATTGAGGGGTGCTTGTGCTACCAATGTAACAAACACAGGCTGAACATTAGCATTTTCAGATACACATGAACACCGTATGGGAGCTTACTGTATCTTCTGAGACATCTAACATTAACTCCCCCAAACTTCCTGTCCTACTGCTGTTTACCTAAATGTCACTGCTTTTGCTGTATCACTATGGGAACAGTGGCTGTTCCTTCTGTTCCTATATTGCCACTACCAATCACTTTTTCTTCGCCAAAATCTGCTGCCAAAACACTCTACGTACTCAAACTTAAAATATAGCCTCTAACAACAAAATTCTCCAGAAAGCATTCACCAGAGAGGCAGCCAAACCATTTCCAGATAAAGGCAAAGTAAGAAACTCTTTGAGGAGAACTCCATAGATATCACTCCACTTACTGTTCATACAAGCCCCATTCACCACAGCTGAATGTTTCACAGCCTCAAACTTAATTTACCTGGTGATATCCTTTTAGAGCAGAAAACTATAAGATGGGAAAACAAAATACGAAAAAGATAAATAACCTGTCCAAGAATACCAAGAAGTTAGGGACAAACTAAAACATTCAATACTGGCCCCTGAAGTTCTTGGTTAGTGTTATACCTGCATTCTCTTGCCTTTTTCACTATGGCACCAAACGATTTTACTTTCTTAACCCAAACAATTCAGTTTTCCTTTAAAAGTAGATAACCAGTTCTGTAAGCATGAAAATTAATAAATTTTTATCCCTACAGCCTGCCACTGCTTGAGTTTTCATATGACATTTGGGCTCTTGCTGCAGCCTGCATTTGGGGGAGAGAGAGAACACCGAGTTTCTTTCTTCCTATTCGCAAAAGTCATGTAAAAATAACTTGGAAATTTTTGTTTCTGCTTTATTTGGCTGAAATCTGATGCTCTCAGAAGCTGAAGCTACACCAGTACTTGCAGCCCATGTATTTTTCATCCACAGTGATAAACCCTCTCAGCCATGCAGTGCTCAGGGAAAACAGAGATGTGAGAAGCAGCCTGATTGTGTTCTGCTACAGGAGATGAAGTCTTTTAAGAGAGTCACAAATCTAACCCATGCTGACAGACCAGGTCTGTGCGTGCCCAGCCTACCTATGCTCCATCTGCATTAACTGTGGGTGTTAAGATGGCAAAGCCTTCAGCGAGTTTCCAAGTTCAGGGCAAGATCCTCCTGTTGCATTAGGAACACAGATGGCACATGTGCTTGGTCTAGGGGTGGGCTGGCACCACCACACCCTGCCAGCACCTGCAAAACCGAGTCAGCCAGCACAGTAACAGCCTCTGCTGAAACCACCTTTTAGGGAATTCCAGCTAAATGAGACAGCTTCATTATACTTAAGATTAAATATAAGACCTTTCAACTTGGTACTAGAATACAAAGCAGCTTTCTGTTCTACACTGTGCCTTGAGAGTCACAGCAGCTGAGGCCCCTCATCAGGAGGCAGAGCCAGCTGCAGGCCAGTCATGGAGACTTTACACCTGGAAGCATTCACCTCTGCTCCAGCTTCCCATCAGAGCACAAAGAGGAAGCATCATTTAATACCATGACACTTTTAGGTACAGTTTGGTGAACTGCTCCTTTTAATCACTGAGTTTTTCCATTTAGTTGTTCTGAATTCAGTGATGTTGAGAGGTTTTGAAACTTTATTTTAATGAGCATACAAGAGGTACATAATTTGGTAGATTGCTTTCTTTCAGCTTTTTCCTTCACTACAGCAAGAAATAAATTATTGGATAACAAGTTACCTGAACTCAAAACTAAGCCTTCTTGTGATGAAGATAATTACTTAAATATCATTTCATGATGAGTAACTGGCTTATGCCACACATTATTGCTATGTTTTTTAAACAACTCTGGATGAATATATTAAAAAATAAGTAATGGCAATATAATAAATCCAACAGAGTGAAAACTGCACTAACAAAATGTCTGATAAACATAAGACAGCTTTGGGGTATTTGCTACTCAGCTCCTTGGAAAGACTGCATTTGTCTGATTAGCTGAGCTGCAGAAGATGCCTCTTGCTTGAGGCTGCTGCACTCTGCAGCCACCGTCAGCAACCCAGAAAAGTACAATTATTAAACTACTGAACCTTATTAACAAGCAGCTCTCATGTTCATATCCTTACACTGTAAAAACATTTCCAGCCTTCTCGCTGTACAAATGTAACCAACTCTGTTTGCCCCTTTGTGGCCCTGGATCTTCCACAAAATGTTACTGAAATGCAACCTGGTAGTTCAGCACAACACACATCAGCTGTCAAGTGTGATAAAATTCAACATAACACCTGGTTTGTACCATGAGAGGAGGACAACCAAATCGACTGGGGAAATGAATCCTTAGCCTGAACTACTTCCCTCAATTAAGATACATCAAATATTGGTTTCTCAGGAAATATGCAATAAATTTGAAGATGAAATTCTGAGCTTATGCAAGTTCTCTACCATCAACTCTTCTACTATACCAACCAACACTGACCACAGTTTGTACTGTGTGATTTACCACAATAACAAACAGTAAGATTCAGATCCTTAACAGCATCATCCAAAGGTATAATTCTACAAGATTTCAAACTAGTAATAGCTCTCTACCCCCTGAAAAATTATCTCTATGAAAAATATCATAGCAGCAGTTCAACATTGCCCAAACTTCTAGCCATGGATCTAAATTGAAAGTGTACTGGCATAATATTTTAATATTAAATAATAAGGGGGGGGATCTTGATTCATAACTAAATAAATCCATGCAAATCAATCTGCTCATTATTTCAAAGTTTAATGTTACTATCAATCCCTACAGACACTGAATAGACAAATGATGTATCCTGGTCAGCTGTGCTGACTGCACTGAAAATGTTCCTTCCATAGTTCAATTATGAGCATAAAACTCAAATCTCTAAACAGAGATTTATTTCAAATGCTGAAGTCAAGCATCTGTATCTCTGAGAAGAATCACACTGTTTAATTCTTAAAAAATGGAACTCAAAGTCCTTTTCTTCATAAAGACAACTACAAAAACAACCACAAGCCACAGCAGCTGCTAATTGGTTTTATCAAGTGACTTTTACACAAGCAGAAACCACACTTGTGATTTCAATCTCCTGTGAGACAGAGGGTGGGGAGAATATAATGATATTCAATTTGCCATTCATTAAATGAAAATTTTATTGCAAATGATTACACAATGACCAAAAGGAAGACAACACTGAGAAGCAACTCCATCCCAATTAATATTCTCCCACTATCATTATATATTAATTTAACCTTTCTTCATGGCCTTATTCTTCCAGATGGCTCTGCAAAAGAAAGGTTTTGGTGCATGACAGAAGGATAAACAAATCTGAATTTTTGCAAAACTAATGGTAAAGCAAATCACACATTCAATTAACCGTGACCGAAAACAGTTTGTCATTAAAGCTCACCAGATTAGAAAATACGTTTCAGTTGATTTAACAGCTACAGGAGCCTTTTCAAGTACTCAGGGACCAGCTTTTTGAAAGCACACAGAACTTCTCCATTGCTGCTCAAATTAAGAAGGAAGCCTTGACCAGCACTTTCAAAAGCCACAGATCCCAACTCTGTGGTACTTCAACACAGCACTCACACACAAACCATTTCCAAAAACAAACACAGTTCTCAATGCCTAATGTAATTCTGATGGGAAGAATCTTTTCAAAAGCAAGTAATTCTGCATAAACCTAGAGTTTTGAAGCAGGTTTTACAGGGCAAATCCATTTATGGCAATCTGTGTGTGGTGTGGCACTGATACACAGCAACATGGAAAGGCTCTCAATTCTGTGTGTTCATGTTTTAAGTAAAACTTTCAGAAACAATTTTCAGGGTTTCCTCCTCCAATGGAGCCATTGTCAAGGAATAAACCCATAATTATTATTCTGTTAAATTTACATGCTCAAATATTGGAGTAATTCACATGCACGGCTTATAAAACCAGTTTACTCATGGTATGTAACCAGAACTGTTCATGGCTTTTTCAGAGCATTTAAAAATCAACTTTTACTCTATTCCAATAGTTTGTATGAAAAGTACAAATTTCTCCCACTCACCTTAAACACGCAATTTAGGTTTCAATTACAGTTATTTTAATATAAAATCTAACTACTTCCCCACTGACCATGCAACTGCTACAGTAACTAATACAGTTATTCTGTGCATTTGAACGTGTTTGATTTACTTTATTACGACCAGTTTAAACTCAAGAATTTTGCAGGCGTATCTTTATCAAGCAGAGAGTTAAGGGGAAAACAGAGTGGGGAATCACTGCTCCCCACAGCACAATGAAACCAAAAGCAAGGGCTTTCTCTACCAGAGCAGCCCTGTTCTGTTTGTTCTCACAAACTTTAGGCTACAATAATAGCAAAAGAACTCTGTCTGGTGGCTGCTGTCTCTCCCTAGGCAGTTTGCCAGTAATGCACTACCAGCAAATCTTTTTAAGGAGAGACAAGCCCTTAGTAGGAATTCCCCACAGGAACAAGCTTACAACTTTGAACATGGAAAAAAAAACATTTCCTTTTGAATGGGAATGATTAAGTCATCTTTCTGTAAAGCCTTCTGGTTTGGACAACTGAAACCTGTCACACAAAGTTGTGGACCTTCTTCTCATAGCCCTGTACTCCAAACAGACATATTAATCTAGGCTGAAGTAGCCCAATCTTCAGTTGCACTGGGACACACAAAATAAAGAACAAGGACTTGTCTGTGTTATTCCCAAACCTCAAGGACTTGTCTATGTTATTCTTAAACCTCTACAAATCCAAATGACCTTTCTATCAGTGGGAAATTTCCAGTCATTTTGGTCATATCCTTCTTTCAGCAACGTCACTCTTCGTAAACCAGAGTGTGAAATAAAATTTGTTTCCATTCACAACTAGAGGCAGACTTGACCCATGCAATTACATTTATCAAGACTACTGGTGTGGTGCAGCACAGGCAGAACAGGCCTAGGAACCTACTGCAGGACAAAGTGGGAGTAAAACATTAGCAACTCAGAATTTTTTATCTATTTTGCAGAGGTGTGCATTACAACACAAAGGAGAAAAGGTTTCTGAATACAACATCTGCACTGATAAACATCAAAGCAATCCATCATTAGCTAAGGCACATTACTGGAAGTTTTGGGCTGGCAGTAATATAAAATAATGAAATATGCAGGTTAGGCTGAGTATTACATTATAGTATTTTTTAATAATCCCCTTGCAGAAATGTCACCTATTAAGAAATTCTCACAGTTGTGCAAAGGTTACTTACTATGCTGTCTCACCTAATAAGCAAGTAGCTTTACTTAGAAAGATAAAGCAGGTTGGTCTAGCAGTTAAATAGTTATTTCAGGGGCTTTTTCTATGAGAAAATATATGTCAGGATAATGAATGTGCATTAAAAATATCAGAAAAAAAATCATATGCGTATAGACACAAAACTGATTCAAGCCTCTTCATTTTTAAGCCTCTTTGAAAAGTGACAGCTCCCAACATTTGTGGGGTACTTATCAAAATTCAACTGCTGACTTTGTCACAGGCTCTTCCTGACTATTCATACACAGAACTGTAAACACATTTCACTACTTGAATCGATACATGATGTAAAATTCCTCTAGTATATCAGTTACAATTATATTTTTGAATCTTTTTCTTCAGATTAAACTTAATGACATTTTCTCTTACAACAAATGCATCCAGTGCCTTTGGAGCAGGTACCCAGATGCTTGGCTAAATGCACACAAATCACTGGAAAATTTCTGTCATGTTTTCCTCACATGCAAAGAGAAGTATTTTCATCAGAGTGCAAATTATTTTGCATCTTTCCTGAAAAGTTTATTTGGGTAACTTTTATGGCAGCTCGACATTTGGAGAGAGCATTAGTGAAGAACCCAAATGTATAAAAATATCAGAAACAAAGTATCAAAATTTGTTTAGATAGGGAAAACTCCTAAATGAGGGGGAAGAGATTGAGGCCTGAGATGGAAAAGGAAACACAAATACAGTAGATACACAGAGAAATCTTTCTAAAATACAGCACAGGACATTTAGCAATTAAAAATTCTTTAGAATTATTTATTAAATGTGGTTTAAATTAATAAAATTCTACAGCAAATATTTTCAGATACTCTACATCTAGAGGATAACTGGATGCAGGGTAAAAACCAACAACCTTTTCAATGGATGGATTAATTAGTCATGTGGCCTCAGAACTGAATGAGTCAGAGTTGCTAATGAGATAAGGACAGGAAGCTGACACCTCTAAGTCAAGAGTTCAGCCGGTTCTTCTCCGAGTACTCTCCTGCTGTGCCCCAGATTGAAGGCACAACACTGGCTTTCCTACTGCTGAAGAGACTGAAAGATCCACGTAAAGCTCCTTACAGAGGAAATCTTTGCCTGAAAGTAGGACACAAACATTACCTTTCTGTAGCAGTGTCCCCCACGATGGCTCTCCCAGTCCCAGCTGCCTGGGATAAAGAAGCACCTCTGCAAGCATAGGCTGGAGAGGCCACCTTTAACACAGAACCTCACTCAGAGGGTTCCCCACTGCCAGTAGTCAGACACAAGGCTGAGGAATCTGCTATCAGGGGCGTTGAGTCTTTAGCCAACATCAGGTTCCAGCCCTTTATGTATTAGGGGCAAGTTCTTTACTGGCATGACTTTGCAACTGCTGATTTGCTGGAATTTATACAACTAAGGTCCCCAAAATGCACAAGCTGTCAATCATCTCAAGTAGAACAGTGTCACCATGCAAACCTTCAGGGTCTGGTCTCAAGAGATGCAGCACACCCAAAGCAGACTCAACTCAAACCTCAGGGGCACAGCTTTCATCAGCTATGGTTGGATAGATGCCACCTTATTATTCACTTATTGAAAAATAAACAAAGAGAATAATCAACAATGTCTTGATCACAGCCAAAACTAAACCTGTTCTGTGCCAGTCTGCCTGCACAAGGTAAAGTAAGAAGCCCATTGCCAGTCAGGCCAATGGGAAAAGCAGCAGGAGGCAAAGCATTGGAGAACAGAACTTGGTACAGCAGGATGGTACCAGAAAGCAAAATTGAGGTGGGAGAGAGAGAGAGAGAAAAGCATTCTGCACAAGAGGACAAACAGAAGAGTAGACACACAGTGAAGCCAGAGGGTAGAGGGAAAAGATAACAAGGAAGAAATGAGTGGGAAGTTAAGACAAAAGACATGAAGGGAAATAACAAACACAGATGAGGCGGGGTGGAGGGGGGCGAAAAGTACAGAAACAGAAGAAAGATATATACAAGAAACCCTTTCTGACAGAAACTGCTGCTTATCAAGCTCAGACAAGAAACACTTCCAAAAGGAGAGCTGCAAAGTTCAGATCACCTGAAACTTGTGACAGTAGATAAAAGAAAGCACATTAAAACATGAAGTGAGCTAATGAGGATTCACCCCCAAAGCACACACTGCCCTTGCTGTGCTCTAGGAGAAAAATAACTTCTCTTTTTCAATAGTATTTTCACCCATCTACTTGCAGAAGAACGGTGTAAGTACATTCACTGATTAGAGACCTAATTGTTAATGAAGTAGAATTCAGGATCAAGTTCAGTATCTTTTGAAGTTCCTCAGTCTGTACTGCACTCTATGCAGAACACAAACCCATGAGAGAACTACTGCATTCAAAACACAGATCTCTTCTTCCTACCTCTCCTAGCACACACCAGACACACACAGCAAGGTGTTCTAGACAAAGAATTAGATAAAATTTCCCACAGCACACAGGACTGTAACACTTGGCAAGTGGTCAAGCACAATCCAGTTTGAATTTAATCCTGCACTTCTGCTTGGTTTGAATGCATGGGTTTGTATCACCCACTGCCAAAACTTCATCCTTCAGAGAGAACAAGTATGACCAGGAATACTCTGAGCAAGAAGATCACCGCAGTGCATCCTTTGCTCTCAGAGAATGGCAAAAAGGCAAAATAGAAATAAACCTTGTCCACTCAGATGACAAAAGTCACACAAAAAAGAAATTATAATGAAAGCACTCCTATCCTACATCATCTGTGGTTACCATCTGCTTAATTTAGTCACCAATACAATGAAAAAACCTTCTCTTACTTCTCTAAGTTACCATAATGATCTCATAGCATGTTGCTGGCTCCATCACAAAAGCATCAGTAATGGCAACTCACATGTCAGCCAAGACAAGTGACCAACACAAACAGTTGTCCCATCCTTACACTTTGCACTGTCAGTTGTCAATAAATTGTCTACTCTTCTCAAAAAAAAAAAAAGGAGTGTGGAACCATCTCACAGCCCTTTAACTTGAGAAAATTAGGATTAAAAATACTCATTTTCAAGAACAATACCCAAGATACAGCCTATTTATTAAGTAAATAAATATGCCTATCTTTGATTTGTCATTTCTCTTAAGATACATACAACTGTTTCTTAAAATGTTATATTTTGATACAATTTATTTTGCAACATATGACTGTGTTGTCAGACACCATTTGTTGAAAGGATAAAGACCAGGGCTCACTCTCAGCTCAACCAGCAGTTGGGTGGTTGATATGGGCAGTGTTTCACTGGCTCAGTCACAGGTGAAGATACCCTGAAACAATAACTGAGGTTTCTCTTGCAAGTGCTGGCAATTCCATCATCCAGAAGGTGCCTTCCAACATCCTGCCTCAGAGAGGAGTGAATCCTGCCCTGCACACACAGCCTGGCATTGAGATTGCCACAGACACTTCCCAGAGCCACAAAGAAGGCACTTTGCCTGCTCAAGTTCCCACATATGCAAACAGCCTTCTCACCAGCCCAAGCAAAACTGGAAAAGTTTCCATGTAAGTGATCCACTGGTTTTTGCTTTCTTATACCACTGCTTCCCCTTTCCATGGCTGATTACAAATTGTGTATATTCTGTATTCACAGACAAACCCCACATGCATAAATACTTCATTTTCCTGTTTATAAATGAAAAACATATGAGCCAGTTCAGCTAGCTGATGGAAAGCAATTAATCTATTCAACTCAATGAAGCAACATTGATTTACTCCCTGAAAACCCAGCCCTAGATATAATATCCATATGCAAACTACAATGTATGAAGCTGAACTTGAATTAAAGCCAGAATGGAGTAGTCTCAAACTGGAAGCAAAGTCTCAGGAGAGATACATGTCTACAGGCAAGGGGCTAAAATACCACAAACCTGTAAGATTCAGTGGTGATTTTAAAGATTTGGTCTGTTCTTTAGACCAGTATCACAAAAAATCTGAACACTATTAACAGGATTATCCCTACTTCCACTGTAAGACACAGCCCTCTTTCTCAAACACCCATCTGTAGATACACCTCAAGCACCAGGAAATGCTCCAGCAGGTTCCCAAAAAAGCCTGAAGATTTGTAACTCAACTCTTCTACAATATTCCCTCACAGCAGACTTGAATCCACACTAACAAAGGAAACAGGGAGAATTGTCAGTGAGGAGGGACAGACACGAACCCAGACTGCTGCTTGATGTATTCCATGGCAGAGAACCTCGGCTGCAAGGAAAGCCAGCGCTGCTCATTCCAGAACTATTTTATTAGATGGGGCACACAGGATGTGTGTGCGCTCCTTTTTGGAGCTACATCTGTTCCAGCACTCAAAAGTACATTGTCAGTATAAATTCTGTTCTTTGGCAAATGTAGTGGAATGACCCAACTTCAGTACAAACAGGATGCAAATTTAAGTGACAATCTGAGATAACTTAAATGGCCAAATAAACTTTATATACACTGGGGATGTTCAAGAACCCTTCTATTTAAAATGGGTAAGGATTAAGGATCTCTTACTAGAAAGGGAAGAAAAAGACACATAATTTTATTTTTGATTAGACTAACCTGGCCACAGTAGATAAAAAAAGGAAAAACCGTCAGGGATGAAAATGTCAATTTCCTTCTAAATCCTAGTGCATTGCAGAATTGAAATTGGGTCAGAAATGCCAGGCATGAACCTAAAAAAAAGTAGTGCTAAAAACATTTCTTCAAAATTATTAGCCTCTGACACAAGTAACTGTTTTACCCTTTTCATGTAATGCTTTATGAGATTAGTGATTAGAAGATCTCTTGGTGGATTGACAGTTATGGAGATTTGTGCTCTGAATTTCTCAGGGGGAAAAAGGAGACAAGAGAAAGATTCTTGGTTGGCTCCATACACAGCTACATAACTCCCTTACATTGACCTGAATTATTCTGCCTCTCATCAGCAATTTTTATTGTCCATATTTGCTTAATCTTGATAAACAAAAAAATACATAAAATGGGTTACACATACAGAAGAATAACTTTTAGGAAAACAAACAAGTATCTACACACCACAAAATACACAAATGTGTTCATTAAATAAAAGACCTCATATCAACCCTAATTTTCCAGGTAAATTAATCCAAAATTACCCATTTACTGATCTCCAATTCTTTATTTCATCAACTTCCTCTCCCTTCCAAAAAAAATCACATGCAGATTTTGAGTGCAAAGGATCACTGAACTCCACTATTTCAAGGTGGAGTTTAATAGAAACAATTAAATTATTGCAATGTAATTCAAAATTACCCTTGAGTGTGACAGGCTTTACAAGTTTCAATAGAGAACTTTAAAAAATAACTTCCATTACACATTTTCAAGCACAGCATTGGTACACTATTTTCAACCAAGGAAATATCTCCTCACACTACTTACTGCAGTACCATCCTTTTTGTGAAAGATCGCTTATACGAGCAGTGACTGCTTTGAAAATTCACACAGATATTCCTAACACTTTAAAATATATTAACATAAAATTTCCCACCATCCTCTCATTTAAAAAAAAATCATCTAGTAAAATACATAGCCAAGCAACACCATTAAAAACTGAAAATAGACTAGACAATACACTAGGAAAGGCAGTAAATTTTCATAAGGTCTGAAACAAGTGTCAGAAACAGTAACAGCAGGTAAGTATATTTAATCAATACAAGCAATAGAAACACCAATTATTTATACCACACATGTATACATATACACTCAGCATAATATTACTGTACATTTTCCTCCAAAGGATTTCACTGTTGAAAAATCTCATTTTAAACAAATGACTCACGGTATCACACTCTAACACTTGAGGAGGGGAAAAAACCCAAAATACAAAGCTCTTCCATATATTTTTTATATTATCACTATATACCTTTTTTTTACTGACATTATCTCTACTTAATGCAGTGTCAAATAATAGCAGTTAATCATGACCACCAAATTAAAAGCATAGCAAACAAACACAAAATAAAAATTCAAGAATACTTACCAAATTATGATTAGTTGAATTAGAATCATCTTCTGGGAATGGGATGTAAACAGCTAAGGCCACACAATTGGCAAAAATAGACAGTAGTATAAATATGTCAAATGGTCTGGAAAATCTTGTTAAGGAATTCATGAATTAAGAGTATCTACAAACTTTTAAGTCTAGTGCTCCTTTCAGCACCAACAATTGTAAAACAAGTCCTACTTTAAGGCAATCTTTTGACTGATAACTATGACAAATACTTCATCACCTTGAGTTATAGCACTATATATACCATATTATTTTCCATCACAATGATCTTTCAACGTCCTCTTCCTTTTGAAAGGAGTGAAAACTATTACTCATGCTGCCACAGAGCACTTTATATTAAATTCCAGAGATGAATATAATTATCCACTCTTAAATCAATCTGTGGGTCACCATTATGGGCAAAGAACGATCATGGAGCTGTTTTGTCCTCATATACTTATAAAGGTCTCATTAAGATTAAAAAGAAATATGTTTGCCCAAATGAGGAAAATCATTTGGGATATAGTTCATAGTAGGATATGAGAAAGATTGCCAGAAAAACCACACCTATTCTCCTGTATGAGCACTGGAAAGCTGCACACTCAACACAGGGAAATTCTGAGCCCCTCCATGTCTCCAACAGATTCCTGAATAACTTTGCTTTGGCCAAGAGAGATGAAGTTTAGGTGAGTAAAGTAAAGACTGGAACAGCATGACTGGTTTGGCAGCCATGCATAAGGAAAAGCTTTCACACAAACATCATGGACTACCGCTGTGCTGTTTAAACTGTATCTGGATGACAGCAGAAGTAACCTGGAGACAGCTTTTGTCTTCCAGAAGGAAAAATATTTCTTAAAATTCATGCCTATGAAGTTCATCCTTCAGTTTATCAGATGAACCTATTTGTGCAAGTTTGGAAAGAAGTACCATGATTTTTGGCATCCTTTGCTCTATTTGATGCACAACTTCCCAATATGTTTCTGTAAGAGCCCCATAAAAGACTGGAGAAGAGTATTAAATATACTCAAAAGGGTATTTTTGTCAGTATAAAATGTTTCATGAAAAAAAAAGAGAAAGAAAGAAATCCTACAAAGCCCATGTACCCCTTAAGATCTGATAAATTTTGTTTGTTGGCCTATAAAAAGTTTGTCAACTTGAGGGTCGAGTTTATGTCTACAAAGCTTATCAACATCAACAGCTACTACATTGTGTACAAAAGGAAGCTACAACACACATCTTAACACTCAGCATTTTCCAGACTGAAAGGAGCAATTGGTACCAAGACTGACAACCTTGTTTTATGCTGTGGTGCCACTGGGACAAATTCTCGCTGAGTTATTCTGCTCTAGATCCATAGTAATTTCATTTACCTGACCTTAGCCAAGGAGAGGGCAATTTACTGAAATTAGTTGGACTTCTACCAGTTTAAATGAAAGAAGAATCCATTTCACTATCTTTAATTTGCAATTGAATTCTGTTCAAAGAATTGAAAAACACAAACCCTATAAATGAATAACAGCTCTTATTGCCAGGTTGGCTGTTCTGTTTATAGTAACAAAATGAGTTTTACCTCTGTAATCTACTCTCTTGAACAGCTGTTTCCCATTACAGGGAAGTTGCCATGGCTAATAGGCTAACATTTTTCTCCTTGTACCTTAGCAGAAGTATTTTCTATTTCAAACCTTTTCTTGGTAATTAAATAATATCCCAAACCCACATGCTCTCAGTTCTGCCAAAGAAATGCACATACTTCCACATCACAATCAGCAAACTAAAGAATAAGCAATCCTCTTCACAGGTCATCATGAATGCAGGCCAGTATCTCTGATCTCCTATCTAGATGCTTCCAAATACATTTGGAGGTAGACATACGTTGTATAAGCTCCGAAAATGATTATATTTCAGATACTTGTGTGTACTTGGAGAGATTCCTTGGCTTAAGTAAAAGTCATCCCCACTTTTAGTACCTGGAAAAACAATCTCTTCAAAAACAATTCTACATCTGACCCATTTGCCCCAATAGCAATACAGCAAATCGCAATATGGAAAACACAGGTTTGATATCTTCAGTCATCTCCCAGCGAACACTGCTAGACCAACTCATACTCATTCAACCTTCTTTGGAAGGCCAAAAAATGCAATACAGAGAGTGGCTGGAATATAACATAAGCTTGAAAATGTCCCCCCATCTCCCAAGAAAAAAAGGAACATCTAAGAGGTCTTGTCTGACTCTGAGCCACTTACTTCAGGAAAATGAAGTTGTGTCATTACAACACATGAAGCCTCTTTAACAGCAGTTGAGGCAAAATTAACTACCATCAACATCAATTACATTAATGTTAGTTGTGATTCTCTAAGAGAGGTTGTAAAATAATCCCCTTTGTACATTCAAAAAACATAAGAGACAATTATACAAAAGTAAACTGCAACAAAGGATACTTCCATTCTACTAGACTAATGCAGGCTCTTCGTATTGGGTTGTTGAGGGATAAACAGAAAAGGGCACGGGGTGGCCGACTATTAGACGTATTACCCTGTTTTTTGCTCTTGGCATATTGCTGGCGTTTTCTTTGGGACAGAGATCCTACAGGCTGGGCTGTGGTGGTACTCATGTTTTGGGCAGCCTTTGCTTGTCTAGCAGCATCGATTGCAGCTTGCCAAGATAGAACAGTTTGCTTGGATGGTGCTGAACTGTTTGACTGAATAGCTGGTCCGTCACCAGGGAGAGGAATTCTGGTGCTACTTGCATAGTTCACCTCTGTAGGACAAGAGAAAAAAGTACTTGGTTATAATTTTCTGACAAAAAGATTGTTTTAAGACCTCTTGGCAGTGTGATGCTTCCCCTGCACATAGACAGATTTATGCACACACTTGTGCTGTGGTATGGGCAACTGAACAGTAGCCAAAGATGCTCAGGAATCAGCATTATAACTTCACGTTTAATGTAAGAGTCATGACACAAACACTACACTCCTCTTTTTGATTCTTTCACTCAGCACATCTTTTCCTAACTGGATGGCAGCTTTCCTGTTCTCATGTTTATTCAGTAAAACATACCTACTCCATAAGATCAACTTTGCTGCAGCACCTTAGCATTTACTACTTTCTCAGTTCATTTTGGTCAAAAGAGTCGTTGTTTAAAATTCTCACACGTTGTTCAAATAAGAATAACCAGCAAGGAGGGATGGGATGGGGGGAAGTCCTGTAAGCAAGTTAAATCTTGCCCTGTTTTGCATTCTCAAAGAAAGATGCGTGGATGCCTCCCACAAGCGAAAAATCCAATGTTGTCTGTGATGAACACGTTCATAAAGCTCCATCTTTCACACTAGAAATTACAACTGCGAACCCACTTTTACAGGATAGGGTTTGGTTTTGCTTTTTCACAGGGATTTAAAAAATAAACTGCACCTTCCAAATAATAACCAAATCCTCTTTATGCAGATGACTGCAAAGAGGCAAAACACCACCTCCTCGCAAGGCTCCTTCCTCGCGAGCTCTTTGACTAGCGCAACAGTCTACTCCTACATGCACCTGTAGGAAGCAGAGGCTCCTGAGTGAGATTCAAAACTTGAAGATGCCTGGGTGGGAAAAAATGGAGGAACAGCACAATATACATGCTGGGAATTAGGGCTGGCAGGCGGGATGACTGCGAAACGGAGCTACCCAGGCAGGGGAGGAAAGCAGCTCCCAGGCGATCGCTGCTCGTCAAGGAGAAGAGAGACACGGGAAGCACAGCGCTCTGTTCTAGACGGGGGGAACAGACCACGAGAGCGCCGCGGACGCGCGTGGATGCTGCCGAAGCCGGCCCGGCCCCCGCTCCGGGGGCGAGGGGAGGCGGGAGCCATAAGATGGCTCCCCGGGATGGCGGCGGGGAGTGGGGGGGTCACGGCGGGGCGCCCACGGAGCTGCCGCGGGGAGCGGCACCGGCGCGGCGAGCGCTGGCCAGCGGCGAGCGGCGGCGCACCAGCATCTGGGCGACACGGGGGACAGAACCGCCGCGGGGGAAAAGGTGCGAAATGTGCCTCCAGCGTTTTCCCAAAGCATCCCTTCTGCCCTCCTCCCCCTTTTTCTTTTTCCAGATCTAAAAGCAACGGCACAGCCATCTCCCCCGCCTTCCGCCTGCCCTTTGGGATGCCATGAAACGTGGCTCGGCGCAAATAAACCACCCACCTACCCATCTATCTATACATCCATCGTCTTTTTCAAGGGATGCTTGCAAGGGAAACAAAGCCCGGGTGCCTGCATTCCTCGGGGGCAACACAAACTTGCTGCTGATTGAGGAGGGAGGAATCATTTATAAACAACAGCGGGGGCTGTGGCAGCGCCGGAGCCCGTCGGCGGAGCGGATTAGCGCCACGGAGCGCCGCGTCTCGCCCCCGTGCGCCCCGCCGGGCAGGGGCCGAGCGCATCGCAGCGACCGCGCTGCCCTCAGCCCCCGCTGCCCGCCCGTCTGCCCGGCGCGGGGCAGCCCCGGGAGCCGCATCTCCGGGCAGGTTCATCCACAATTACACAAGTGAGAGGCAAACGCAGAGCCAGCCGTGTCCTCTCCCGGCTGATATTAATGGCCCCAGGACAAGACAGACGCGCATAAATCCACTCGCACGTTGGTCACACACCGAGGGCAGCACCTTTATCAAACCCTGCCCTTCCCGGTCCCTCCTCGAACACAGCCGCTGATTCCTTTCCCATCCCAAACCTACCCCATCCTCAACCCCTTCCCTAATCCCCCCCAATCCCCGACTTTCAAATCCCTCATAAATCCTCCCCCGCCCCCTCCCTTCCCAAGCACGCCGCTGCCCTTGGTGGGCGCCCCGGCTCTTACCTTCTGGGTGCTGCTCGGGCTGCTGCTGCTGGTGCATTTTTCTCACTTTCTCCAGCGTGTGAGAGGAAAATGAAAAAAAAAAAGGGCAGAGACGCCCCCCAACCCCCCCCCGAGCCAGGTGCGCGCTGCCCCTGCGCCACCCGCT
>VWZD01013038.1:4489242-4570441 GCA_013396695.1 Sakesphorus luctuosus
CCCCCCCCCCCCTGCCGCTGCTGCTTCGCCGCTGCCAAATCCCTCAGAGTTTGGGCCAACATGACACTCACATCCGGGTGACACGGGATCTCTCCATCCCTAGCAACCCGGCTGCTGCCGCTGCCGCCGCCGCCTGCTCCTCGGTCCCCCTCCTGCCGCTGCTGCCCTGTCCCCCTCCTCCTGCCGCCGCCCGCTCCGCCTCGGTCCCCCTCCTCCTGCCGCTGCTGCCGCCGCCCGCCCGCTCGCAGTCCCCCTCCTCCTGCCGCCGCGGGGTTTAACTCCCTCACTGCTGCTGCTGCTGCCGCCGCCGCCGCCACCTGCTGCTGCCGCTCGGCCGGGCCGGGCGGGGGCGCGGAGCCGCTCTCGAACCGCCCGTAGCTCCGGCACCGCAAATAGACCCGCGCCCGCCGCCTTAACCCGCTCGCCGCCGGCTGAGCCCCCGCAGCGCCCGGACCCGCGCTCCGCCCGCAAGTGCGGGAGCAGCGCCCGAGGCACCGCCCGCAGCCGCTGCGGTCCCTGTCCCCGCGCTCCCAGCGCCGTGCGGACACCTCAAGGGGCACCTGCCCGCTCCGTCCTTGCCCGCACCTTCTGCCCTCACCTCCAGGGAAACCCCCGAGCTCCCCGCTGACCTGTTGAAATGCCGTCATTCTGACTCCAAGCTAACACCGAGATTTTCAGTTTATGCAAACAAACCATTGACTTTGAAATTGCTTAATTCAAGCGTTACTTTTCATTGCAGAACCCTCAAACATTCGTTTAGGTTCTGCCTCATTAGTATTGGGACTATCCCAGAAGTGCCGCGTGGCTGGCGGGGCCACTGGGGGCTACTGCAAAGGGGAGGACTCGGACAGCTGCATTCACTTAGGGAGAGCTTCAATCATTACAAAAGTGATTAATTAAATATAATAAGAATTATAGACATGCAAATTCAAAGCAGAAATGATGCTCCAAAACTACAGTTTGTATTCACTGCAATGAGCATTTCCCCATATTTTTAAAGAATATTGAGTGATGTTTTTGAACAAGTCACAATTAAACCCAAAGGGTCTGAACCATTATCTTTGACAAAGATGCCATTTTGTTAAGAAAACGTTTCAGCAAAATGATTTCTACAATCCCTTTCCTCTGCCACGTCTTTCATGTCCCTATTTGGTCTTTCAGCCATACTTCATCCACAACTATCTCCATCTAATTAATAATAAATAACATCTACAGGCAGTAATTAGAAGAGCAATAAAACCTTAATACTACCGATATTCTCTGGGGACCTGGTGAAGAATGTCCAACTTCCAGCTTTATAAGAAGCTCTCTGTTAGGTGAAGCTGATCCCTTTTGGCTTTACTTTTGTTAATTAAAGGATAAAAAAAATAAAAATCTAGCAGCAAGTCTGATTTGGAGAGGAGCCATCCAGAGGTAAAAACCCCACTAACACGTCTAATCTTCATTTCAGCGCTTCCTCTTTTAAAATCTTCTGACCTGATGGGCTCAGGTGTTTCAGGTTTGGTTTAATTGGGAAGGCACCACACCCTGCTCACAGGTGTCATTACAGCACACCTGTTTCCAGATTAAATAGTCTGCTACTACTTAGGTACTTGCTTTAAATGTCCACAAAAGTAACTAGGACTTCTTTTCTCGACAGTCAGATATTTAGGTGTCAAAAATGTTTGGTAGATTTTCAAAAGTGTCTAAATCAAGACTAGTTGCCTAACAACCACAGCAGGCACTGATGCAGGCACCTAATGTGCTCAGCACGCAGTACCTTGGCAAGGCTGGACTCCAGCATCCAAATAATTTTTAAAATGAAGCTTATGAAGTTAAACACTGAGGCATTATTGAGAAATTCATATATAATAAGGCCTAGATCTAACGCAAGCAAAAAGTATCCTGTAGAAAAGGGCTGCTCCCCTTGCAAATATTTTCATAAATTTCCTGGATTGTGGCCTCATCAAAGTCTATTTTCTAACCCCCAGTCTTTATAATGGATCACAGCAATATGTGCTTGGAATATGTGTTGGAATATGCTGTACACGGCCATATGTATATTGAAGCTACCAAATACTCCTCAAAACCAAACTTTGGAAGCCTGTCAATAAAACCATGATACAGAGAGGAAAAAATATTCATGGTTTGCCCAAACAAATCACATGTAGTTGTGCACATTTCAAAAGCTAATTCTCTCTTTATTGCTAGGTAAAATTATTTACTGTATTTTCAAAATCATAATTAGAGTTAAAAAAGAAAGTCCTTCTAGAAAGTTTTGAGAAAGTATTCAAGACCACTGATAGTCTTTAGTCACAGAAGTGCTAATTACTGAAGCCATCAATTCTCCTCTGAACAGCTGTTTTCCCTTCTAAAAACTTGTGTCTAATTATTTCACTAAAACTGCATCACTTTTCTGTCACTTTGATATTAGTTACTCATTCCTGAATGAAATGGCCAGCATTCTGTGGATGTTTTAGAATGTGTCCCAGCTACTATACTTAGTTATGACATTTTGAATGGAAACAACCGTTGTTCAGAGAAGAAAGAAATATGGATGTCCCCATCTGTCATACCTCTATACTACCACATTCAGTGTACTTTCCCTCTGTGTATAGAATGGTAGAGCAGGGAATAAAAACATTTAATATTATCACACATTTATGGCAGGTTTGCAACTAAATTATTATGATTTCCCTCTTGATAACATTTACTGCTTCTGAAGGATTTATTCTCTGGAAGATAAAGAGGCAGCCAAGGAAACAGCCTCTTATGGACATCATAGGAGCAGAGCCCATTAAGAATTTCAGGGTGTTGTGCAGAAGAATAAATCAAACTTCAGGCACAATGAACTTGTGGAGTAGAGCACAGCAATACTCTACAGCAGATCATTGCAGGAAGAAAGAACAAATCCAATTGCAATGCATGTGGGAGGAACTTACGTAACAAATACGTAATTTTATAAAATATGGGCAGCTCCAGAACCAGCCTAGTCCTTGACAAGGCAGGGATTCTCACTCATGCAGGTTAATCCATTATTAATTCTAATAGTCCAGCTGAAGTTATTACTATGCTAATATATACTAAACTATTGCTATCCTTATATATGGGAGGAATACTTTAATGGAAGATGGCTATGTTGCAAACAAGGACTTGCAGGATTCATTCTCATCCATGTTATATATTTCCCTTTAATTTTGTATATATTTTCAGGTGTATCCTCTTTTTCTTGTCCAAAGACTTCTATTTTCATTTTTCTCATCTGAAGTGTGGGAGAGCTGGAGTATGAGTTTGAATTTTTATCTAAAAAAAAGAGCAGGATGAAATTAAAATACGTCTGTATATTGTTTATGTCAGATCAGTGAATATCATCTTTCTGATGTCACTACGAGTAAGGGTGACTCTTTAAAGAACTTAAAATAGCACTTTGTTATTGTGGCTGTAGTTTATATAGACAAATATAAAACATGCATACTTCTGAAAACCCATTAACTGGGAACTCAAAAATAGATAAAACTATTCATAAATGGATTTTAAAATACATTAATCTACTGTAGAATAAAGATGATGAGAGGGAGACTTAATTGTCCGTGTTATTGACCTTATCCACACTTGAGATTTAACAGGTAAAAGAACTTCCAGGAGGATTGAACACTGAATTTTTATTTGTCCTTTGCAAGAATGGTCTTTTATGGGTTTGCATCATTGTTTTTTTAATTAATTTGCATGATCAAAGTATCTAATACTAAGCATAATTTTTATACTCTTCTCTCCTATTTAGTGCTTAGAAAAAACATTCAAGATACAAGAAACCTACCACACTGAGGTCTTGCCAGGTAATAATTTGCATGTAAGCTCACCAAAATTACAAATTTTTGAAAGCTGAATGCAAGTGAAGTGAGTAACACTACTTCAGTGTAGCTGGAGATTTAGCTGTACATTTTATGAAAAAAAATCTCATTGCAAGAACGTGTACAAAACCAGGGAGGGTAAGAGGGAAGGAGAAGGAGGGAGAGAAGGAGAGAAGGCAGTGGGATACACAGAGAATGCTCTTTTCAATTGTTTGGCTCAGCTACAGCCTTGAGTATGTCTCAGCTTGCCTGTGGATTAAAGGAATGGGTGATGCTCTCCAGTATTGCTTACCAACTCAACAAAAGTCCTCATTTATTTTCCCATCTTCTCTGCAGAACTTTATATAAAGGCACCCAGATAACAAGGAACAACCTGCAAGCATGAGTTTGAACTGAGCACTTTCTTATGTATGTCTGCAACTAGATTTTTCATTATCTTTATGTGCAAGTATAAACAATATAATCTGCCTTGAACATACTGAAAATCTGTTGAATTTAAAATCCAGTTGGACTTTTTCAAAACAAATTACTAAGAATGTAATGAAATGTGTTTTCCTGACTAATTAGATTCTTTGGCTTTCTGTGACTTCAATTAGGATGCTATTACTCAGCAACACAGTTTATATTCTTCCAGCAGTTCCTTCTCCTAGCTGTAGTTCTTCACTATTTTCAGTGTTTACCATATCTTTTCACTAACTTGCCTTGACTGAAAATACAGCCAATTAAAATTTACTGGATATTCTATTGTTCTTTATCTCAAAGCTTCATTTTCTAGTAGTCAAAAATCAAGAAATAATCTTTTCCTTGTTCCCCTCTGATCTACAATCATGGATTGCCTTCACATTTTCCCTCAGTGATCCCCTCTTATTAATAAATACTTCCCAACCAGTGTGTTATCCACCTCCCAGAGCTCTTACATGCCCACACCAGTCACAGTCATTTGGGACCAAGTGATTTGGCTTTGGTGGGCACCAGACTGGGTTTCTAGCCAGAAATTATTTCCAACTATATTACTGTGCTAGCAAGGTGAATTGAAGTGGTGACAGCAGGACTACATCACCTTAAATTTAGAGTATCCATATTTAGGATAGAAAATATTTAAACTGTTGACTGCAGGGACACATTTCAAACTGTCATTTAAGTAGATTCAAAATTTTCTCTCAAGAGTTTCATCTCTATTTTTAGTGCTCGGTAGAATGATGATTTCACAGATGGGCAACATAGCCAGCTACCAAAAAAATTCCACTACACATAATTGTGCTTGAAAATGTCACAGTGAAATGGATGGATGACTCACAGTATCAGCACATGTGCCTCATGCAAACAAATAACTTTTATAAATACAAGCCACACTCCAGTTTCTGCAGAATGTTCTGCTGGTGGCTTGTGACGGAGTTTCAAAACCCCGCACTGGAGGCTGGAAGACGACTAAAAACTGCACAGACTTTAGACAAGCAAACACAGTTGTGTGGGGGCTCTCCCACGGCGACTGCGGGAGAAAGAGCCAGAGGGGGCGGCCGGTCCGACAGTGCCAAGTGGGAATTCCATCCCCAGGAGCTTCTCCCACCACACCCCACGGGATCTGCCCCGGGCACTGCCTCCAAGGGGAGCCCAGCCTAAGTGAAAATACGCCCCTGGGCAAGAGTCCTTGCTCTTCCTACAGAAGCCCTTTGATTTCTCCTGTAAAGCCCAAATGTATCCTCTCAAATGTAAACTCACTTTTAAACCAACTTTTTCTGCTGTGCCATCTGGGAAGTAATTTTGCCAGAACAAGTAAAATTCATTAACTCTGTACTAAATATTAACAAACTGGCAGAGATAGTAGGGAATATGTAAAAATTAATGGGGTTTTACATGTAGCAGAGTACAGAGAAGTCACGTTCTCAGGTTAGTGATCAAATTCTTCAGTTACTAAACATAACACACTACCTGGGGTTCAAAAAAATGTTTCTCTCTTGAAAGATTCAGGGAACTTGAATTGAGCAAATTTCTGTGTAGAACCTTTCCCAAACAGATTTTTAAAATTACTACATTCCTTGTCATAAGCAGTTCTTGAAGAAGATTACAGCTGCACAGTTGGGCTCACCAAGGTCAAGAAATGTCCTACTTCGTTCTGGGGCTGTATCATGACACAGTTTCACATGATCCATTCTTGCTTTTATAGGAACATGCACTACTTCAGTGTGTGAGATAGCCTACACTCACAGCAAGAGACTGAAGGTAAATATCTAATCTTTTCAACCAATTAATTAATTAATGTTTTCAGCCACGGATATGACGCAAAATGTATTCCAAAGATATTTTGTTGGAAGACAATTTTTTACTGCAGCCAAAGCATGCAGGATTTGCCCTTACCTGTCTCACAATAAGTAGGTCTTGCAGGAGGCACAAACTACTTTTAGAGTAAGGGGGAGCTAACAAGTGTAAGAAGAAAGCTTTCTCCCTGTGCTAATTGGTACCTACTGGAGAAAATGTAGTCATGTCTCTTTGTTGGTGCAGGCACCCCACACTGAAACAGGAGCCACAGACAACAAGAAAATCACAGGCCTATAGAACGAGAGAAGAGTGACAGTAACTGCATTAGAGAGTGGGGAAAACAAGTATAAACTCCTACTGAAGTGAAACACAAGTCTAAACACAAGTTTAAGGTAATTTTTCTTTAAAATCTGGCATTCTTACAAGTAGATCCAATGAGCTGCACTACTCACAGAAGTAAAGGATTGCAACTAAGTAATTTAGGAAGTGTGGTATAATCTCAACATAAATGATATGACCAGAGTTCTTAAAGTGCCTCACTAGGTAGAACAGGGACTATCACATGAAGATCCCATCTTTGGCTTTAACATTAACACCTTGTATAAATGTTCAGCCTTTGTTTTTATGAGTATCTACACACATGTAGGAGTTGTATATTATTCAAAAATTCCTTTGCCTGTCTCTCTGAATGTAGGATATCCAGATTTCTACCCTACTAAGAATTTTTCTTCCTGGTTTTATGGTGACATTCAACAAAACACAGAACCATGTTAGGTCAAACCTCTGCAATGATGCTTTCACTGGAGTTCAAAGAGTTTGAAAGGACAAAAGCATAAAAAAGGAAGCAAAGTAAATATCCTTTCATATCATAAGACTTTACTGTGTAGCTCCTGACAACTCAATGACCAGCTTAACAGACTGGGGAACCAAATCCCTATAGAAAAGTGCTGAGGGATCACACCAGTAGTAGACAAGGCAACAGAGGAGCTTTCAATCAGCAACAGAGAAGATTCAAATAACAAAGTTCCTTTAGGACACAACAGATTCCCTCTTTATGCTTTTCAGCAAGCAGGTGCAATTATCAAAAGGTGCTTGTGAAATATGCCTTGTTACTTAGAGGGTTTGGGGATTGGGGTTTTTTCATCAGAGACACCACAGCCCAAGCACATCAAATGAGGATGTGCTGTGATGTGTTTAATTTAATGGAAATATTCCAGTTTTGCATCATATTAATATTTCTAAAACAACTAACAAATGCTGCCACACTTTTGCCTTCTTCTGCGTGCCCTTGAAGCTAATTGAAAATCAGTGAGTGCAGCCAAATCTCAATATTTTATAATCACCTGCCTCACACAGTTGGCTTGTTGATGCAGTTCACTTACAGCTTTGAACTTGAGTGTAAAGCTGCTTTCAGTGACTGTGGAACTGGTGTCCCAAAGTAGGGTGTCATTTCCCAACGAATGGGGGTATCCCAATATGGGTATTGCCTTGAGACAGCTGACAGACTTGTCAACATTCTCTGCAATTTAAACACAATAAAGATCTATTCTGCAAGCAAAATAAAACTTAGGTTCAAGTGGATTATGTCTTGGGGCTTTTCCAGCTTGTTACCATAGAGCAATTCTCCAAGCATTCCCCTATGCAGAAAGCCAGCCATGAAAGCATTGGCCACTAATATCATCAGTCATTTAATATGCATGCTGCTTGGGTTTGTTTGTTTGCTTTGTTTGTTTTGTGGGTTTTTTCTCCCCAGGGTCTTTATTTCCTGTGAAATAAAGGGATTATTCCTGAAAATGACTCTCACTAGATTTGGTAAGATTTTTATCCATTTCTATGTCTGAAAGGTTTGCATCATCAAATAAGAAACTAGAGATTATGGCTATGAAAATATGTAAATAAAAGCAAAGAGACAGATGCTGAAGCCATAAAAATTACTAAGGCATAATCTGTGTTTGCTGTTCCATATAAATACATGGTAAAAAAAACCCCACACACAAACAAACCCAACAACACAGAGTACAATCTCAACATTTATTTCCAGCTTCTAGCTGATTGAGTAGATGAGGATTTTTTTGATTTGTTCTCTACAAAGGTCAGTGATTGAGCTTATTTATGGGCATATTTTAATTCTCTAAAGATACAGATTGCTTCCTCTTGTCTCATACTGAATTTGGAAAATTATAAACAAATCAAATGGTGAATTTCACTTAGAAGTTCAATTTAGATTAAGTTGATTTAGGTTTAAGGGCTCTGCATAGCTGTGCACATTTTGACCTACTTTGTATAAAATACAGTGCGTAAAATAACACTTGATGAGAGAGGAATCATTTTAATATGTCCCCTCAGAGCTAATAGAGGTACCTCGCAATATAAAGCACATTTGAGTACCCCATGAATACAAAACCTCATTTAGAGTCACACAATGTAGTCACATTACAACCACACTTTGTATCTTATACAGTCTCCCATAAATTACAGCAAAAATATGTTTAAAAATTGAAACAAAGTTGAAAGAGAAAAACATCATTATTTTAAAAATCCTAGCAAAGACTTTCTCTCAGCTATCAGTGGTTTTGAAATTTTGATGTCTCAGGACCCTCAGAACTGCAAATGATCATGACCTTTGCCAAGGATATCCCTGGCTAAGGATACAGTTTCTTACCATCTTGTAGTCAGGCATATACTTGAAGAGTCTCCAAGGTAAATTAAAGAGTGTCAGATATTAGACTCACCTCTAAGTGTAGTCCTGGATTGACACAATGTAAAGACATCTGCGAAGTACCTCTCCATCAGTGGAATCAGCTCTCCTTAGAGCAGTTCTAATTGAAGTACAAGTTGTATTTGGAAGTTTTCTTCCAGAGTGGAAAGGAGAAAGAAGAGCTCAAATATTTCAGGTAGTTTTGACAACAAGGGGGAGGGGAAAAGGACTGCTCATCTTTTATTACTTTTAGTATCAAAGAAAGGTGGCTAATGCTGCCTGTAGTCCTGAGCAGTGTCTCACCTGGGAGTGCAGGTGCTGCGGTGCACACAACACCCCCCCCACACTCTCTCCGTTCAGGGAGTAGCGCACTGCAGTGAGGGGGTAACTGTTCCTTCTTTGTGGCAGTGAAGGATGGGGCTGTGGTGCCTGGGAGGGAGAGCTCCAGAACTCTGGAGAGAGCAAATGGAACAGGGACTTCAAAAGAGGGTGGCTGTGAGCCTGTTTTTTAGAATAATAAGCTGTTAGACTACTTAGAAAATAGGGGGAATCAAGCTATATAAAACCAAATGGAATATTTCTTCATTGGGTTGGATTTTTGTCAAGAGTCTACACTGTAAACACAAGTGAATTATTCTTTTTCCCCATCCTTCAAATCTAAGTTTGTTTTCAGATACAGTATTACAATGTTACAACTTCTTCAGAAACACTAGTTAAATGATATTCAGGTATGAAGGTTGGGATTGGTGTATATAGAAAATGGATTTGATCTTGCCCCTGGTGGAGGGGTGCCCACTGTAAAACCAGATTCCATGTTTCCCAAGTGCATTAGCTGATACACTCTGCAGAAGGACTTTTTTTGGCTTCCTAGAAATTCAGCACATTATCAGAAAAACGCAGCAATTTAAGTTTATTTTTCACCTCTGCCTAAGCATCCTTTTTGGCAAGCAGAATCTGTATCTTCAGTCTGTGCCTGTTGCATCACCAAGCACCACCTTCTCTGCTGTGCAAATGAGCCAGCAATGCAGCAGCGGCCTGGGGGCAAAGGCTGACTCAGAACCACTGAAGCTAAACATCAATGCTTCCCCTAAATAGGCAGACACTTCAATATCATTGACTTCCATGAGATCTGGTATTTCTTTCAATCCAGCCACATCCAGTGCTAAATAACAAACAAACCAGGAGGTGGGGCAAGGAAGGGAGGACAAGGGATTGCAAGAGCATGAGAAAGATCAGCTATTCTAGGCATAAAAGAAGGATAAGACTGATGTGGATGACTAAGAGCTCTTGAGGAAAAATAGAAGGTATATGACATATGTAAGAACATGAAATCTGAAGAGGATTAAGAGAATTATGAACTGGAACTGAAAGGCTGTAAAAAAACCCCAAACCCAACAACAGCACCATGTAAGGCTGCCAGAACTGACAAAGTGAGGAGATTGAAAAGAAAAACAGTAAAAGATCTCAAAATATTTAAGTGATGTGAAGATCAACAAGGAGTTAGCTACTGACCTGTTAACAGAACCTGTGCATGAGAGGACTTAACAAAACAACAGGATAAAGCCAGAAATGTAAATGCCCACTTCTGTGCAATATCCATGCAGTAAATTGAAATGCCAGAAAAAAGAACAGAGCTACCAGAGGAGAACACTATATAAAAAAGATTTTAAGACCAAAAATATAAGCTATAACCTTTGTGCCACCTAGAATAACAAATAACACGGGGAAGCTGTGAGGCTACATTATTTGTGACAAATACACCTGAAAGAAAATTTCAAACAACAGTGACCCTTTAGCAGTGATTTTGCAGAAAGAGCTCAAGATGAACACAAAAAATAACTGAATGTTACTCCAGCCTTCTGAGAGAGCCAGGAAAGCAGAGATGACTCATTATAACCCAAGTGTCCAGACTGATCCTACTGATATTAAAGCATAAGATCAGTAACCAGGTATAGCATCAGGAAGAAATAAAAAATGTTTCATTGCAATCCACACTGGGACAACCTTTGCAAATATAGGATGGTTCAAACTTCATTTTTCAAATTTATTTTGAAGAAAAGAAAAATCAATCTGAGAAAACAGTTTGCAATCTCCCCCTCACTTCNAGAACCCATGGAGAGCAGCAGGACCCATAACCTCAGCCGAAATCTTAGTGAAATCTGATGGCAGATCTGAAAGAAGGGCTGTTTCAGGATCAGTCATGAGCCCTTTTTCAGCATAACAAAACAACCTCAAACCTGAAAGATCTTCACATCAGGGCATTTACCTTATATTCTCTTTGCTTTTTACATGAAAGGTCATCAGGTCCATCCTGCATCTGATCACTGGCCTTACATTTATCAACATGAAGGAAGGAACTCACTGACCCTCTTAGATTCACAAGATATTAACAAATAAAATTGAAGAATGTAAGTTTTTTTATAACTGAACATCAGTTTAATTAAACCTTTTACATATCAAGTAAGTTTAGTCAACCAGAGAAAAAGAGAAAAGGTACTGCCTCTTTGGCTTCCCCACACCTAAACATGCAGTAACATTGTTCAGTTTCTCTGATTAATTAATACATTTTCTGACCTGAAGAGGTTGTTGAGCCTAAGAACTGCCAAAATAGGCTGAAAAATACATTTTGTCCAACTATTCTTTTCATCAGATTCAGAATACTTCTGCACAGATTTTGTACACTAAATAAACTCACCACTATGCAACTTCCATTGCTTTTTTTCTGTAGCTACTTGACTTTCTGAATGCACATTCAAACAACTTGGTGGGGTTTCACCTTTATGCCATTGAATGCTGCTTGATATAAGTCTCTGGACATGCTTCTTACCTCCTGACTGCCCTTCCCCAACACCCCACACTGCCCCGTGTTTCAGGCTGTGCCAAAGCCACTATGGATGCTCTGTTGATGACATTACATTAAAGAGATCCATGCCAAAACTCTCTGGCCACCACCACCATCCCTGCTGATGTCAGCATAGCTGTAAGAACAAGGCTAGTTAGCTAATTGCTTTACAGAGCAATCACAGGCAAGGCAGAACTTGGAGCCAAGTGTTTTGCAGGAGCAAGCAGGCAAAACGCCCTGGAAGGCACCAATTCCATCGGGCCAGAATTCACCCTTGCAGTGACAGCACAAAGGTTTCTGTGTGTGCTTCTGAAACAAGGAACAAGGTTTCTGGAGGTTTGCATCCCATCTGAACACAACAATAATTGTCTATATTAGGCTGGATGTTGACTGCCATCAATCTGATCATTCATGGGCACCCCAAACCAGTAGCTTTCATTGTTTTAAATTGATTTTATCAACATGAGGAAAGGTTATTCACTTAGGATAAATTCATGGAATGACTGAAACCAGAGGGAGCTCTGCTGCTAATTTATATAGTGTTAGGACTGAACTATCTGCTGCAGGAAGTATTCCAGCAAGGTAACAAAGATTAAATGAAAGAGAACTCACTGATGTGAAACAGCAAGTCAGTGACAGTGCAGTGAACAAGGAGGCAGAATTCAGATTCATGTTTTTAATAGTCTTATTTATACCAAAGAACATGTTCCATAAGGTTTGCTGTGAAAGATTCTACACAATATAAAATACACCTTGATCCTATGGTTTACAATAGAATCATTCCTAAAAGTAGTTATAAATAAAATAAACCATGTAAAAACTTATTATCTAAAGAAATTTAAATGGCACATTTCAATTACTTTTTCAAGTGAAAAGGGAAGGACAAAGGTAAATACCTCTATAACATTAAAAGTGGGAAATTATGGAGCGCTAATGAAGTAAAGTACAGTAATTAAAAGACAACAAAATGGGCATGGAAGTAGAATAAGATTTGTAAAGATAAACCAACAACTATTCAGGAAAGTACATTGTGTTGAATAACATATTTTTTAATGGAAAAACAGTTCTTCAAATCATGGTACTTTGACAGGGAAGTTGCAGCCAGGAGAAACATTAGGGCTTAGTTTTAATCATCATCTACTATTTAGTATGGAGAATAAAGTATTAAAGTAGTAGTTCTCTGGAGGTCTACAGAGAAATCTGAGACTAGCATATTTATTTTAAAAAGTTTCCTCAACAATGTATTTCCTTTTTCTCTTTTAATAGCATAAAGACTTTACTCACAATCCAGGATGATATATTTACTTTAAGCAGTACTAAAATCAATATTTTATTATATTTTGTTGCTGCATCTGCAACAAAGAAAGAATTAATGTGGCCATTCCAGAGAAGTCCTCAAGTGTCTTTTACTTCTTTTATATTTAAAAATGCAGGGCAGTACTTTGATAAACCAGAATTCTCTCTCAAAGGGCCATTCTGAATCAGTGATTAACCCATGAGGGTTTTGAGTCCTCCTGAAGATTGATTTGCTTTTGCAAATTATTAATAACAAGCAAAATTGTTTGTTTTAACTTGCCATCATGTGACTTCTAAATAAACCACAATAAACCTTTAAGTAGTAATAGAACCTATCACCCAACTTGCACTCCTGTGTGCAGAAATTCCAGTGCCTCAAAATCATCCTCTGTTCGCTCACCACTGAATGAAGCACTTCAAGAGAAGTCGTGTTCAAATTCTTACTGCAGCCAAGTTAATTCTTACCAAAAAAGTAAGTAATTTGAAGTCATTCATTAAGTAAGTAATATTTTAAGTAATTCTCCACTGCTACAGGGTTTTCTTTTAAGAAATAAAGCTTAATTATTTAGAAAACATTTTTATTTCTCAATGACATATGCTTGTGGTTTCATGAAGAGAACAATACAGCCCCAGATATTATTTTTAAATATTCCAAGGACACATCTCCCAGCTTGGAAGGAGAACTCAATACTAAAATTCAGCTTGACGGAAAGAAAGGTGAATTGTGCCAAATCTGAACAGTGAAAATGGAAGGACCAAAGTAATTATATGTCTGTCAGCCTGACAGAGATCCTGGGCAAAATAATAAAAAAGCCAGCACTGGAATTTTTAAGCAATAGTAAGTAAGGAAGGTAATATAATACATACAAGTTGGCATAGGACAATGGAAAATAAATCTTTCAGACCACCTTGACCCTTTTTTCCTTTTGACACTGAGAAATGTTTTCATAAAATAACCTCATTAATACATTATATTTAGATTTCTTTATGGTTTTGACATGACCTTTTGATAGCTAAAAGAGGATGATATCAGTGTGTTATACAATGTATGAAGCATTTTCTGATGCGCCTTACGAAGGAAGTGTCAACTGGGCCTGCAAAGGACTTTGCACCATGGAATCTTTTCCTAAAGGCTCAGTTCTCTTTCAGTCATAGCTGTTGGACATGCTACAATGATTCATTCAGAAAATTACATAGATCAAAATAGACAGTCACAATAGTCTCTAATGGGCTTAAAATCTACAGCTCTATCCTTTATGTACTGTCATGTGGAATCACTGTTCAGTGATGATCATTCTTTTAACATCTTTCCAAGGCACAAATTAATGGTTCAGGTATCACACGTTCAGATGCTGTTACTGGAGACAGGAAAGACTATTAGTGGGTAGGTAGGATTGTGTCATTTTTAGAAAAGGAACTGAAATTTCTTCTTTGAACTGAACATTAATTTCTTTGGTTTGTATTTTGAGCTTCAGAAAATAAATAAACTTAGTAATGTCACCAATTAAGAAGAAAAATCAGGAAAAATTAAGAGATCAGTATAGGAAATGTAGCAAGTCTGATAGATCCTCCTTTGCATTGTATTAATGCATTAGTATCTCAAGAGAAATGTTATGTTTCATTACAGGAAGACATATTTATCTTCTAGAAAGCACAAGTCCTAGATCTCTTATAGAAAGTATTCAAAAACATCCAGAGAAAAAAGGAAGTCAGTTCTTGAACAGAGCTCCCCCTAGAAAGATGAAATAGAATTTTTCTCCTTTACATTGAACCATTTCATTTCAGCTGAGCAATCAACTGTTTGCCTCAGTCTGTGAGACTCTGGTACACCAACAGATTCCTATTACAAAAGACAAGCATGTAAGACAACATGAGGAACTCCCCAAAGTAATTTAGACCTGCCCACAGAAGCTCCCGGTGTAACTCAGGGCACACTGTCTTGGGCTGACAGCGTTTCATTCAGCTCAGCTGGGGGAAGTACAAGAGCTACAAAGCATTAGAGGCAAGAAGCAAGAGAATTATCAGCATTAGCATAAACAAGCCCAACCTCAAGTGACAAAATACCTATGTCTGTGTGCTCTGTTATGTTAAAGCAACTTTGCATTTGTGAAAAGGTAATAAGAGCTTTGCTGTGGGAAGGTATTTCTCTCATGTTGAATTCCCATTGTTGAAGGGGTTTCCATCTCAAAGGCAGAGACCTTCTTCAGAGCACCCTCTGATCCTTCAGTTGGGTGAGCTTTCCTCCTCCACAGGTTGGCAGCATGTCACAAAATCCTTTTGACTTCGGTAGGTTTGCGGGTTTTGTACTTTACTCATGAATGATTTATTTACAGAGTACCTACACTGCATTGTACTTTATTTACTCTGTCTTCTCTCTCTTTTTTTTTTTTTAATTACCTTCTCTAAAGTTCTCCTGGGTTTACTGTGATTGCCTAATTCATCTGGGGCAGGTGCCTCAGAAGTAATTTGTTCCCAGCTCTGGAAGTCAGAATATGAACTGGGTTTTTGCAGGCGCCTGCAGGCAAAGGTGTGGCTCGTGGCTTTGCTGGAGACTCTGTGTCAGCAGTTCAGAGGCAGCAGGATCTACAATTTAAAAATGCACTGAAAGAGAGGGAAAGATGTCATATGACAGTGAGCTGGGACATCCTCCTCTCGTGTGTAAATCAGCCACTTCGCTCCCAGTGCTGAAGATACAAACTAAAACATCTGTGCACATTAATGCTGAGCCAAGTTAAATTGATTTTAAAAACATCACACAGTATGTGTTTATTACACCTACTGTACTTTTCTTAATGTTAAAATCCAATTTTCATCAAAATTATGAACACACATTGACTGCAAAACTGACTAGAAACAGATTCTTCATATATAACTATGACATGTGTTTAATTCCTTTTACTCCTGAAACAATCACAATAATAGTGATTTCCCAAAAGTAGCGAATTGTTGGTTTGTGTTCACGCTTTTTTCCTGTTCCCAAAACAGCTGTAATGCTACTTCATCTGCTACTGCCTACTCTCATTTCCAAACTCACATTTTAGTGGTCACAGCACTATACCTTTGCAGAGGAAATAAAAGATGTTTTCCTGAAGGCATCTTTTAGAAAAAGCTTTTTGCTGCACAAATTCAAGAAAAATCTGAGGAAAAAAGAAGCAACCATTGAGCTTCCCATCATTTTTTCATAAATGTTATTTAGTACTGGAAAAGTGAAGTAATAAAACCTTAGAAATAGGCCTAGACAGAAAGCACTTAAATATGTACAGGAATAATAAAATGTGCCTAAACTATTCCATTAGTACCTTAAGAGTCTCTTTCTGGTAACTTTACACACCATGAACACTCCTTTCTCCAAAAAATACTTTCCTATATGTTAGAGAGTCAATCAGTGTGAAAAGGGTTAACAAAGTGGATGCCAAATAGGGATGATCAGTCTACTATGCCTTTAATTTTAGAATTGCTGTGGCTGTATTTTCCTCTTTCAAACACAGGAATGTCCCACCGAGCAACCTCTGTCATCTAGATACATCTTCAGCTCTTTCCCACTGACAGCAGTTATGTAAATCTGGGAATTAACCCAAAATTGCAGGTTTTAAATTCTCCATCATCTCTTAATTAGTATCTATTATATCTAATAATTTTGGAGTATTATTAAAATAGATGTTGTCTGTGTGTTTTCCGTTATCTTTTTCTACTCTTTCTCAAACTAAACAAGATTCTCATTCAGTTTTTGTGTATCTGACAATATTGAGTGTAAAGGAGTGTGAAGGAGAAAATAATCCATGTTATACCCAAATCTCAGCACAAAAATGTCTCACAGATAAAGGCACAGAGATGAGTGAACTTTTGTTAGCTATTAAATGGTTTCAGAAAAGTTAAATAACTCTATTTTTCCTGCCTCTCAACTCCTCTCTAGTCATTGTGGTTGTTTTTCAGGTCATTCCTCAAAATGCATTCACAACAGCAGGTACAACTGGCACCTCAGTGTGTGTGTGTGTGTGATTCTGATGTTTAGTTACCACGAGGAAATTCTTTCTTCCATTTGGTTCTCTGAACGTTGCTCCATGTCCAGAAAAGAGAAACTTTTATTGAAGAAACTAAACGTTCTTCCTTAGCACAGCTTGTACCAGGTTTTATCTGGACAAGGAGTTCATGAGAAACTTGTGAGTAACTTTGACATCAGTGAGGCCAGTCTGAGAATTGGCCATTTTCACTTGTCCTAATTCTGAACTGAGTTAAGAACTGGGCTTAAAATCCCAACAGACATTTGACTTGGAGCTCACCCTGCACATTAGTCTGGAATGGAAATACAATGTGGAAAGCTGTGCAGAAGTCCTAAGAATTAAGCTTTTCTTAACTATCTTAGAGGAATGCCTCAGAAGGTTCCCTGAGATGTTTTTTGAGCTCATCTGATGAAATTATTGTCTGGCCTGAATAAAGCTGCTGTTCATAATCAAGAAAATGAAAAACTCTTGAAGAATTTTATTTTCCAGGAGACTGACACTCACTTCAGCAGGAAAGTGACCAAAAACCATCACAATGAACAATGGCACTGAAAGGTTCACTGTGTGTAAGAAATAAATGTATAAAATAATCCTTCTTTGTTATTGGCTGCTCAGAGATTACATTTGTGTGTCCAGCCATCAACATACACTAGCAAAGCAAAGTTCCACAGAGAAAAGAAACAGATGTTTGTCAGCTGGGATTTGTAAGTTACTGAATGGCTTGAACGGCATTGTCAAAATACATTTCCACTCTTATGGCCCAGGAGCATAAGAGTGACTTGAAAGCTGAGCCATCACATTCTGTTGGATTTTCAGTCAGAATACTATAAAATGGGTATAAAAGATAAAACCAGGGGTTAAACCTTTACATTTTCTCAAACATGAAGCACTAAGCATTTTATATTAAAGTATGGCAGCATTAGGAAACTGATATGGGTTTATTCCCTTAAAGTGGAGCCAAAAAAATCCACACTACTGGTATGAACACAACACAGCATTCCAAACTGCTTTGCACATTGCACACAGTGCACAGCATGACGGGGGATCTGATAGTCCTAAGAGCAGACAAGGCCAGCAAAGAATTTATTAAATGACCTTCTAAACATAAAAATGAGAGGGATTATATTTCAGAAGGCAAATAGTTGTGTGAAGACTTATCTCTATAAAATTACTAAATTACCTTCACCTGCCTGCATCATCTGAGAAGGAGGTGTGGCTGTAAATACATGAGCTGCCACGACATTACAAGGCTTTATGCAGGGAAAGAACAATAACCAAGGTTGGGTTTGAAAGTGAAGCAAATATGAGTCTGATTCTTATAAACCAGAAAAAGATCCTGAAAACAAATTATGCCATGCAACTGTATTTAACTTGTGAACACTTGAGATAACACTCACGTATTTAATTTCAAGCTACAAGAACAAATACATAGATTGTTTCTCACTTATCAAATATATACTTGTAAAAATTAAATGCTCTGAACAATAAGGATCCTTTTTCTGTTGTTTTTCACTGAAATCCATGGGGAGAAGAACAGGATGGCTTTTCCTTGGAAGAAATGCCTCTAAACAAGGATACCAGGTCTTCACTGGAGAGACAGAAGAGTTTCAAACCTGATTGCCACTGGTTGCCCCCATTCCTTCACAAGCACATCTCAGTCCCATCCCAGTGCGGAAACAGTGGGCTGACCTACAGGATCCTTCCCTCACTAAACTGCAATTCTGTGCTCCCTGCAGTGATGATGAGAGAGCTAATTTATGAATGGCTGGGTCACAAGAGAATTAATGTACCACAGCAATGGAGCACAATATGCAGATCGGAGACGGAGGAAGAATGTGGAGCTCAGCAAATCACTTCTTTCTCATATAAGCTGATGCTCAGCTTAGAGGAAAACCATCCTAATGATGCAGCTGATGTCTTGTTAGAAAACATCTGAACTGTGACCAATTTTTCTTGACAAGAATTTTTATTCTGTATAAAAATGAGATGCTTAGTCATATGGAAAATAAAGACTAAATCAGTGATGTAATTTCATTGAATGATGGAATTTCAAAAAGGTAGGATTTTTCTTTTATTATAAAGAAAATCTTTTAACAAGTCTATTGAACCAGCCATTAATAAGCTTCTTTCCCATCAGCATCATAAGAGATGTGAGAGCACAGTGCCTGAGGATAAACAAGGATATAAAACCTTTTCTTACTGTTTTAAAATTCAAAGTTCCCATGTCCCCGCATAAGGCTGGATGTGTATGTTCACATACAAATAAGAGTGACAAGCAACAAATATCCTTGACAATTTTTAGCCTCTTGCTGCACACAAACCACGGGCAAATACAGAAGGAAATGTAATGTGTCAGACATCAACACACTTGTTTCTCCCCGCAAGATACATGCTAGTTCTCCATAGGGAAATCTGCAGGAAAGGAATTCTCAGAATAGAATGCCAGGCTTGCTGATGATTTGATGCATACATTTAAGTGAGGGGTGAGGGGTGGGGGGGAAGTGAAATGAGCTAAATTAGTTAGGACAAGTTTGAAGAGCCCTGAGGCTGGTGAGCCCCAAGACAGGGGGCAGATGAAGGGACTGCTGCCTTCCACAGGTCTCTGCCATAGTCCCTCTGAAAATGGATTTGTACTTTTACCTTCACATCCAGTGACACGGAGGCTGCCAGGGCAAGGTCACTGTGCAGAGGTGGCTGAGAGCACATGACACACCTGTCTGGCTCTTTGCAGAGCACTTCCTTCCATGGCTGTCTGGCTAAGCCACCCACAGGTGTCTGTAGGAAGCAACCCGGATTTATGTGTTACCATATTTACCAGAATGTCCTATTGTCAAATGTTGCCTCTGTGTGCAGAGATGAAAAACTGTGTCACTTCTTGAGGAGAATATATATATTTGGTTTTCTAAAGCTTTCTGCTTGCCTTAACACATTGGACTTCCCATAAGCTATTTGGGAATGTGGTACAAGGGACAAAAATCTAGAATTTATTACACTTAAGCTGCTGGTTTTTTAAGTTTTCTTAAAAGTTTACTAGACACTCAACAAATCAGTATTTTTTATACTTCAGCTCATATCTGTGTCTCAAAGAGCACTCATAATGAAATCAGAATGCTTAACATTCAATTCTTACTACTCATTGCATAACTTGGGTTGTACACTCAAGAAAATACGTGTATCTGTCTCCTGTACCTATTTAACCCAAGAGTCACTGAGATCATCATATACCTGTTCTGGAGGTGCTGCTTAACTGCAGTTACACAGCTCTGCCAAGGGCTCTTCATGAATTCTTTATGTCACACTGCAAACCAAGAGTCCAGAAAAGCAGTCAAAAAACCCCACATCTAGATTTTATTATCTTTGCCACCCTGCTCAGCAGGCTCCTAACCAGTAAACCTTTGCACTTTGTCTTCTTCTAAACATTTCAAAATGTTTTACAAAAATGAAGGGACTAAGCTTCTAATCCTCCTTTGTAATATAAATCAAAACCACTGCATTATAAGTGGAGATAAGATGAGGCATTGAGAGATAAAACAAGTTTTATTGCTATCACAGGTGTGGGGTAAGAATAAATGCCCAAAACTTCTGCCTTTACTTCATCTACTGTGATCTGCCCCAGGGTACAACGATGATAAAGTACAGTGGAGGTTAAATGGATCTTTTCCCATAAATTTTCTTTCATGCATATGCTTTATGACCAGCAGAATGTAGTCAAAAAAGAGCCCAGAAATACAGAGAGCTGTTTTAACTGAAGAGTGAGACATAATCCAGAGAAGGCTGTTATCATCTGTTTTGCAATTCTGATTCTCAGAAGTTTCTCGTGGTGATGTTTTACTCCTTTAATCAAACCTGACTCAGAGAATAATGATATCAATATCACCCCCACTGCTGCTGCTCTCACTAAGAGCATTGTCCCTCAAAAGACTACTAATGAATAACTGGTGGTAGCTGTCAGCTCAAGAAATCAAGTGTTACACACTTGTAGAGGTAATGTGTCTGTGTGCCTTCTTTAGGTAGCGAAATCTTGAAAGACAGAGTGGAGTTAGAGAGAGAATGATCTAGAGAGTTTGTGCCATTTCTCATGGGAAGCATCTTGCAGCTCCCCAGGGCAGCCACATCTGCGGAGACCATTCCAGGAACTCCCCAAACCATACCTGCTCCAGAGGACCTGAGAAGTAGGAGCAAGGCCCATGATATAATGTTGTCACATGTGAAAAGCAAAAAAAAAGAAAAAGAGAGCAAAGGTAGGAATAATACACAGTAATCTCTGTGAATCAACATCATTTCCATACAGTAAAGCAAAGGAAAAGTGGGATGATTTCAGACAAAGCAGGAGAACTTTTGAGTCATATCCATTTTTATTCAAATATCATAGTAAAGAATGAGAGAAACACAGATCTCATACTGACAGGGAAGCATAAGAGATTAAATGAAAGCCTGTACCCTAACTGCTGACAGCAATGAGTTAATCTGTTTCTGGTATAACACATTTGAAGGATCTTCCTTCAGTGATCCTTCCAGAGCTATTAACCTCCTTCTGGGCAGGTCTAGGCACCCAGTGGTTTGGAAGTTGATTGAGTGAGATTCACAATAGAAAGGACAATGATTTCACCACTAATCTTTCTTGTAATAGACTAGATTCATAGAACAGTATCAGCTGAAAAGTACCCCGAAGTCACCTGGTTCAATCCTCTGCTCAGAGCAGAACCATTTTAGATCAGGTTGCTCATGGCCTTGCACAGTCAAGTCTTCTCCATGCCCAAAGATGAAGATTTCATTTCCTCAATGGGGAAATGGGGCTGAGCTTCATGAAGCTCATGTCAGTGGATGTTTGTAGGCTGTTAACATCCCTCTGCACAGGCACCTTGGTTTAGCTTTTTAAACATATGCATACCACTTTTACTTTGTTCAAATAAACACAGTGTTAATCTCAGTCACCATGGGAAGATGTATGGTGGAGCTAAAGGGATTATAGTTCCCTCTTCTTTAGCATTACCTGGTCACATGGCCCAGGGAGAGCCACACAGCCACCCACATGCTAATTGCTTCTGACTGGAATCAGGCAGAGGAGATTCTCGGAGACAAATCCTTGTCTAGTATAAAATACCAGGGCATATTCAAGATGAAACAACTTCTGCCATTTTAGAAAAGCTAGAGATTTAATCCAAAAAGGGTCTTGAAAATTTGTTTCTGCTGTCACTGAAATCAAAGGGAAACTCCACAGCATGGTTACTTCCATTGCTGCAACACCAGGTCCACGTAGATAGGGAATGGGCACTTCAGTATGGATTCATAGCTAGTGCATACATTATTTGTGCTGTGGTAATGTCAGAAATGTTTGGGGCAGCATCCATGCACACAGAAATGCAGACATCCTGCTTCAAATGACTTACAGTCTAAAATATTAATGCCTACATTATCAACTGACACTTGACTATGAGCTGAGTTTTCTCACTCTTTAAGCCTTCACTCTTTTCCCCTTTACAGGACAAAATGCCCTGTTTCTTCCACCTCAGAGGACACTGACCTTACCCAACCAGTGCACACAAAATTAGGTGTCATTAGAAGGAGTGATCTCAGGGGTCAAAGTTGATGGCAGTGCTGGAATGGCAATGAAGTATCAACCGTCTCACTGACAGTCTTTTTCCTTCTCAAATCCTAAACTTTTCCACACCTCTCAAAAGAAGAAGGTAGCCCCCAGAGAGGAGTCCTTCCATCCCACTGAACAACTCACTTAACTGCACAACTTCTAAGCCATAAACCACTTGAGTAATCCCACTGCTCAGCACGGGATAAAAGGAGAAAATAGCATTAAAGATTTAAAGTAAAGAACACGGCAAACTCAAATGATAGCTGTGCCATTCACGTCATTACAGCTAAGGGTTTGTCAGCACTTTCATTATAATGCTCATTTCTCTGCTGTCACTCTGGGCTAAAATTTGGCAGAGCATAAAACTTAAAGCCCAGACAGACACAATAAGAACACAACAGAAAGGAAAGCAAAGGTTTCAAGGACAGCATAGAAAGATACCTTCATGTGTCAGGAACAAACAGTATCTCACAAACATGATGCAAGAAGTTAAGCTGGGAAAATTATTCCTTCTCTCATTAACATGATGTGATAGAGAGGGCATTGCACTGAAGGCACAGTGAGATACATTGTTATGAAACTACTATGAATGGCTTAAAAGATCCAGAAGGGTGAGTATTAATATGGTAATTTAAGTCAAATTTATGTTGCAGTACAATGGAAACAAATAAACTAGAAAGAAAAGGCAGACCACACACAAATATTACATCTGAACAGTAAAGATCAGACTTCATTTTGGGAATGCAGGACAATATGTCTGCTTGGACTGGTTTGAGGAGTGGCAAATGCCACCAATATAAGAGGTTTCCTTTAAGCAGTGTAGAGTACCTTTCTCCCTTCCTCCTTTCGCCATTGAGGTTGTTGCTCCAGCATTCCAAAAGTCCAAAATACAAGAAGAAAATAGGACTGAGCATAGGACCAAAATATCTCTTATACTCCACTAGTGAGCCTTATATTGTGGGGTGGCATGAGTCAGTACTGCCACCAAGAGAAAGGATCTCACCTGGCCCTCAGCTCCACCCCTTCAGTCTCTTTGTTCACGTGGAACCCATACGGAATGACCCAGAGTAAAGAACTGAGACCAGAACTAAGGTTTGATAGTGAGCTGGTTTTAGCTTGGACAAAGTCCTGACCAGCCTCATCTCAGATCAGTCCTGATTCCTGTATCCTGCAGGAGGCTGGGCTGAGTGACCTCCTGAGGTCCCTTCCAACCCGTGAGAATCTCTTTTTATAGATCAGCTCATGGGCAAAGTCAGAGGGCCTAAGGATCACTTCTCACAGTAACAGAACCAGCTTGCTAAGGTAAAGTGTGCACAGATTACAGTGTTAGTTATTTTTTATATTTTTAAGTTTTTAACAGGTTTGATTAATAGAAAATGGTTAGAACAACAAAGATAGAGTTACACAAACTTGGTGCATTGGATGGTTTAATCACTCTCCATTTTGTCAGTAGGTGCTGTGGGACTGAGCACAAGCTATTTTAATTTTGTTTCAGCATCAATGAAGATGCTTCTTATCTTTAGCAAAGCACTTAGAGATGAACTGTACTATCCATGCAACATACGATTGCTATTATTATCTCAGTAATTTTTTATGAGGATTTGAAGAATTCCAGTAAGTCAAAAAAGAGAGTGCTTATTTCTCATGTTCAGAATCAGTTATAACAAAGATTGTAGGATAACAACTACAGAGGTCACCTAATGCCATTGACTTTGTAAGGGTCACATCCTCCTTGACTTCATAAATGAATGCAGGTTTGGACTGCAATGTTCTTCCAGCAGCTTTGAAGAAGGGCAGCTGTGCATTCTTCATAATATACATTCAAGTGTTTGACAAAGTCTGTTGCATCATTCTTAAAGCAGTGCAACTGCTGAACATGGAAAAACTACATTGTGCTCATCTTAGGGGAGCTCTGATGGGTGTAAGAAATGGTATCAAAAGCAATACTAAAATAAACACATACCCATGCAACAGCAGTTTATTTGGTAGCAAAGGAATTATTTTTACTGTAGTAATTGACAATGCTGGTGCTTAAGGACCAGAGTTGTTATAAGTTTATTAGGTCATGCACACATTATATGTAAAATTTATTGTCATTTAGCACAGAGAAGAGGTGGAACTGCACTCCCCAGCTTGCCTGTGCTGACAGGGAAGGGCACGCTGCTTGCATAAGATACAGGTCACACAATCAAAAGCATTTTCCTGGCACTCTCAGTCTTTTTCCTTTGTGCAAAATGCTGATGCTTTCGAGATTCAGTGATTTAGCATGTCACTGCACTGTGTAACAGATGGCACAGGAGAGTAGAGTGAATGAACAATGACTGAGGGACCATGTTTCACTTTGTTCAGTGTGCAATCTTTCAGCAGCTCTAATACAAGGCAGCAATTATTCACTCTCTTAAGATCAATCTGCTCCCTTTGTTTAGCACTATCCAGTTAATGGTGAGATACATCTTTTGAAAGACTAGGTGAAAAGTCAGTGCAGTATGCAGAATTAATGGGAGAAGAGTCAAGTCTCTTTAAACTTGAGGTCCTTATTTCCTCCCAACAGGATCACAGAATGTGGAGTAATGTCTTCACTGTCTATCTGACCATGGAGCTCCCAAACTAAACCCAAGTGTTTGTTGGTCCTCTGCTTCCAGGCCTCTTCTGCAAAGCTCAGCCCTCCAGTGTCACTGAGGGCCCAACCAACACCTAAAGCAAGGGTTTAGGTAGGGTTAAGCATTCTTGGGAAAGAAAACCTCAGACTCTGCACTGACCCTCTATTCAAAGATAAAGCTTATAGAGAGTAAAAAGAGAAAATAGGTTGAAAGACTTCAAGGCAGCACTCACATGGCAGCCCATATTTATCCACTCACTAGGCACAAGGAGCAAGGACAGTGGATTAGAAAAAACTCACACAGGAAATAGCTGCAATATGAAATGCAAGGGATAAGCTCTGCTCTCCTGTGAGTTAGGGATCACTGATACTCAGCAACATTCCCACATTCTGTCAGACCCCAGGCAGCTGTTTCACATTTTGATGAGAACAGAAAGGAAAGAATGATAGTCTTAAATACAAGTGTATGTGTTAACATGGGAAGTGGATGTATCAGGTAGAAAATAAATTATAAGCTCTTCAAGAGTAGGTATTAAAACATCAAGCTATGAAAAGCACTGCAGCACTCTACAGTAACAGGCCAAACATTACAGTCTAAAAATGTTACAGAAATGTTTACATAACCGGATCTAAGGACCTAATCCAATGCTCATGGACTTCAGTGAGACTAAAAATCTTGATGCAACTTCTTTTTTTCTTTAAATAATCCCTTGAAACTGGAAAACCAGTTCTGTGCTATGTATTTGGAGACCAAGGGCTTTCTGCTGATAAAAATCCTGGAAAAGCCATTATTTTCTGAAGCCACTGCTGCCTCTGCAGGTTAATTAACACTGATTTGATTTAGTTTTAAGGTGAAAAGAAACATGGGGGGGCTTTTTGCTCATAATTTCCTTTGATTTTAAACAGCATGTTACTGATACACAGCTCTTACATGCTACACATTTTTCCTCATCCGACAGCTCTCAAGCTTTGATCATCAAGACTGCAAGAGGAAGCACAGTGTGCAATAAGGACACACATCCTACTTCAGGGAGAAATGCAGCAAAACACTTCTGGTTAGAGAACCAAATTGTCTATCCTTTGGGAAATTCAGGCATTTCAAAGTTTATTTTCATCCTTAGTGGATAAAAATTATTGAAACCCTAAAATGTTGGGGGAAATGTGGATTGCACCATCTCAATTTGGGAGTATCAACCAGATCCTGTTGAAATACTTTTACAGTAATATTGAAATATTATATTCTGTACAGTTAAAAGTTTGAACAATAAAAAACTCAAATGAAACACAGAAATGTTGAAATACAGAGTTCAATTTCATTTTTTAAACATTTTGAATGCTTTCCATATCAAGTTCTTCTTCCACACTACTAGAAGATATTTTGAATTAGGTATTTTTCAACACTAAAAAGTCTTTTTTCTAAAGCATATTGAAAATTTTAAATTTTATCAGCTTTCAAAGAAGGAGTAAAATTAGATAGAATCACCTGAAGCTGCCCTGACATTTAGGAACGTGTCTGCACTTGCACACATTTTATAAATCGTACACCCTCTGTCTGTGATCCATAATCAGGGAGGGAGGGGGAAAAAAGAGAATAGAAAGAGCTGCTACTAATTTAATGCCTTACCAAATTCATAGAATATGAAGTTTAAATGTGTTGAAAATGCACGGGGCATTTTCTAGACTCAATATTTTATACAAACAGGAAAAGGAATACCATTCTTGAAAATACACAAATGAATACTATTTTGTTTTGTTACAAGCCTCATCCTCGTGAACTGCTAAAGACACCTGAAATTTGCTTTTATTCCAAAAATAGCTTCCACATCACCTTTTTTACACAGTGAGTTTCAAAGCCTTAAATGACCTCCATCCAGTCAGAAACATGTGACAAATTATTTGGTACCTATTACCATGCCATTATCTAGACTCAAAACCCAGATTTTTTTTTTTTAGAATTCTGAGCATATAGGAGACATTCAAGCATGAAGTCTGGGCAAGGTCAGCATGATCTCTGCCTGGGCTGGAAATGATGTGGGAACTTCCACTTGGTTGGTCTCAGTGCAGTTCCAAAACAGTGCAAAAAGGATGTGAGGGAAGCAAGGCTGCAGAGGACACTCGTCCTCAGCCCTGCAGGGTGGGAATCCTCAATGGGAAAGGCATTATTAGCTTTTCCAGCAACACATCCCAACTTGCATCAGGTAAAGCCTGATGGATGCGGGGATATGTAACAGCAGCAAAATGACCTTATGGTGGATGCTTCATCAGTATTTCGTTCCTGTCCAAGCCTTGTGGCAAGGGGAAAGGAAGCCAATTTCATGGAGAATGCAAGGATAGGCCCGATCCACCTGCTCCTCTCTGGGGGCAGAGGAAGCAGAGGAAGTGCCTCTGGGCCAGGGGGAAACACAAATACTTGTCCACAAATGGATGAGGTTAAATGAAGTTTAGCAGAAACAAAAGACAGCATCTCCAGTGGTCAGTGAGGTGCAAGAGCTGCAGTAGTGACCACTCTGATCTTCCCAAAGGGCAAACTGGGACCACCATCTGAAAGGTTGCTGAATTCAGTGTAATTCTTTATCTAATTCCACTCAACCATATAATTTAAATGAAAGCATTCTAAACAACATTTAAGAACATTTCAGTAAGAAGATTTTTAAAAATAAGAAAGAAATCATAATTTAAAAGGATCATTACTAACCTCCTCCTGCCTTGAAAACTGATGCATTTAAATAAAACAAAAACGTATTTAGAGGACCATGGGGTTCTGCTTCTTCTTTACCTGTAAGACTAGTTCAGTTTTGCTATTCATGTGAAAAATGTTCTGAACTGAATCAAGGTCAAACCCACTAAAGCAAAAAATTACCTGGTCTGTGTTGCCCACATCCCTGATTTTTGGTCTGTGACAAGAGGACAGTGCAAGATTTCAGCCTTGTTCCTAAACACATTTTGGTCCAGGTGTAAGTTTGTTGCCTGCATTATGAAACATTTATTTTCTGTGCTGTTTACTGCCTTTACATTCTAAAGCTGGGGGATGAAACAACAGCAAAACAGCCCTACCACAAACATCACTAAAGAATGGACAGGTGTTTAGTCAAGGAAGAACTAAGACATCAAAACTTATCATTTAGGTCTCTGCCTTTTACATATGAAAATCTAAAATTATAATTTTTTTGTTTGTACCATACACATTACATTAAAAACAAATCTTCATGATTTCACACAAATTCAAAATGTAGCAGAAAAGTTCTAGATAAAATTAAAAATGTAAATTATTTAAACAGACATGAAAAGTTTTTAAATTCTTTTTTATGATCATACCGTGAAGTACAGTCACATTTAAACTGGAGTTACCAAGCCAGGTCTCCAGTTTTATCACAGTTGCTTGTAATGAGGGTCTCTTCAAATTAATCTGCAGCACATTAAAATATTCAATACACTAAGATATGGAGTTAAACCTTGTTTTCTCTGGAAAAAAAATATGCTCCATCATATGAACTACAGTGCTGCACAGAATAATGTTTTGACACTTGTTAAAGTGCTCAGTTTTGTAGGAATCATGTATTGGAAAGGAGTACCCAAAAACTTAAGTGTGCTTCCTCCTCAGTCAGCATGTCCCAGCCTTAAACTGACCACTGATATTATTCAGTAATACCTAGGAAATGCCTTTTGTATTCCAAAGTATCTTAGATATGCTGCCAGGACTGGCCCTAAAAGAACAGAGTTAGACCCAACCATCCAATCTACTGACCTTTCATTTTCACAATTTATACAGTAATATGTTATATATGTATAAACAAATATGATCTGATGAGACATTAAAGTAGCAGAAAGTTCATGATGACTATGGTACAAAGCCTCTCTTTTCAAAATAACATCTGTCTGTACCCTGCAGGAAAGAGAAGAAAAGAAATTGGGCTATTTGATTCCAGCAGGGGTTCAGCAAAAGGGATAAAGAGCTGGCAAATTTCAGAAGGCTGCCTTAACACATACCTGCTACCAGTAGATCTTCTGTTTATAAAACAACAACAAAAATTAGAGGGGGGGTAGGAGAGTGTGATGGTGTGAGTTGAACTGACAAAACGAAGTGTTGATTCCAGACCATATGTATTGAATTCTCCCCCAGAAACCGAAAGAACAGTCACAGAGTCCATCTGGTCTCCGTACTGCAGAATAAAACCTCCTTAGCTCAGAGCACTCAGTGCAGCACATGTACACAATTCAACTTCACCTTCCTGTAATTATCTTAGTACATTCCCCAGAAAGCCTGTCTTATCCACTTGACAGCTACCAAGTGATCTGGGCAGACCCCAGCGCTGTCACTGAGCTGGTGGCATGTTAATGGGCAGCCCCACAGAAGATGTGACAGAGCAGCTGAGCAAAAGGTTTATCAGGCATTTCCATCATAGGTTTCCCAAGCCACTGCACAGGCGTCAGCACTTAGTGGAGCTGATTCTCCCTATCTAAGCAGCCTTGCCAAGACTGTGACAGTGATTCCTGCTGGAACTGTTATTCTGCACTCCAAACCAGGCCAAGATTGCATTAACCATGGAAGAAAAGGATGGTCAATAGCTCCTCTGAAATTATGCCACGTCCCCACTTGAGGAATGACTGGATCTAATTCACTGAGCTCTGTGATCCAAGAGAAGGGTGTGAGAGAAAGGTTGGTAAGCAACTGAGAGTACATGCCCTGTGTTTCCTTACATCTCTTTTGCCATTAATATACCAAATAATTAGTGCTTTGTTATAAAATACTATTGGGGCTGCCTGAATAGTCTTGTAATTATTTAATAAATTACTCAGCAAAGGAGTGAATTTAGCCAGGCATCCACTGGTGAGGAGACTTCTAATTAACTGATATCCAGGCAGGCAGCAATTACCCTTCTCCTCCCAGACAAGAAGAATATCTCTATTCCAAATATGCGTCCGGAAAGAATTAAGAGCTATAAAATGTGCGTCTCTTTCAATAGGAAGCAAGTTGGAATGGTATAGCTGTCAACCTAAAGATTTCAAATCATGTCAACTAAATACAGAACAAGATAAAATAAAGAATCTGTGCTTTATGAAGGGAGTGAACTGGCTTCAGAAATAAGTTTCCAGCTGGGACCAGATTGCGCCTGCCTTTATTCACTCTGCGGGAGCAGTTATTCACACGAACAGTCCCTGTAAAGGCAGGGAAACAAACTCACAGGAGCATGTAGTCACGACTGTGAACATGAAGCTTGCCATCTGACCTCCAAAACCAACAGAATTTTGTGATGCTTTTACTGAAAATACCACAGGGATGTTGGGGTGGTTTTTATTTTCCTTAGACACGATTTTGCTACCATTTCACGTAATATGTCTTAGGAGGAAATTAACTGATTCCATTTTCGTTTATGGAGAGTTTTTAATGCTTACACATTTGGTCAAATTTACAGGTTGGAGTCTCAGCAGCAGATTTGTAGGAAACAGGATGCTGGGATTTATCAGGCTTGCAGACATTTTGGCTTCTGGAACGTCCAGCCATAAAACAGACTTCCCACGGCCACCTGGGGCCGATGCTCTGCTGATGGGCACCCACCCACCTGCACATCACAGAAGTGTGGGCACAAAGGCAACCAAAAGGCTCCTCATGCTGAGTGGGAAGCAGGGATCCCTGAAGGAGTGTCCAAACAGCTCTGCATCCTCAGTTTAATGACCCATGAGAAAAGGGATGCGTTTAGAACAGAGCTGTTCAGATTACAGGAGTTTTACATAAAGGCTGAGGAAAAAAAATACAAGAAGTACAATCAGTGCCCTAAGGGGAAAATTTCAAAAGCACATACAAAATTTAAGTGCCAAGCTGCAATAAGCAGTTGGAGCTAATATCCAAAGCCAGAATCCAAGCCTAGGATGAGAGGTGATCTGGCACCCAAAGATAATCAGTCAGGCTAAATACCAAAGGTCAAGAGCCTGAGCCAGAAATGAAGTTACAAGCCAAAGGTTAGGACTGAAATAGGTCCTGGATGCAAGCCAAAGGTCACAAAATGAGCATTTTCAAATAGCCACACACCTCATCTACTGACTAGTCAGAGAACAAATTTAGATGCTCCCTTAAATAGCACTGATGTTACCACCAGGGAGCATTCCTGGGGGGACCACAGTCATCATGGTTGTGGACCTGCAGGAAATGTCAGCCTAGCCTTCAGCCCTTACCAGCCCACTACCGAAGTTAGCTGGGAACATCCAGATCCAGACTAAAGCTGGGAACAGCTCCCCTGGATTACATAGATGAGCAAAGCCCATAACAGCCACACATATGTCTGTGAAGTTTTCCATTGGAAAAATAAGTTATGGAGATTTGCAAAGTTCCTGTCTTGCATAAGCTCAGTGGAAGTGCAAAAAAAGGCAGTTCCAGATGAAATATGAGAAAAAAATAGGTCCCAAAAAGACTGTAGTAATCTCAAAAATCCATGAACTAACAGAAGAACTTGCTACAGATCTACATTTCAGTTGCCTTTTTCCTCTATTACCTTTTTTACTGATTATATTGGAAATCTATATACAGGCCCTGCTGCTACAGACACATTAGCAAGGAATTCTCCTTTGACAATTTTATGAGATAAACATTTTCTAGTATTAGCTTATTTTTAATGAGAAATGGGTAACAAAAGTATCAAACCCAACATTTTTATGTATAGATTAAAATGATAAATTCATCTTAATATCCCATTAGATACCTCTTTAGCACATCCTCTGGAGAACACTGGATGGGTTTGGGAGCGCTTCAAGAACCAGTAGTGTTGCTTAAAACAACAATGAAGAGAAATCTTAAATAATAATCTCAGTGAACAGTTTGCAAATAGCCCATATACCAGAAAAGGTTTTGCAAACATTAATAATTAAATTCTGACTAGAGATGTAAGTGAAAAATCAACTTAAAGAGATAGTATATGGATAATTTCTTTATCTTCCTCTCTGATTTTTTGTCAAGGTTATAAAGATCTACTGGGGATTGAAGTAAGTTTAATAAGTCTCTCTCTCTCTAGTCTGCTGACATGATGATGATAAAATACACTTGTACAGTTACCTTCATTATCATACAGTTATCTTGATTATCATACATTTATTTTTTATTTCTCAAAGTGTTTAACAAAATGCCCTTATTCTGGCAGTCACATTTTCCTGGTAAAGTCAGCATTTCAGTTACCAGCTTTCACTTGCTGTGGATTTCACTTAATGAGTCTCTCATTGATTAAAACCAAACAAATAGTTATCCCCCTTCAAAACTCTGAGCAGTTGGTTTGGTGCAACTAAGCCATGGAGAGCAGAAGTGTGACCACTAAACAAGCACCATGAATAGCTCAGAGCCTATAAAAGGAATATCTGAGGTTGAATCAACGTAAAAATCCTGATATTACACAATACTTGGGGGATTTTCTAAAAGAATAAGAAAAACAGGTTATTGCCCTTGTAACTTAAGTATTCCCCACAGCTGTTTGTAAGCCAACAGCACTGCCTGGCTCTCATGTCACAGATGATCATGAGTCACATGGTGGCTCTGCAGTGCTAAATCTTAGAAGTTTAAACAGCCTGCTTGGCCAGCTCTCCACTCCAGCTGGAATTTAAGACCGAGTACAAAAAAACACACAGAAAAAATCTCCAAAAGAGAATATAATGGGAGAATCTTTGGAAAATATATGCCCATGTTATTACCAGTCAAATGGTCCCCTTCCCACACAAATACATTACAAAGACATGTCTGTCTTTGTCTCCTGAGACCTTCCTTCAGCCTGAGCTTCCCTGCTACTCCTCTGTGGACACTCTTGCCGCCAAGGGCTAAAGCAAACACAGGAGGAACAGCCTTTCCCTCAGCTGGTCCCCCACAGGTGCACTGACAGCTCTCCCTCTGTATCCAGTTTACCTTCTCTCCACATTAATTATCCACACAACAACTCTATCAGGAAAATGGAGCTGATCAGTCCAATAAAGGATGCCAGTTTTATCCCAGAGTGAAAACATATTACAGAGGCAATATTTTGTTCTATATTTTGGTAACTGGTTTTGAATACTTTTCTTTTAGGGTAACTGGTAGACTCTGGTCACTCCTGCCTTGTCAGACAGTTCATCACTTCTGGAATTCAGTTCTCCCTGTTGACAGGTCTTTTGTCATGGAAGTGCCAAGCTTCCTGAAAATGCCCTGTCACTGTCTGACCAATGTCAGGTGCACACAGGGACAGGCAAAGGCAAGCATGGCAAGCTTCACCTACCCATCATGGATTTCTGTGCCAGCTGTCATCAGCCACAGATCGTGCTTGTGGGCAGAGGAAGAGCTGGGCACTCAGGCAGGCACTGTGACACCCCAGGGCTGCAGAGCCTGGCTGAACCTGCCAGCGCTGGGAGGCGTCTCACCAGAAGGAAAAAGCAAGAGGAGATGTGGTCCTTCAGCTGTTTGTGCATATGTGCATTGTTTACACTGCAGCTCCCAAAGTCTGTTAAATTTAATTGTTTTGAAAATCACATAGCTTATACAGACTTTAAAAGAGATAGTAATTCTGAAAATGCAAAATAGTTGTACTGACTGTGAGAATTTCGGAATAACCTATTAGAGCCTGTCACAAAAAGTGGTACTCAAGAGGCATTTAAATAATTGTTTGTGATTATTACAATCCATTGCAGAGATGCTCATTAGCTCTTCAATCCTTACCTGACACAATCTACCACCTCTGCACAAGCATTTCTGTACAGTAATTCCACACACATATTCCACAATATCTTAGTTAGTCATTTTTCCTTTGAAAGCATGAAAAAGCAAGCAACTTAATTTGTAGATTAATCTCTGAAGTTACACTCATTCTCAAAACAAATATTCAGTGAATCTGTACACAGAATTTTGTAGAAAATTTTGTAGAAAATAATTGACTGCCATTTTGCTTTATGCACATAACTGCACACAACCCAACTGAAATTAATTAAATAAGAAGCTACTGCTTTTGCTCTTAAATAACACATTACTATCAGATCATTTATTTACTAACACCATAGTCAAGAGACATGAGCTTCCAAATTTAAGGCCTGCAATTGCAATTCTATCACAGCCCTCCAGGCCTGCCTGAGCTACAGCACTGTCTTAAGCCAAGCTCTGTGCAACTCTGGTTGCAATTTCCACCCCATTGTGCTAATGCCTTCCCCGTGCCACTGCTCCAACACCTCATCCACAGGGCTCCCCTGGGGATCTTCAGCAGACAACCTTATGGCTCTCTTCTCAGTGACTACAGCAAAGGAATTCTCCATCAGCCAGGGCTTAATTGGTGAAAAGAAGCCAAATAGGAGCTTAGGATCGCATCCAGTTTATTTCCTTAGTCATGATGCAAGTGAGCTTCCCTTTTTGCAAAGTATGGTGACTCCTTCCCACTCCTCTTAGCCTGCCTCCCTCACCCCTTGGAGGAAGGCCATCCCATCCCAAAGTGGGTGGGTCTGCCTCAGAGTTTGATTTCAAAGCAGAAACACATTATGGATTCTAAGCTTCAACTGGTAGAGGCAGAATTTAGCACATGACACACATCCAAACCACGTGGTTATGTCACTGAATACTCTTGGACATGATGCAACGTGGAGAAAGCTGACAAAGCAGAGAGCGAGAGATCCGTGTGCTCACAGCAGGAATTGAGGGGTGCCATGTCCAAGGCCTCTGGCTCTGCCTGTGGATGTTCCCATTGGCAGCCCAGCCCCAGCAGGGAGAGGAGCCCCCAGAGAGGGTGTTGGGTGGCAGTGAGGGGCTCAAGGACACCCCCTCATCAGAGCACAGCAACCCTCCTGAACCTGCTCCTCTGCCGCAATAACACCTTGATGCAGCTGCTGCCCTCACCTCCGAACAAAGGTTTGTGATCCATCAGCAACCCACCAGCCTTTCCCTGGGTGCAGGAAATACCATTAGAATTCCTACTGTTTCTACTGCTCTTCAAAAACGTGTTTCAATGAAATTTAGAATGATCAGTGAATACGTAGTATTCATTCTATGTCTGGGAAAATGAAGGAACAGAGAGCTGAAGTGGTTTGATATGCTATGAAATGAATGCAGGTTTGCTCATTCCCACTCCTCTGACACTGGAAAACCCAAGAAGCATCAAAAGCAGCCCAAATCACCTGGCTGTTTTGCATTCTATTTGTTCTCAGTCATGTCTGAAAAGCTCCAGAAGCTATTTACTCTCAGAATTGAGCTGCATCTTCTTTATTAGTGCTGTACCACATCAAGAAAAGCCTATTGAAAAATACACATTTGGTCATAAAAAATTTATCTAACCTATTTTAAAGATGATTGCTCTGATACGTACACATTTTGCAAGAAGATCAGCTAAAAATATGAAAAATGAATTCTGACTTGCTATTTTACAGCAAGGCTTCAGAGATAACAAGCATAGAAACCTACATTTTAAAGTTTATATGACAGTCTCGGTATTTAAAGGGTTAGATACACAGAGGCATCGAAAGTGGCTCAGGAATAAAAGGATGCTTACAAGACAAAAATATAAGCACACAATAATGTCATAAAGCTGGCACAGCATATTTAAGGTAGATAATTCAGTAATTAAAAACTGGCTGAGTTAAAAAAAACAATATATTTCTGCTAAAATAGCTTTCTGAAGGCACAAGGTTTCTACTATGATACACAATCAACCCTCATGTATTTCTCACTGTACAGAGCAGGACGTGGCTTAATCTAATTGTCTTTTTTTTTAACTGTGCAGTCTACAATCTCTACAAGAGGACTTAGGGGAACAGGCTACTCTGCTTGTGATAGTAATTGAATATTCTTTTCCTAATGTTATTATACCAATAAAACAGAAACTACATGTAAAATGAAATTAGCAATTGAAAATCACTGATGGTGCACCATTGCTACTGCAATATTTTGTCCACTGGATATTTGCTATATAGTTCATTTTCAGCAATGAAATTAGCACTCTCTAATATATTCAGCAGCAGGCCTTGAGGCTGCTGCTGGATAAAATATCACAGAAGTGGCTAAAGATGTATGTCCAAAGCCCAATGTATTACATTAAGTGCATCAAACAATAGAAGTCAGGCTGCACATCTATGCCTTAGTGTACCTACAGAGGCTGCAATCACTGAAAGGCTTGCATTCAAATATAAGTTGTATTTAAATTTTTCTCCCAATTCAGTCAGGAAAAACATATTACTTGGTCTTTCTGCAAAATGCAGAGTCCCAGGAATAACATTTCCTCTCTAGTTCTGATTTATGCCAATGATAAACTTCTCTCTATGCTGTCAGTGACAGATTGTAACTATGGTTGAACATGATACAATTTCTGAGCTGAGCCTCTGTGCTCTAGTTTTAAAAAAGTTCATTTTACCTGTCTAATTTCACTACCTACCTTCATCAGAGAAGAGCTGTCATATTTTGATGCAAACTCCAGCAATTTACATGTTTCAAGCTGGCAGGCAATGTCTTCCTAGAAAAACTTGCCACCCTTCCACAACCTCCTGTGAAACGGCAAACCAGGTTAGAAAGATAGAGGAGATTGGATTACCTGTCTGCACCAGATCATTGTTTCTAGGAGATAATCCATAAATGATTAATCCTTCTAATGTTATTGAGCAATGTAAGGAAGGCTGACTGTGACCTATTTCACCCTCTTACACTGCTGTGGGAACAGCTTTATTGTATAAATCGAATCGAGTATTTTCATTCCCTTGTTTTTATTGAATTGTAACTGTAATTTAATGATTTTTTCTTTGTTTCTTTCAATGTTTTTTTAGCATCTCTTAGAAGGACCGTAACTGTCAGTAATACTCATGTCCAAAATGGCAGTGAACACATAGATGGCTAAATGTTTTTTTATGTCATTTCCCTTGTACTTTATTAAGTTACATTATTTCAGAAAGTGCTGTTGTTTTTAATGCTTCCTAGTTCATATTTTCTAGCACATTTTAACAGTTGGGGGGGAAGGGGGGCGAGAAGAAAGAAAGAAAAAAGTCATCCATTCCTTTTACAAAATCATTACTGCAATTATTTCATGACAAAATGAGACCAAAGAAAATTCTGATTAAATTCAGATTTCATTATTGCAACATCTGAGAAACTCAGATCATATGCCAAGTAGTTACTTATTTTATGTAAAGGCTGGAAACAGGAAAAAATCCCACACCTACAGCTGGGTAAGTCAGCAGTCCCATAAATACCTTCCTATACCTTGTCACTTCAATGTGATGAGCCTCCAGAACCAGGAGTCCCTTCACACCCCATCCTGTCCCATGGATTTTAACTGTTTAGATTAACACACTCTGGATCCCTCTTGGCTGTACTCGCACAGATACAGCACTTCATGTTACAATTTAGAAAACTTTCCTCTAGAGCTGGACAAAGGTTTTTCACTGGTAGTAATAAATATTTGTCGCCAAGAATACTCAGTGAGGTACCTGTGGCTGCAGCATCAGTGCAGAAAAAGCACATTGCAAGTTGGGACTCCTGTGAAAGGCTTCTGACCCACTCAGCACTCCTAAGGAGCAAAACAACTGCCAGGGAAGGCAACCTTTGCTTGTGTCATAAATATGGTATAAACTGCTCTTGAGTAGCATGCCAGACTCTTCCTGAGCTAATCCTCAAAAGGTGAGAATTTTACAAATCCCATTTACAGAGGTGGCTCATAATCTCTCACTGCAGCAATTTTCAGCTGTCCTTTATCAGCTTGGAGAAACACCACAGGAAGAACTATTTGTACAGTGAGGTATAGCAAGGACACTGAATTTCAGGAACTATCAGCCTCAGCAATGGCAAAGCTCAAATGTGCATTCACAGTCAAGCAAAGAATACAACTGAAGTAAACACTAACAATAATAAGGAAATAAAAATGCTCAAGTGATGTGAAATGAAAGGATTTTTCAAATAAAATTACAGCCCTTACAAAATTCTAGCAACCCCTTCCTCTTGTTCTTTTTTAACCATTCAGAGAAGTAAAATGCAAAATAAAAGATCATTAAGTTATTGATTAAGAAAGTTATCACCAGGACAATTTGCCCTATCTGGGACTAAGCCTAAATAAACAGTCTGTAGAATTATAGCCATTTTCACTGAAATTTAAGGTATAGGTAACAATCCAATTACTATTCAATAGCCCACAAATTGCTTCCATTTACAATTCAAGGAAAAACACCTGCAAGCAAACCAACAAAAGTGTGTCGTTTGCAAAGTAGCTCATGAAACCAGGAATTTCTGACAATTGTTTCACGTGGAAAACTGCAAAGATAGAATAGGAGCTCTATGAGTCACTCAGATTTGCAGGACTCACTGGACCGTAATTCAGCTTGGATAATGACAGAAAATGCACTGACTGGGAGTTCTCACTGCACTTCCCCCTCATCCCAACAGCACCAATATATTCTATGCTGATGATATTCAGCTAACAAGGGAAAAACAACGGGACTGCAAACTGAAGAAGACTTTTCTGTAGGAAGTTTAAAAGAGCGACTGCAGCCCAAATAAGCTTTGGGAATACATAAATAACCTACTGTGTAAAAACAGGAGCCAGAAAAGTAGTTTGTATAACAGAACTGTCAACAGCCAGGAGCAGACATCAATGGAGAGACCCAGCCACGCTGTCATGAGCAACTAAAAGCATGAAAGAAGGTCTTTACTACTTCACCTACCTTAATATTAACGTATATTAAGTAGATAACAGTACTTAGGGCAATAAATCATCAATAAATCATCATAAATCCTGTCCTATAAGACCTTAGCAGAGTAACTGAAATATAGAACATAATGTTCTCTTCACTTATTGAAACACAAATGGAATGTGCCCCACTCACAGAGGAAACATGAAAAGGGCATTATGGGCATCATCCCCCTTCTGCCTGGCTCCATGCAAGAATCAGGAACAGGGAGTGACAGACAAACATCTCCCCAGCAGCAGCTCCTGCACAGCTTCAAGGAGGGCCAGGGTGGTTCACAACACACAATAATCACAGAACAAGCCTGAGTAGCTACAGCTGATTCTCATTTACACCGAGGTAAGGGCTTGACTCTGAGTATACAACATACCTTGGAGTGCCTTGAGGCTGAGGAAGCAGATGACAGGTCATAGATCACTTCTGATACAAAATATTTTATTCCAATGAAACAACAGTGGGAACAGGCAGGGAGAATAAATTCAGTGAACTGGATTTGACAGATGAAGAGGAAAACCATAACCAAACCCCACCACTTCCCTTTCTTTGTCACTGCTCCTACTGTGTCACTTTTAGTTCAAGATGAAGCCAAAGACTTTTCACACCTGAGATCTCACACACTTTGCCAATAAGCTTTTTTAATTTGAAAGACACCTTTGCCTTATAGTCAGTAATCATGCAGAAAGGAGCAGCTTGGCACAAATGTTTATGATGCTATTTAAAACCAGCTCTTTGAAAAAGTTTTTGCCATTTTCTTTCTGTTTCAGTTGAGCTCTTAGAATGTTGTTGCTTTAGAAAATAGTTTTCCAACTTTAATTTCCTCATATTGTCTTTTTCTAATAAAGACTGTTAGTCAATAATGGGACATTCCACATCAAAGTATTTTTTGACATCCTAAGTTGTTGGCCCTTGATATAACAGAACCAGCAAAACCCCAAATTTCATGGATTAGATTGGGCCCTCCTGTGGTAAAACCATTAGAAGGAGATGGATGATTCGTGGAGCTGTAAGACATTCTGTATAAATTCTGCTGGGTTTTCTTACCAATGCTTAGATCCCAGGATTCAGGGGTGAGTTACACGATGAAAACCACAGGAATTTTGTGTCCAGACTAGATTTTTATCTAAGAAATGTCTCTTTACTTTATACCAGAACTGGTTGACATCAGAACAGTTAAATTAATGTTCTGTCCAAGCAGGTTTTCTTTTATTATTTTTAAATCATTATATTATACTGGAACTTGATATTTCCACTCCTTGTCAGAAAGACCTTTAATGGAACCACATGATGTTGGATCCTCGTTTACAGCTCATGCATTAAATGTCTGCCATTCTGGGAGAGGTTTATACTGTAAAGCTGTATTAAAATCAGGAGTTTGTCCATCTGCAATGAAGAACATGACCTGTAACAATAAAGAGCTTAGCAGAAATTTTTTGCATTCTTAGATGGGTCAGAAGCTTGCCACAAACTTTTGTTTAGACATTTACAGGCCTGGTTTTTTCCTGTCAGATTGCACAAAATGCCACAAAGATAGTTGAATCTCCGTGATCTTATCTTGGAAGTAATTATGCCTTGGTCCTGATGAATATTCTATACTTTTTCTGTTCCTAAAATTTACTAATGATTTAAAAAATTACAGGAAAAATCTCAGTGCACTGCACGTTTCTTAGTTCTGGTTCCAGCAAATGTAAATGTGTACAACATGGGACTGTCCCTTTACACAGACAGGGCAGCTCAGGGCCCTGGGACCTTTGCACGCCTGAGAAACGCACCTGTGGCCATCCACCTCACCCCAGGAAAATACTGAGTTCTAAAAAAACTGAAAATTCCCTGCCCCACTGCAGACTGTGAAACATTCATACAGCAGATAATGTGGGAACACACGGCGTGGCCCAAAGCACTGGGAGACAATTCCAGTGGAATACCCAGAGTGACCCAGCGCAGCTCCCTGCGGGCAGCGGCCCGCGGCAAACTCAGGAGGCTTTGTGAGACTCGTGAGAATAAATAAATAACAACAACGGTGAGAACAACAACCCACGGCCTGGGAGCCCTCCGGGCTGCGAGGTGGGGAGAGGGGCCAGGGGAAGGAATCTGGGGAGGGGGTGCGGGCCCGGGGAGGGAGGAGGGACTCTGGGGAGCGGGTGCGGGCCGAGGGCGGGGAAGGGCCCGGGAGCGGCTGCGGGGCCTGGGGCCGGCCCGGAGGGCGGAACTCCAGGCGCGGGCCGCGCGTTCCGGCGGGCGGCGGGGCCGATGCGCGGTCGCACCGCGGCGCTGTAGCCGCAAGGCGGGCGGGGCTGCCCGGAGCCAAGATGGAGGCGGCGGGCAGAGCGGGGCAGGAGATGAGCCTGGCGGCCCTGCGGCAGCACGACCCCTTCATCACCGGCATCGCCGACGTGACCGGCCAGGTCGCTCTCTACAGCTTCAGCCCCAAGGACAACGAGTGGGTGAGTCCGGCGGGAAGGGAGGGCTCGGCCGTGCCCGCGGCCCGGCGCCTCTGCATGGGGCCCGCGCGGGGCTGCGCTCGCCACGGGGCGAGTACGCGGTTTGTGCGCGTTTCCCGCGGCCAGGGCATGGACCCAGAGGGCTCCTGTGCCGAGAGAGAGAGGAAAGGAGAGGAAAGGAAGAGGGAGAGAAAGAGGAAGAGAAAGAAGGAGGGGAGAGGAGGGAGAGGAGAAGAAGGGAGAGAGAAAGAAGAAGGGAAAGGGAAAGAAGAGAAGGAGAGGCGAGGCCGGGGGCGCGGGGCGGAGGCGCTTTCGCTCCTGGGCCCGTTGGCTTTTTCTCTTCTCTACGTGTACTTTGTTGCTGCTGTTCGTGCCTGTTGGCAGAGCCCTAATTCAGGAAGAATGGGAGTTGAGAGACATTTGTCTCCGTCCCTGCATTAAAACACAGTTTCGGCCTGTTTTATCGCATAACTACAGAAATAGAAATACAGGGACTTTCACGTTGTTGCCACGAGCAGCCCTGGAGCTGCAGGAACTTTCTGTGCTCGTGGGTCCCCAGCCCATGGTGAAGGTTTCTCTGGAAACTGGAGTAGGAAACAGCCCCGGCCCGTGGCTCTGTCCGGGTGGCTCTGCTGCCATTGCTGCCCTTTCGGGAACCTGGCCGGGATTTGGAGACTGCCCTGTCAGGCTCAGCACTGGAAGGTTATGGAATGCTGTAGGTCACATCATCACAATGTTAGCATGAGCACAAGCTTTTGGAAGTGGGTTTAACGTCCCAGTCTTTGTAAGAAAACAAATTGGTAGTTTCTGAAAATAGGAAATCATGTTTTCAGTCCTGCAACATCAAACCTTATGGTACGATAAGGCTATTGTATATCTCTGTAATTAAAACACTATAAAACATAACTACCTAACTGTGTGAACAAGTCCATCCCTGAAATGCATTTACTGTCTTTTACAGGAGAAAACCGACATAGAAGGGACCTTATTTGTGTACAAAAGGTGAGGGTTGGTTTGGGTTTTTTGTGGGTGTGGGATGGGATATAGTACTGGTGATGTTTGTCTTCCTTCCTTAAGAAAACAAACTAGAAAACAAACTTCAGATGTGCTCATGTAGAGCTTTTCACACTCACAGTTACTTATTTGCTTAGCTGTTAACATCTGTATACTCATTTGAAAATAATAAACTCTGCAACAGGAGTGTCAAAAGCCCCTGGAAGTACTGCTGAGAAATCATAAAACGTGGTGAACACTGCACAGGTACCCACATAAAAACCTGGTTTATGGAGTTCATTTTGTCAATCCAGTAGCATTTGTTGGTGCATTGAGTTTGTTAAATGCCAAGTCGTCCTTTGTTTCCTAAAAGTCCATGAAGTTGATTATGAAAACAACAGAGAGGACAAATTAAATAATCTGTCCTAAGTTACTCCTGGAAAATGGCATAAACTCTTGTAAATGGATGAAGTTACCCAAAAGCTGGAGCTGTGCTGGTGTCTGATTTTTGGGGGCTCTTTGATTTCCTCATGAAAACCATGAAAAAAATTTCCAATTCCATGAGATGCAGAAAAAGGGTGAGTGCACATAAAACCAATCATGAAATTAAGTTTTAAATGACAGACAAATAAAAAATCTAAATGAAATAATACTTTGTTGAATATGAGAAATAGAAGCAATGTATACTGAAGCAGACTGTCATGGCTCAGTCATTACAGCATTTTATCCCAGCACTGCGAAGGAATTTGTGTAGCCAGTTCCTGTTACTTCAGCTCCCAGCTTGGGAATACGCAGTGTAAGAAAGAGACCAAATTAAAAAAAAAAAACCAACAACAAAACAAAACAAAAAACCCAACAAAACCCAGAAAGCCAAGCAAAGAGTTTCTATGTAACTAGCTGAAGATTTCAAACAAGTCCTGTTAGGTGCATTAGAAGACTGACCCATGACAATCCTTAGATTGTGTACCCTCTCCTTGGAAGCTCTTGACAGGTTTTGGTTGTCCATCATTAGGTAAAGGTGGACACATTGTTAGGGAAATCCTAATATTTACCAGCTAATTGTGCCTGATTTTTACCCTGCCTTGATCACGGTTGATTATACCACTGCTTACAGGCACAGCTGAGTGCTGACATGACGTTTATACAGCAAGAGAAACATGCCCAAAACTATCTTGAACTTCAGTGCTTGCCTGGTGTTTTTCCCCCTGGTGTCCAGCAAAAATCTAGATAGTAAAAATTTTTTGACTAAGCAGTATAATTCTGAATAATGTAATATGTGCTTTGAGGACACTGGGGTAACTCCTTATTTTCAGTCTCCCTTTAGGAAGAAATTACTGCTTATGGTTCCCCTATAAATGCATTTCATGCTATTTAGGACAGCAGCTCTTTTTTATTGTCATGTCCCTTTACAGTAATGGAAATGGTGCTGTGTAAGTACTTTGGTTGTTCTTCTTTAATAAAAAAAATTCTAAAATGCCTCAAAACTATCTTATGTCAAGTATTGAATACACTTGAATTTTAATGCTGGACCTGCCCTAGTTTTTTTGAATAGATTTTTTTTGAGGCATATCTTTGATTCAGCAGTTTAACACTGTAGAACTGTGATGCTAATCCTAATCCTGCTTTGAGGAGAGCGTGGTTTGAAATTGAAATTAGGTGGCAGCCAGGAAATGGTATAGAACAACTTTGAGAGCTTCAGGACTGCTAAAGCTCCACCTAATAAAGCAATAGAGATTTGAAGATTAATTCATAACTCAGTTTCAGATAATTATTTATGTCAATGAAGGTATTAATCCTTGGGTTTGTTTTAATTGAAACCTAGGTCAGCTTCTCCTTATCATGGTTTTACGATAGTGAATCGACTGAACATGCACAACCTGGTTGAACCAGTAAATAAAGATTTGGAGTTTCAGCTCCATGAACCTTTTCTTCTCTACAGAAATGCCAGCTGTGAGTATAACTTTCTCTAATCCATACACAGTTCGGGCTTTGTTTTATAACCTGGATCACTTCTGATCACTGTCATGTCTGTTTCACTTATAATGTAGTGGGGCAGGTTCCAGTGAAATGTTTGATGGTGTCCTTCTGTTTTCAGTGCTAAATTTACTTAAATGGCTGTGCTATTATATTATGATCATCACCTGCTTTCAATAAAAAGAGAATATACTGTCAAAGTGCATGAGGCAGTTTCCTCTTGTCCTACAGCTTGTTCCTTGGTAGGAGAGACCAACCCCCACCAACCACCCCCCACTGGCTACAACCTCCCTCCAGGTAGTTGTAATCAGAGAAGGTGAAGGCTGTCTGTGAGCTCATTAGGAACCCCTAAAGCCACTTGCTTTCCTTTCCTTGAGAAAAGCTCTCCTTTTCCTGTGGGACACTGGTTTGTAGGATGTGTGGGAGGCTCATAGGACTTCAGATAGAGATGACATAGAAAAGTATGAGGAAGGAAGGAATTCATGCAAAGGTGAGCAAGGAAAAATTATAGACTAGATGTGGGAAATAATTGCATTCTGAAGTAATCAAGAGTATTTTTTTCCTCTTCTTTCTTTCCCATTGTCATTTGAAAATACTTTGGTAGAAACTGTCCTTTCTTTGCTCATTCCATCCTGTCTGCACTGATTATAGATTGAAAATGTTCAATGTAGTTACTTGTCATTGGTTGTTTTCCCAAGTGCCACAAATAAACAGCAGATGAGTTTTTGTGCCCTCTGCATGTGTTCACTTTGTTCAAACACAAGCTTAAAAGAATGACAAATGGCATCTAAGCCTTTTATTCCTTATGATTGCAACACTGCTAACTCCCTTACATTTTGCATTCAGTTGTTGTGGTTTGTATTTTCTTTCTTACATGAGGCTTTCCAAATTTTCTGGACACTGTCTCCTGAATTAGAAATAAAAATCGACTTAGATGATTGAAATGTATTAAAGCTGTTTGCTGCTATCAGCACAGTGTATTCATGAAACTTTAAAAAACAAGCCCAAACCAAAACCCTTCAGGATTTATTTGGATTTGCAGACAGATTCTAACATGTCTGTGTTATTTGTGTGGGTAAACGAGGGGTTCTTGTGCAAGTTTTTTCTATGTGGAAGGATGTTCACTTTGCTCAGTTGCCTGCTGGCATGAAAAACCTTTGTATTTTTGGGACTAGTTCAAATCAGAGCTTTAAGCCAGTGGTTAATGTACTGTGTATCTCTGAGGGCTTAATGCACTGTGTCTCTGATGGCTTACAGTGAAGTTGTGCTGAGATCCCTTAATGACTGAAAGAGGATGGACTGCTGGCTTGTGTAAGGAAAAGCTGCCTCTTACACAGAGTGTTGGCAAGAGCCCTGTTTCTTGCAGAGTTCTTTTTTTGTATCCTTGAGGAAATCTCTGAACATTAGAAACTGTTCAGAGTAAGTTGTCCTGTTAAGATTGCTGAGTGATTGAACTGCTGATTCTGCTTCCTTGGCTTACAAGTGGGGGATGGCTCAGACTACCTGGTAAAAACCTAAAATCATGTTTATTTGTAGTGCTGTTGGGCAGAGGAACATCTTTTGTGTCTGTATGGGTCGGTTGTACCAGGGTCAGTGACAAATGGAGACTGACACTTCACCAGGACATGGCAGAAATGGTAGATGATCAAAATTGTGTCACCGCGTATTTGCGGAAGGTTCTGTGTCAATTTATAACCGAATATGATACTTCTGTTTTATAAACTCCACATTTTCACTTTGTTCTGGGATTCTATATTGTCTTCAGAAGATAGTAAGGGCCAGGTGTGTCACATGCAGCAGATCAGACCCGTGTCATTTCTGTCCTGAACAACATAAGAGCTGTTCTGAGGGTATCGAGTGAAGCACCCCAGCCTGTGCAGAGCTGCTGACAAATTATGTGAGGAACTCTGCAAGCAGGATACAAACATTATTTTTGCTTGGCTGGAGGCTACAAGAATGATTTGCCTGTCATGGTAGATCATAATATATTTAGTGTTTTTTTTAGAATTCTTTTGTAGTTTGATTTCTTCAAATACTTCCTGTTGTTAAACAATGGAATTGTTAGTTTGCTGCATGTAAGAACTTACTTCTCTCAAGCAGTAGACATGAGGTACTTCATCCAGTTACAGGGATCCTTTCTCATGCTCTTAGACCAAGACTAGGTAATTTCTATTTTCTCATGGGAAATTACTGACTTATGTTTCATAGTTCTTGGGGTGGGGGTCCCACATTTTGCAGAGTGGGGCACAAAGGAGACTTTCTTGGTCATTCTGGAAGGAGAATAGGCCAAATGATACAGTACTTTTCTTCTATCAACCTTTTGGTGTGTTCTCTGAGCAAAATGGAAGACCTTTGGGTCAATTTGTTATTCATTACTCTGTGAGGTTTCCCTCCAACCCTAATCATACCCTTCTCCTATTTTAGCTGTTAATGGAGAATCTTTCCAACTCCAGAGTATCTGGTTTTGAAATTATTCTGGCTAAACAATATGGTTCCAGCCCCAAAAGAACACTGGACCCTAAAAGTTTGCTATAATGCTGCTCCAAATCGTACACCATTTACATGTGAGGCATCAAACCTTAAAGCAAAAGTGATAGAGAGTGTGACTAAGAAGCTGTGAGACAATATATCACTTAGAGTGATGAAGAGAAAAAAGTGTTCTACTTTTCATTGTTAGAAAGAATTAAACCAAGCAAATATTTCCAAACAGGAACAAATAAAAAATTAATAAATTGAAAAAAGATTGCTTAACTTACTATAATACATTTTAACTTTGGAATTCCTCTTAAAAAGTAAAAGTATTTAGATTATACTTCATACTTAATGTGCCATTTATTATTTATTATTTCTTAGTCTGGAATATACTTGTTGGGTATATTTAATCCTTGTTGAACATCCCCCCTGCACATTCTTTAGAGTATTCAGCATATTTGTTCATGAAGCACTGAATCCCATTGACCTATTTTTTTTAAATGAACCTAAGCTTGTTTTCTCTTGTCTGTGTTTTGTGAAAAGCATGTTAAACTGTGTTTCAAAAAATGCACACAGTTCTGCCAGTAATAACAGTCCAGTCTGGCAGTGCAGAACTTCCATTCAGTCTGTAATGTGAGAATTTGGAGGTCAGTTAATAGTTTGCTTAATAATAGAAGAAAATTTGTTAAAGTTTTAAGCAATGGCCAACTTACCTCTTAAAGTCTGCAGGAAGGATTCTTCTGAGCCTCTCTCATTTATAACTTCCCCTCTGTATCGGTGGTGTTGGTCTTGATTAAAAGGGTTTCTAATCCAAGTCAGTTCACTTGGGAGGACAGGCAGGTTGACTTCCATGGTGCTTGAAAAGACAGACACCTAGCATAAAACCTGCATATTAAAATAAATGGTTTTTGCTTGGTGTGAGTTTTTTTTCTTATTCCGGTCCAAGGTAAGAGTTAATAACACAAAAATAGTGTGTTTTGGAGAGGTTTGTATGTTTAAGTGGAAAGCTCCGTTACAAAGTGCTGTCTTTGGGCTGGTATTACTGATGAAAACAACTTGTATTCAGAAGAGCAAAAGCAAAATGAGTTGTAAAAGTCTTTGAAAGCTCCTGACTGGTTTCAGGAGTGGCAAGGAAAGCCTCTCGTTATCACCTGTGTTCCCGGCGGGCAGCACATTAAGTGTTACGTATCTCAGTGATTGCTGAGGCTGACGGGCTCTCCAGCGAGTACATTAACCCAGGGCTTTGGGCTGAGATAAGAAAGGAGCCTGTTCTTCCTATCTCTAGAGCAGAACAAGCAATGCAAGCCTGAGGAGGGCAGGAACGATTGAAAACTGTTAAGAACTTCTAAAAATACGTATTTTGACCTGAAAGATGGCACTGAAACTGCAAGGGGTTTTCTGCCACGGCTCAGGGTTGCAAAGCAGCAGTCCTTCTCATTCCATACAGTCCTGTCAGATGGCAGTTTACTGGAGTGTTCCTTCTTTTGGATACTGTTTGCCACCTGAGGAGTTGCTCCAGCGCTGCTGCTTGTGGCATTGTGCTGTCGGCTGTGTTTGTGAAATGGCCTAAGATAATAAGAAAAGGAGGAACTTCTTTTTAATCATGCTGATGATTTATAAATCTATTTGACAGGGTAATACTTACACTGAAGAAATAAATGTGAGGAATGTCAGAGAAGAAGATACTAGAGCTGACTGAGGAGAGGTGGCATTTCAGCTAATGTTGCTACTAGAAGTGATGGCTTTATGTGATTTTTGCCTTGTATATGAAGTGTAAAACAATGCATGTATGTGCATTTCTCTGTGAGAGTGAGATTGGGTTGTTCTCCGTTATTACCTTATAGGAGGGGTTTCAAAAGAGGAGCCCTTTCATTCCAGAGTTTGAAAGGTTATTGTCCTCCACTTCAGTTGTTCTGCTTCATTGTATGGCAACATCTAAACTGGAACTGTAAAAATAAAACTTTTCTCTCTGTTCTATCATCTCTTCCATCTGGTTAAGGGAACTTTTAAACAAATCATCTCTTTGAATGAGTTGAAGCTGTATCTGCAGAAATGGTTCCACTGCCTAAGGCAAGAGAGTGAGTGTCTGGAATCTCCAAAACTGGCAGTGCTGATGAGTCCATGTGCACTTCTGGACACCATTCCACTTTAACAGTTTTGCCCCAGGCTTCTTGTTTGGGCTCTCTCTTGTGCTCAGATGGCCTGTTTTTGAGGCTGATGCATAAACAGTATCACAGAGCTGGTCTGGATGAAAATGTACCCAGCTGAGATACGGGAGAGGGCAAACTGGGGTAGAGTGATTTAACAGAGCTGTGGGATTGTGAGGGTGGTGACACTGCCTCTCTCTGCAGTGGAACTGCAGCTGTGGGATGCAGATCATTTCATGTTGCCAAAGAGTGAAGCTTCTGCCTTGCTGTGGCACTGGGCCCTCCCCACTCTTAGTTCAGATCTGCTGGCAGATCTAAAAACAGTGGAACAGGAATTCACTGTCCTATGGAGTGGGAGCACAATGGAGAAGAGTCCAAGACCTTCCTTTGGTATCATCCAGCTGTTAGGCTTGAGCAGGAAGACTTCCACAATGCTTCTGTTCTCTCAAAATGTCTTTGGTTTTCCATTGCAATTGAAATCAAGTTTGAACAAGTGATCCAGTCAAGTTTGGCGAGGAGTCGAGTGTTACATGTTTAGATAAATGTTTGTGGTTCAGTGTTTCTAATAAAAATGACATATGTCAGAGAACATAGATGAAGCTAACAGATGACTTTTTAGTTTTATGAAACCTGAGGGGTTACTCATTACTTCAGGTGTGTCAAAATGTAATGTGAATCTTACTGAACGATACTGATGATGATGATTACAAATTGCTGATACCTGAGTTTTAAAGATGCTGCCCAGTATTCACTGTAGAAAAGCTGGATGAAAAGTTTTTGACTAGATGGAAAAATGAGTCACTTAATTCAGTGGCTTCTGTTGGGTGAAACTCTTGACAGAACTGCAAGTAGAAAGGTGCCATTAGACATGAATGTTCAGTTAATGTTTATGCTGGGTGTAGCAAAAAAATCACATATTTGAAGAGAATAAGAACCAACTCTGATATAAGGCTGTTCATAGCAGGAACTGCATGTAAGAAATACATCCAATATAGTAATGCAGTTGGGGGACACACACACTTTGGGGGCAAGGGAGCTGAACTGGTATTGCACAAGTTCTCTTTTGAAAAGAGGAAGGTAAACATTCCAGCCTGTTGGACTGTGTTACTGCCTGAGTTTACTGCTTTACATCTTTGTAGTGTTAATGTTTTGCAGTGGATCCCTATGATTGCTTGCCAGTAGTACCAAGTGGAAAACAACCCTGATACTCCGTACACCAGACTGAGATTTGCATCTGCTGCTGGTCTTGTGTGGGCCTGTTTCTGGCAGAATTGAGCGTGACTTTATCATTTGTCCCATTAAGATATCATTACAGGTTCCTTATCTTCCTTGCTTCAGCAAGTGTGCTTTTGAAGCAGCTTTCTCCTCTTGGCAGTTGGTCTGATAGTGAAGTCAGGGAAGGCAAAGAGCTTTTCTTCATTGCTAAAATATGTTATATGACTAAAGAAGTAGCTCAAACTGAACACGTTTATAGGTTTCTATGCGGGAGACAATCCAGTTGTATTAAACTCTAAATTTTAATAAAAGCATTTCATAAGCACTGGCTACATATACAAAATGCTTTTTTACCAGCTTGTGTCTTTTGTGCATTGATTTCTTTGTTTATAACTTGAAAAGCTTTGTCTGTTACTTAAGATGGACCCTATAAAGAAACAAACATCCAAATGAATACAGTTGTTATTTAGTAAAAGAAAAATAATTTCATTTTGTCTTATGATATTGTTCTAGACATGGGATATGTAGATGACTTTTTGAGGATTTTGATGCAACAAAGTAAGCCTGGGATAACTGGAACCTCTAGAAAAAAATTTGGTAAATCATCGCCCTCTTTTCCATGACTTGACATAATTTTGAGTGGGCTGGGTTGAGGCTTTTGAGTATTTTGAGGGAAAAAGTGAGTTAAGAAAGAAAGGATTTCACTTTGAAATAAAAATCCACATCTGGCTGGAAAAGGTTGTGTAACTTTTTTTAAACATTCCTTCACTTTAAGTCATTACTTTTATAATCAGTGATTTCAACTTCATAACAGCAGTGACATGAACTGCAGTATAAACCTGAGTTTTAAAAGGTTAAAAGCATTTTTTTTTTCAGAAATTAAAGTACTGATAACATGTAAAGGGGGTAATTGCCTTTAATGTACTTTCACAGTGTGCATTGACAAACTTTGTAGGTGAGTTAAGATTTAAAGTAATCTGCTTTGTGTGTTGGACTCAGTACAATTCTGAGCAAGTTGTGCAGCGTTGTGGTGTTGGCAGAGCTGTGGGACAGCGAGATGGGCTCGTGTGTGGGTGAGAGGCTCCTGGGCAGTGGGATTGCTGGGGAAGGAGCAGCACGTGGTACCTACTGACAGTGTTTCTCCTCTGATGGCATATCTTTAGCTCAGCAGTTGGGCTCCAACTCTGCCAACTTTCAGTGGAATTTTGCTTCTGAAGGCCAGGATGGGGCTGAGAGTCTTGCCGAGCTGGAACCCTTTTACCTTCGTTGCTTTGTCCTTGATACCTTCAAAGACAAAGGGTCACTATGAGTGTAGTTTGAAGTGGTTCCATGAATGTGACAGTGTGAGTGAGAGCCCCTGAGGGAACTGTCATTCTGTAATTCAAACTTCAATATTTTTGTTGATCTTCAAAAATTGACAAATTTAAAAATTAGTGATTTTTCAAAATGGATATTCTTTAGCCTAGTTTAAATGATAAAGTCAGTAACTCAAAACAGGAGGTTGCAGCTGTAGTGAGAAGGCACCTGCTAGTTCAGACTTCATTTTCTTGCCACTTTTATTCACAATCAGTATCAACATTTTGTAGTTCTTGTTTTTATCTAATTGAAGTTATTTGTGTTTGCACAGGTGCTATTGCTGATTATTTTGTAGTCATTGGTCACATACAGTATTGAGTGGAAATTGATGGTAATTCATATGTTGCAGATCTAGTTGTCTTGGGTTTTTTGCTTTTTTCCTGTGGATTTGATTTCCTTGTCTTACTTTTTTTTCTTATTTTCTAGTGTCAATTTACAGTATTTGGTTTTACGACAAGAACGACTGTCATCGAATAGCAAAACTCATGGCTAAGTAAGTACTGGGGCTTTGTTATTCTGAAATTCTTTTATACAATACAGGAAAAAAACCCTGAGCCTATTACATGTGTCTGGTTTTTTCTAACTCTCCTAAAATGGGGAAAGACAACATTCTTGCTTGTACCAGTTTTTAAAGTAACAAAAATGATAGTTTTGTTTTTAAAAAAACTACAACGTTAATATTTGCTGTTAAGTGATAAAGTCAGTTGAAGAATTAGTTGACATTCTCCAAAGGAAGCATGTATGAACACTGTTTATTATTTTAAATTCTATTTTGTATAGGAATGCTGGCAAAATTTAACTATATGGAAATCTATAATTAACTATATGGAAACTAGTCACAATGTAAACATTTTAAGCTAATTTCTTATTTCCTAGTCTGGGTTTTTTGCAATGGCTTATTTTGGCTTTTCCCTACAGAAGCACTGTGAGACAACATAAATGGCAAATTTTGATATCAAGATCTCTTTCTAAATTTATTTTCTTATCCATACAGTTCCCAATTCTTGATTTTGTTTTTTTCTTCCCAGTTATGTTGAACTTTCTGCTGTTAGTTCGCTTGTTCAGTACAAGGATTGGTTATAAGGGTTAATGGAAAACATGGTGTGAAAGTGACTCTTGGATGTTGTTACCAAAACAAATAACAAAACATGTATTGCCTCTCCTCTTTATAAGCACAGCACCAGAAAGCCATGACTGTCTTTGTTTAATGCACCTTTTAATTTAAAGCCATCATAATGTTTGAAGTGGGAGGGAGAGCTGAACCACTCAAACTCTGCCATGTTCTTACTCTGTTGTGCTCAGCTGCAGGGCAGGTCTGAGTGGCAGAGAGCAAACCTTGAGCCCATTTGAAGTTAAACTGAGTCTGGGCACTGTAGCACAAATCATGGGCTAGAGGTACCTCAGAAATCTTTAAAAGTTTCAGGGAACAGACCAATCCATTTACCCTTTTTGCTGGATTGCATTATTTATGTTTTCTTCCAAGAGTATTAATTTTTTTCACAATTTTTTGTATTGGGTGGGAATTTAAATCTATACCCTTTTTTTAGGTGGGTTTTTTTTATTCACTGATAGAAAAGAGGTACTGCCTTTAGTACCTCAGTGCTTTAAAAACATACCCATAAAAGGTTTCAAGGAGATTTGCATTCTCTTCCCTGCCGTTTGACTTGACCTTATTGTGCCAGACTGACTTAACAAGATTGCAGACCATCCATTTATATTTTGGTGGCTTATCTTTCAAAAGAAAAGTAAATTAGTGTTTGTAGGCTTTGCAATCACAGACGTCACTTCTCACATTCTCTGCCTCCCCCCTGCCATTCTCTGAGGTTGTGCCAGGTATGTTTTCAAAGCTATAACTGCAGATATTCTTCAGCAAACTGTCACAGCAGCTCCTGTGTCCCTGAAGGAATGTGTGCCTCTTCCACTATCTGATATAATGGAAAGAAACAGCAGGCCTTGCTTAAAAAAGATTTAATCCTGGATTGCACACAGAGCATGCTCAGTGTACACATTTGCATTAGTTGACTTTTTTTCCCCAGGAAAGGTATTCGATTTACAGAACTTTTTGTTCTTTTTTTTTTCCAAAAAATTCTAGAATTTTCTGAAATGAAAACGTTTTATGGGGGTCATCAAACTCCTGACTTGAGAAACAATTAGTTCAGGTCAAGTTAAGTCAGCATGGTTGATGGAGGGATAAGCTTTCCAGAAGAAGTAGGACAGAAACTGGGGGGGGTTTCAAAATTTTGTGAATCTGTCCATTCTGACCAATAAATCTGTGCGGGGCGTTATTTTTAGCTTAGTTTATAAGCTTGTTTTGCTCTGTATCAGTCCAAAGTGGCTTCTGAGAACAGGCAGCCAGCATCAGCTGGGAGAGTATCTCACAGTTTTGGGGATACAGTGTCACCTTTGGTCCCTCACCACCCTGTAAATGTAACCTGCACAAGACAGAGTGTGGACTTTGAGCTACTAGGCCATTATTTATGTGAGAAAACAGTTATTCTTCAACCAAAAAAACATACATTTTAAAAAGGTAACAAGCACTTCATAATGAACAAGAGAAAAATATTATGAAATGTTTTTCAGAAATATTTGTGAAACATTTCTGTGAAATGGATGTACTCCTTGAAGATGTTTTATAGGACCAATTAGTACTGTTTTCGTGGGAGGATGTTTTATTGAAACCTATGCCAAGTAGTTAAGAGCAGATAGAGGGTCTGGAGTGAACCCTTTGCTTCGCCCATCAGGCAGGACATGTGATCTCAATTGTCCAGGATTTTTCCTTTAACTGAAGTATTTCTTTCTTCTGATAGTTATACTGACATTTAAAAGCTCAGCAAAGTATTGTGGGGTTTTTTTACCTTGCTGTTTTGATCCTTAGTTTTGGAGTGAGTTTACAGAGGTCCTAAGTTGGGACTGGGTGACCATGTGGGGTGCTTGAACAAAATGTTCTCTCAGGGGTCGCCATAGAAACACTTGTGGAGTGTTGAGCTGCTTCACCCAGAGAGCACATGCTGCAGTTCTTGGAAATTGTCAGGGGTAGATTGGCCTCCCTACTGTGAGTTACCTTTTCAGGTGACTGCTGCTTACAGAGAAAGCTGTACTAATAATCAGAAGCTAGTTAAGTTACCAGCTTGTGTGATTAAAAATTCTGAAAGCAACACTGAATTGTTAAAAGCCAAATCTAACCCTTTTTCAGATAAACACAGCTAAACTCCAGTCAAGAGGCTTGGTTGTTAGTCTGGGAAGAAGCTTCCAAGACTTGAACTATTTTTTTGCTCAGAAATGTCAACATAGAGGTGCATATAAAAAAATTACTATCCACAAAATCTAGAGTTTGTCCTGGATCCCAACTGACCCAAAGAAACCGGAGCTGGAATGAGTGACACTGTCTGTGATTGTTGTGACGGCACCTCTTGGCTCCCCCATCAGCTCCACAGCATGCGAGTTCCCAAGTGACACACCAGCTCCAGAGCTCTGCCCTGTTTACAGTGCTTGTTTTTTCTTAACATATTTGATTAATGCAGGCTTAAAAAAGAAGGGATTACAGGCTGGTGTGTGTTTATTTCAAGAGGATAAGCTCTAGCGCATCGCACAGCCATGTATATCTTGTGAACTGCATATGGATTAGGAGTATATGCTGCCTTTACTTTTATTAATGAAATGGCCCCCAGACACATCCTCTTCTTGCACATCTTAACCATCTTTTAAATTGAAGGAGTTGGATACTTGAGGCAGATAGAGGTGGAGTAAAAGTGCTCAGTGAATCACAGGCACCAGAGGCTGGAGCGAACACCGTGTTTCAGGTCTGCAGGTAATTGGAATGACCACAGGGCAGTTTGGGAAGAAAATCGTTTGCTGCTCTTTCCAGAGGCTGTAGATGGGGACATGAGGGGTAACTTGCTCTAAGTCTTTTTGCAGACTGACTCCAGAGACATCTGGTATGAGCCAGCTCTCTTCTTTCTCACTGTCTTTGTTTTGTTGTATAATGGTCAGCCTCATCCTACATCAGAACTGTTTGGGAATAGATTTTGTTGAATAATATGGCTTGATTTGGCTAAATATGGAAAAAATGCATATAAGGAAGTAAAGAGTAAAAAAATGTATTTTAATCTATGGTATAAATACATTTATTCTTTGTATATCACATGCTTGGATGTCAATGTATTTTATTGTAAAAATGTCTAAGCAGACAAGTTTTATAGAAGTGGTGTTTACTGTGGGCAAACTGTGAGAGACAGCCCAGTGCCCTCTGAATTGGAGATGGATTGTACTGATCATTTGACAATTTGACTTGTATAAACCTTGTAGCAAATGACAACTTGCATAACTGGTCAGCTGTGTGTTGGGTTTTTATTCAGGCAGAAGAAATGTGTTACTATGCTGGGAGTACATTTTTCTTTACTGCTCTTTGTAAGATGTCAAACCTAGCTAAAATTTTCAAGTGCTGTTTCTCCTTTCCTTTTACAGAGTGGTTGAACAAGAAGCTCAGAGATCACAGCAGGTTTCCCAGGACAGAAAAAGTCCCAGCAGAACCAATGGCTGCAATGAAAACAGGCCCATTGACATCCTGGAAATGCTGAGTAAAGCCAAGGATGAATATGAACGAGTAAGTAAAGGTCTCCTTTCTGGAAACTGGTTTTTAGCACATCAGCTGTGCTTTGTTTAAAGGGTGGGCTGTCTCTGCCATTGTTCCAGCAGCCTTGTTTTCACATTGATGTCTGGTTTCCTCCCTCAGGTACACTGTATTAGGAAATAGTCTCTGTTTTCAGGCAAGGTGGATTGAATACTGATCATGTGATCCAACTTGAAGTGTAGCTTGATAGGCCCATTTTACAATTATTTCTCCTGCTGTGAGAAAATTTAGTCTCTGGGAATAGCAAATAAAAATTGTACCCAACAGCATCTGTCTCTTCTTATTCTCAAAAGATGTCTTGTGGTATTACAGATTGAGTCATTCAGTACATTTGTGACTCTATGAAACATATATTTAATAGCTGTAGACTAAATGTAACAATACTGTTCCTCTGTCTCTCTGTTTCCCAGTTTACTACTTCAGTCCTGTCTACTGTGTTTGTCCTTTTAATAAATTAATTCATTTTGGAGGGAAAAGTCTGTTATTGTTTGCCAGTGCTAAATTCACAAGATTACATAATGAAAAATGTTAGTTCTCTTAGGAAATAATTACTTTATATAGTTGTGAGGGCCAAATTCATACATGCAGGATGAGCATAAAGGTAGTGTGTGGGAGAGCCAAAAAAAGGACACACAGATTCTGAACAAGCCCCTTCCCAAATGCAATGGTACAAGAATTGCAGTGGTAAAGCCATTTGTGAGTATTTCACTGTAGAGCTGTGCTGTGGTTCCTGTGGCTGTGCTGGTGGCAGAAAAAGGGAGCACATTAGTCCAGTGCTTGATTCGTTCCAGAAGTTGCTTGTGCAGCAGAGTTCCTTTAAGTGCTTGGGATTTGACTCTTTGTGGGATCCTGGATGGTTACAGTGCAATGTGGGATGAGAAGAAAAGAATAAACACATGAATTAAACCTTGTATGAGCCAATTATTCTGTCACTTTCCTATATAGCTCTGGTCATGTGAATGCGACAAACAATACAGTATCTTTGACCCAGGCTAGATACTAATCCCAAGAGAAAGTCAGCTTTTTTTGATGCTTTAAAATACAGATTTAAAAGAATAATTAATTCTGATTGTATGTGCTTCAGTGGTGTTTGGGGAGAAGTGGTCTTTGTGTGAAGGCCAGCATTGTGGAATTAGCAGCTTCTGTGAGATCACAGAAGGAAACTTCAAGACCTGAATGATTAATCTTCTAATGGTCTATCAGATTTGAAGAAATTGAAGTCTTAAAAATATTACACCACAAGAATGCACTGTTTTGGTAGTGCCCTCTTAGGATGTAATGAAGCCTTTCTCCCTTTTTGTCCTTGCAATATTGGATAATACACATTTCCAACAGATGACTCATAAAGTGATTTGGGATGTTGCAGGTTCTCTTCTAATTTTCAGGTCTTTTCCTTATGGGAATATTGAAAAGCTTTTGCTAGAAACAAAGTTCTTAAGAATCGTGGGTGAAGCTCTGTAGACAAGTAAAATTCTGCTGAACATGCAGATTTTTAGTGGACAGTTGATGTCTGTGGTATCAGGTCATGGGAGTACAGCTACTTTAAAATTGAGGGGGTTGTGTCTCATCTTCTTGTTTTATGTGTGTGTGTTTATGTCATGATACTTACAGAACACTGGTGAAACTGGAACAGTAACTTCATCACCTTTTTGTGTGCACAGGAACTGTAATCTGGATGTGTTGGACATGATCCCACACAGCCCTCTGTGACTGTAGTTGTGTAGCAGTTGTCAGATAAGCAGAACTGAACAATGTTGGTCACATTTCAAACAAGCTTCTTTGGAGAATGTTCAGTTGACCACCTCAGCTTTGACAACAAACCTCTGGCACACTGATTTTGGAACTCCTTGTAGTCAAGGTGTGCCAACATTAACATTGATGAAGTAACCATGAAGTGACTTGTTTGGAACATGACTTCTGGAGAGACCTTTCCTGTCTTAATTTTTTTTTAAATAATTTCATGGCACTTGGTAATTACACATGAATTTGTATTTAGGAGCAGAAAGTTCTTATCTGCCTGGTACATTCCAGATGGATCATACAGTAATCCTTGTGTGCAGCCCACATGAGATTGTCAGGGTGTCAGCATGAGAAGGGGGCAGAGGGAGTGAAAAAGAGATTTATGAAGGTCTGAGTGATTTAATCTAGGATTCCAAATCAGCTTAATCCTTCAAGTACACTCTACATCAAGCCCATATGTGAAAATGAATGAACTCTGAGATTTTTTTTTAATGAAGTGAATGGATGCTTTTTATAGTGTGGTTTTGTGTGTCTTTCAGTATGAGCATGGAAACAGACTGCAGCTCATCCTGTAGTGAAAAGAGCACTGCCTTTCCTGATTTGTAACTAAAGGCCTCTGGCATTGCAGGCACAGAGTTTTGACCTTCAAGTTAGCAGCTAAACAAAAGATGGGAGAATTGGGTTCTCGCCTCTATTCCTAAATCACAATATAGAGTCTTGATTTTGTACTTACTGCTTTCAGTTAGAATTTAAAAACAGAAGAATAAAGCTCAGATTGCTTTTTAATCTGTTGCTAAAAAGTTTAACCCATATTTTAGTGCTGTAAGTGGCCAGAGCAATCATTGTGTTGTGGCAGTGTTGAGCTGTATCATATGCATAAGGTGCAGTTTACCCACTGAATTGTTTAGTGGGTAAATGTAGACTCAAACTCATGTATTTATGTGTTAAATTTTTAATTTTTTTCCTTCCTCAGAATCAGATCAGTGACTTAAATATTATATCAAGTTGTGGAATGCAACAGAATTCAAATCCTCCAAAGGCAGAAAGCACAGAACCTTCAGAACAAAAGCCTTCATTGCAAGTACAAGAGCAGGTATGTTTCACCCAGCCCTAAATAAAGGGCTTTTTTGTTTTCCATTTAATATTTTGTTTTGGTACCAAAATTGGGGGGTTTTCATAGAATGCCTGCAATGTTGTCTGCTGAATGTATTATCACTTCAAATAAATTAATGAGTTTGAAGACTTCTAGGATCCTAAATTCTGTCTTTTGGCTTAGCATTTTAAAAGTACAAGGAAATTTCCACACTACTATGAATATCCAAGTATGTTTAAATGGGCCAGCTTGGATTCTTGAAGAAGTCAAACCATGGCAATGTGCAAGATGACTTGGAGAGACAGGAAGCAAGAAAACCTGAGCTGTGCCACAGTTACTGCACTGAGCCAGTCAGGTGTACACAACCTTTGCAGCCTGAGCTCAAGCCCTGATTTCTCATGTCACAGACATTCCCTTAAGGCTTGTCTGTGCTGCATTTAATGCTGCAGATAGTCCTGCACAAGGCAGGAGAGATCTATTTAGAAAAAAAATAAGTAACTTCTGCAATCAGTAAATTCCTGTGAGACACGAAGTGCCTTGGGCCTGCCTGCAGTGCCACCCAGTGGGCACGGGAGGGGCAGTGCTGGTGCTCCTCGGGAAATGCCCCACGGACAGGGATGCTCCAGGGCACTGCCACGGGTCACTGGGGTGTTCCTGATGCAATAAACAAACCCCCGTGCTGGCGGAGCAAAGTGCCCTATGGAAACGTGGGCAACCTTGCACTTGGTACTTGTAAACAAAATCCTTAGTCTGGAGTAGTAGTAGTTTCTAGTGCAGTTAGGGCTGGGGCCTGGGCAGCAGGAATCTCTTAGGGGATGGGGTAACAGTTAATGAATTAAAATGAGGGGCAGGGAGTTTGCTGGGATTACTTGCTGTCCCAGCCTCCTCCACCCCCTGCACAGCACCTCTGCTGCTGGATCAGCATTATGACCTCTGGCAGCCAGGTCTGCTTGCTGAGTGCCAGTCTGGAGACCTGGCAACACACAAGATTTTACCAAATTGCTCTGAAGTAATTAAAGGGAAAGTCGATTACAGAACATGTAAAATGTCATATTCTTAATCCTATTGAGCTGTTTAAAATAATAGCTGCAGAGACACTGGAAAAAATGATAATTCTGTAAAGCCAGTTAACTGGGTTCAAATATATCACAAGTGTGTTGGTTCTTAGCCACATTTTTAGTAACATGGACAACTGGAAGACTACTGGAAAAACATTTAACTATAAAAATACATTTTTCATCTGATTGAAACAGATGCCTAAAACATAGTGTAGGTATGATAAGTACAATGAGATCCCTAAACTCCCTCCAAAATGTCCCACTTGCATGTTGATTGACTTCATCTCATGCTAAAGATCCCACACGTCTAGGAGTAAATGTCTTCCTTATGATATTGTGAGGTCAGGTGTTGTATCTTGGCAATTCAGTAACATAGTCTGCCAGCAATCAGCTGAACTGAACCAGAACACGGATACTGAACCACAGATCGGCAGTCAGAGCTCGTACTGTCAAGTTTAACTTAGCTGAAATGATTTCTGGAGAAACCCTCTGAGCAGCAGCAGCTGCACTCTGTTCCTAGCAAATAAAGTGATCGTGTTGCATTTTTGCAGCCCCTGCTGATATGTCCCATAACCCACTGAGTTGATTATATGCTCAAAGTAAACATCAGCCAGAGATGGACAAGGCAAAAGAGGGGGTTTGTACTTCATGCTGGAAACTAACTTCATGTTTGAGACTGTGTAAGGGGCTGGACTTGAGTCGAGCATGGGAGAGATTTCAGTTGGTTACTTGACTGTTTTAATGTATTAATAAAGAAAAGCAAGTCAATTAATCATACTGAAGGGAAAAGCGATATTTGAAATTATTTGGAACAGTAATTTTTCTCTTAATGGAATCTTTACAGTTGAAGCACAGGTCTCTGGAACAGTAAGATCAGTGGAGAAAAGTAAGAACAACTTTCTAGGAAAAAATTCCTAACATAACTAACAAGGTTTATAAACTGTAGAATGTCCCAACCGCAAAATGAAAGTGTGCCTGACTTTAAGCTGGCTAAAAATGAGTAACAATGGCAGCAGAGATGAGTAACTTGGGCAAAAGTCAGTGTGATTTCAAGCCCAAGGTTTTTTGTTAGGCACCTGTGCTGCTGTGCCTTCACTGCTGTTATCTGTGCTGGGAAAACTGGAGCCAGCAGAGCAATGTCATGGTACAGTAGTTGTCATTGTGAAGTAGTGTCTTTGTTTAGACATACCATCTGAATACACTGGAATTGTGCTGCAGGCCATTCAGTCTCCTGAACAGAATGTTGTATTTCAGTCCAGCTGTTTTACATAACTTCCAGTCCTGTGCAACCTCAAAAAAAAAACAAAAAGGGAAAATTTTGAGATAATGGGTGGTGTTAATAGCTGTTTCTTTTCTCTTGTGTAAAACACATTTTTAAAATATTTTGAGTAAAATATTAAGAAGATAATACCCTTAAAATGGTATTTCCTAAAATATCAGTGGTGTAGCTAGATGTACATTTTTGGGAGAGACTAAAGGACTGGTAGATGTAACTACATTATATATACACACCCTTTTTAAGGAAATAAATGTTCAGGTTTATACAGGTTCCTTTCCCTATTGTGACATCTATTACATTGTTAATGAGAAGGGTGAGAAAAACTGTCTAGGCATGTGTTGCTAGTTCAGCTGTGTAGCTTCTAATTTCTGTGTTTCTCTCCCATTTTTTAGGCCACGTATTTATTTCCAACTCCATAAATTCTGTGAGGATTTTGTTCAACTTGTATGTTTTTTCCCACACTTCCCTGAAGTGCCTTGTGTGGTTCTGCCTGATGGATGATGGCAGGTGCCATGTTCAGGACAGAATCCATGGCCTTTCCCCTTCCTGACTTCCAGTGCAGTGTGTCCCAAGAAGGCTGTAAGACAGAGCATACACAGCCAGGATGTTCCTTGTAGATTAAATTAATTTCAAAATTCCTGTAAATAGGGCACACTTGATATTACATGCATTTGACCTAGTTGTCTCTCACAGTTCTCTTTAATTTCTAGTAGATCCTGTGAGCTGCACAGCACTGTGGCTATTTCTAAGCTGAAAACTTCTTATTTCCTTTTTTTTCAGCCATTTCAGTCAAGGCAGAAGCATCTGACTTTGGAGGAACTGTTTGGAACCTCTGTACAAAAGGAACAGCCCACAGCTCCATATCCCTGTCCAGAGAGAATGGAGAAGCTGCAGACAGATGCACCTGCCAGAGAGCAGCACAGTTTGCTTTTGCCTTTTTCCTTTGACCCGACACCAGTAATGCAACAATCCCTGGGGAAATCCGAGAGTCCAAGCGTTAAAAGCAGTGCCAATCAGCAGGACTGTTTAACACCTATGCTAATACCTCCAGCTTCAGTTTCCCAGCCTGACATAAAAAGTGTTTCAAGCTATTCAGTTCGTTTAAGCCCTGTTCTTAATTCAGCCTCGACAATGGAAGCTGCCCCTGCTCAGATACTTCCTGGCCTAAAACAAAGGAACAGTATAATGCAAGTTATGCAGCAAGCTGCCAAGCCCATATCCCCTCTGGTGAATCAGCCACCCTCTGAAGGGAACCATGCTCCACAAAGCCTGACGGCTGCCCAAAGCCAGCTCATTGCACCCTTGACAACAACCAACACGGGAACTGTCTCAAATCCATCTCATACAAGTGTTGATCTTCTCCAGAAACTCAGGTTGACCCCACAGCATGACCAAATGCAACAGCAGTCTCTCACTAAGACCCCCTTAACACCAAACATCTCTGCCTCTGTTGGCCAACTTGTGACACCAGAAAGCTTCAAAGAATCTCACACTAAACCATCAGCCTTGAACAGCAAGATAATCCCTCCCCTTCAGGTATTCTGATATCCATGAAGTTTTAGACTATTTTTAGACTACATGTATTTTTCCCTTGGAAATGTGCTGTTGTATATTAGCCTTTTAAAAGTAATGAAGGACTTCCACTGTGTGGTATTGATTGAATTGCTATGTTAGAAATTCAGTTCTGTTAGTTTTGTATCATTAGCATCTGCTACCAATGGCAGACCTCTCTGTAGGGGAGGAGGTTTTTCAGACTGGTGCTGGTAATGGGTGAATAAGTCCTAAAGAATTCATCTGTGCTTGTGTCAAAGTGTTGCTCAGAGCTGGTGATCTGAGAAGGGACAGAGGGTTACAGGCTGGTCAGTGTTACTAGGGATGATGCTGTGGAAGTGTAGCCTGTACCTTATTTGAAAGTCTAAAATTAACAATTTTCTTTTTGTGGTTATTTTGCTTTGGATGTTTTGACCCCCTTCTGCTGGGGATAACTCTGAGCTACATTAAAATATGGCTTTATAGGTTTGCTATAATATCAAAAGTATAAAAGATAAATCTGGATATTTCTTCTTTTTCCAACTTCCCATTGATTACATCAGTTTTACAAAATTTATCAAATTATATCTGAAATCTGTTGAAGTTTCCATTTTTGTGCTTTCTTAAAAGCAGAGAACCACCCCTGGAAATCAAGCTGTGGATGGTAACTTGTGAATTTTGCCCTTTTTTTTATTTAGACTGTACAACAAAGCAAGGAATCAGAAGTATTTCCACAGCCGAAGACTTTGTGTAAAGCAAGTCAAGTAAGTGACAAAGTCCCTCTGCTAATTGTTTTTTGGTTTTCTTAGAAAGGAAGAAGCCCAGCTGTTGTTCTCAGTTGATATCTCAAATAGCAGTCACTCACTGACTGTATTTAAGGAGCAGAAAGAAGCTGCACTGAAGGAAGGGGCAGTTCTGTCAGTGAGTGCACTGCTCTTGGGCAGTGCCTCTTGTTGGTGGTTCTAATGTGGCGATGAGGACACGTTTTTGGATTTGCAGCCTTGCAGTGAGTTTGCACCATTTCAGCTGGGATTTTTTATGCTGCAAGGAAGCAGTACTTTTACCGTAATATTGTAGCAGGTCCTATTGGCCGTAGCCCAACCTTAAGCACCTCCGAGGTATACAATGCAATCCTTGCCTTGGTGTCTCTTTAGTTTTCCTGAGATAACTTTGTATTTTATGAAAAGATACAAAGTGAAAGAAATGGAAGATGGAGGAAGAAAAGAATAACAAGCATTTGCTACTGCAAGACTTTCTAATAGAAAGTTTCAGTGATCTAAATAAAGATTTAACATTATTAGAACTGTCTTGGGTATGAGTTTAAAATAATGTCAATTTTAAATTTCAGGTTGCAGTTAAAAAATAACTGGTAATAGTCAAGTCTTCAAGAATTACTTTAATTACCTTTTTGTTATGTATTATTTTTAGGATACCATCTGTAATTTCATTCTAATTTACCCACCTCCTCCTTTTTCAGATCTCTTAAACTGCCTCATTCTTGTCAAACTTGCACCACATGAAAGCAGTTCTAGTAGCATGCCCAGATCTGATTGTGAAGGCAGTAAAAATGGTCCTACTTAAAGTAAAATACTGTTCTAGCTACTGGCCTACTATAAGATGTCTACAGTCTGTTCCTGGCGCAGTTAGTAAATAATAACTGAACTAAAAACATTCTGTGTAGATTTGGGAATTTTAAGGGATGTGTCCATGTTGTGTAATGACCTGTATTTAAACACATTGTCTTCGGCTGAAATCCCACGCTCCAAGTCTTCACAGTTTTGGCTGCAACAAAATCAGTTTGCTAGTTCTGCTGCTGTTGATGTTATTATATACACATAAACTGCACATGGTTTTGGAGGGTTTTTTCTTCTGAAAATCTTTGGTTATCCAAGGGAAACTGTTTCTACTGACATACCAAACATCTTTACTTATCACATTTAGTGTTACTTTTCTTTTGAGTGAGATTGGCTTGTTTATTTTCTTTTTTTTTTTCACCATCTTGGTCATTCTGGAAGCCTGAGCAAGACATTAATTATCATCCTGACTAATGATTGCAGTTCTCAGGAGATGTCAGAGTTACTCAAAGTGGCTGTTTATTCATGTCCACTTCACACAAAAATAATAATCTTATAAATTTGCAATTTACGTTTAAAAGTGGTAGAAACAGTATGTGGATTTTGCCATGAAACAGAGACAGAACAGTGGGAAAATGAAGTGGGATGATGATCCTCAAAATGTTTCCATTCCATGTTCCCTCCAAGGGAAAATGTACTTAAAATAAGAACAATTCCAGGTACTCCAGTGCTTCAATTATAATTCAGCAATCTCTTTAAATATGTTTGAGATACTTTGCTTCAAATTATAAATGTATCTGTAGGAGACAATGGAAGCAGGGAGGCAGGACTGGCCTTTCTGTAAACCCCTGAGAAAAATCTGCCAAAATCTGCAAAACAGCTACAGACTCCTTTGATTATCTCAATGAAAAGCTCATCTTTCATTCTGTATGTTATATTTTAAATATTCTGGAAGGTAACAAGGAGTCTGCATTCAAGAATGTTGAAGGTTGCTACCTTCTTCAGCTTTGAAAATGTGAATTACTATTGATACTAATCGTCATAGATAGATATTTCTTCATTAAGAGCAGCTATTCTGTAATATCTGACTGAATAATTGTGGCTACAATTTATTTGATTTTCTCTGTGCTCATCTCTCCAGCCTTTACAACATCATTCATTCTTACTGAACATGGTGCTTATCAATTTTCTGTTCTTTTACAGGTCGCACCTCCACAGTTTGTTACAGCCACAACAACAGTAACTCCTTCAGTCCTCTTGTCTCCCAGCGTGTTCCAGCAATCGGCTACAAAAGCAACTGAAGTGGAGAACAAAGCCGGTTCCTCGCCTCTAACCCTTGGAGCAACAGAAATTCAGAGTACACCTCCTACTGTTCTCAGCAGGTCCCAGCTTCAAGAAGCACTGATACATCTAATAAAGGTACTGTCCATACAGAGTTTCTGAGGTTTGGGGTTCCAAGTAGAGAAGCCAGCACTGAGAAATTCTGTACCCCTGAAACATTAGAAAATACATTCTTTTCTCTTGGAAGGGGTAGATTACTCCACGTTGTACACAGAGTGTGGCAGTTTGCTCATTTTGGTTGGAATGTGGAGCACTTAAAACAACAGAGCACACAAGTTGAGTCCTTTCACATCCATATGAATTTGTAGACAGGTGGTGAGTAAGTTGCACCAGTAGAAGCTGGTGTGGGGAGAGGGGGAGTTGATTTTGCTGTTTTTGTAAGTTTTCTGCTTACCCAAGGAAAGGTTTCCTGTTTACAGTTCCCTAGAACCTTTCCTCATCTTTACCTGAAGTATGGTTCTTTGAAATGGAAATTGTAAAGGGCTAGTTCTGCTATTTCTGGGCATTAAAAAGTTTGGTTGCATTAAGTCTGTGATGTTGGGAAGTAGCCATACACTGAGATGATTTTGACATTGCATGCCGTGGTGAAGTTGCCATGAATGACTTTTCTTAATGTGGAATTCCCTTTCCCACTCCATGCTGATGTTAGCAGAGCTTAACACCCAAAATGCAAGTCTAAACATAACAAACAATATCTTCCAAGTGATCAAGTTGTTAGGACCAAAAAGGGCCACGACCAGATCCCATCATCAGATTGCCTGGTTTGTCTGTCATTTCATTTGATGTAACCTTTTCCTGTATTGGTTTGTGTGGCTTTTCTCATTAAAGACTTAAACCAGTCTTACATCTGAGCCTCAGTGCCAGTAGTAGTCTGAGTGGTGAATTTAGAGAGCTGACAGGAATATTTGTCTCCAGTCTTCATAGAGAGAGCTGAATGAAGACCAAAATAGGCATATCCTGCAGCATGGGAGTACTCACATAGCACTCCAAGCAGGATACCAAATTTGCTGTTCAGATCTTGTAGAGAGAATGTTACACCTTCAAGCCAGCTGGTGAGATACCAGTTTTGTAAACTTTCATTTGAAGGAATTCGACTCAAGAAATATCTCTAAATGTTGTCTCTAATTAAACTAATTCACTGCCCAGTCATGCTTTGACATGAGTATTCCTACAGAATACGCTGCAATCCCATTCAAGCTGGTCTGACAGAAATAACATCACTCCTGACACTCAGGCAGACTTTGTTTGCGAACCTGTACACAGAATGAAATTCTTTGTGTCTAAGACTAAGTTTGGACTCTGGAGGAAAGTGAAATGTGGCCCAGGCTGATGTGGTGACACCTGTTTGTTTGTTTGAGCAGCATCGTGGTTCACAGCCTGTGTGGAGTTCAAAGAGCATTGTCTTTTGTGCAAGGACCCAGCTAGTTCCCTTCTCTTAACTCTGATAGCTGGCACTGTAAGGAATCCTTATGCACAACTTAGGCATTAAACTTTTTTGCATCTTTTTACTAATGTTTCTAATGTGTTTCTTCCTTTTTTCCTGCAGAATGATTCCCGTTTTCTCAGTACTATCCATGAAGTCTACTTGCAAGTCCTAAGCAAGAGTACAGACAACATTAAGCTATAATTGATGCTGAATCTACTTAAAATAAGTCCATTTTAGAAACAATTATGCCTCATCTATAAAACTAATATTTTTGTAAAAGAATATTTAGTTTTCAATGTCTTGATTTTGAACCTGTTAGGAAAGACTATTCCTTAAATACTTATGAAAGTAATGTTCTCAGAAGTGATCTAGGTTCTCACTGTGATCATCACCAGCAAACCTTTTTTTGATTGGGGAGGGGACTTAAGTTGCATATGAGCTCTCATTAGCATTAAGTGAATGTGCAAATGTTTGCTCTGGCTCTCATTCCCAGCTGTATTCACTGCTCAAGGATTACAGACTCAACACTCTTTCAACCAGCAAATGCACAGTACAGTACACTACAGCACACCAGGACAGAATTCAGTTGTGGGAAACTAGTTCCAGTTGAAGGACTAAGGAAAAGAAGAGCAAAATGCCTTGTGATTAAACTGGCAGGTGTGGGGAAGGAACAGATCTGGAAGCCAGGCCTTTGGAGCTAAATCTTTAACAAGAGGTCTAACAATGTGATTTGCTCAGTACATTGACAGTCTCCAGTTATTGCACGTAAATTAATCTTTCAACATTTTATTAATCTTACTTGCTTTTGTGTTACTGAGATTAAACAGGTATCCAAGTGAGTAAGGCCATTTTCTCTAAAAAGGAAAATATGAAATATGCAATATCCTCAGTGACTGTATCATTTTTTAAAGTAGTTCTGTTGCATGTTGAAGTTTTCTTGTTTTAAGTTCATAGTTAGGACACCACTGGAAGACACTGTTCAGCAGTGTTTGATAAAATTTAAATACTTTGTTCCCTTTTACCTTAAGGATGGACCACATCATAGTTGGCTTTCATTCCTCAGTTGTGTTGGAACTTCAGTGTTGAAGACTGTGCAGATGGGAAACAAATGCATGCTTTTCTTCTGTTGCCCTCTCCCCAGATTGTTAGTGCACACTTCATAGTCTGAAGATTATCTAATTAAAATGTTACTGCTTTGTATATGTGATTTAGTAAGTCCCTGTTCACTAATTAAGAATTTAACTGGGTGCTTTCCTGTTTGAAATCAGAAAATTTCTAATTATTTCTTACGCTGCTTTGTTGGTTTGCCCATGGCTTGTATTTATTTCTTAAAGGCATGCAAAGGGAATTAATCTGACTTCAGGTCCCAACTTTCTCCTGCAATAGTAGTTTTAAAGGATGGGTTTTTTCAGTAGAAAAGTGTTGGGTTATTGAATAAAAAGATAATCTGTAGTGAGTTATGATGCACTGCTTTGTTCTTTTCCCTCAAGCACTATTGAAATAAGAGGAAAAATATTGTTTGGCTCTTTACATCATATATGTATGATATATATCCTAAGGATTAGTTAATGTTGACATGGTGCATGGCCACTTCATTGGAAACCAGTAACTGAGCTTTAATTGTGACTTGCTCACAAATCGGGATGTTTTAGATACAACAAATATTTACATTTTTCTGTATTTGATCTATTTTAGTTTTTTTCATAGCTTTTTAGTGGAAAATATATTTTGTTCTGAAAATATTTTTCTCAGCCTTTGAGTTCAGTGTTTCCAGTTAAAATATGTAGTATATTGTTAGAAAAACATGCAAGCTTCAGGGAAAGATGCTGATGTCATGCACATTCATCAAGAAATATATTGGATTTAATGGTAGCATTTGAATTCAGCAATATAAACTCAGCCTTGTTAAGGAAGATAGGAGCTTCCTCCATTAATTCTAGAGTTACAAATACTGTGTGCACATAAACAGTGAGACTCAGATCTAGGGTCTAAACCAATTTTTGTGTTGGTTTTTTTAGGAAAAGTTTCACTAAAAGGGACAAACCAATAAGCAGTTCCTCTAAAGAAAAATGGACAGTCTAAACCAAATAGAGAGCTGCTTTTATCTGGATTTAGCAGAGATGAAGTCTGTAACTTGTTACTTCTCATGGACAGCTTGTGGTTTCTTCAAAGAAAGATCTGGTAAAAGTTTGTAAGAATAGAAGTGTTGGAAGCTGACAGTGCACATGGGCACTGTTTGCTAAATACAGTTGTGTCCAAAGAAGTTGTATTTTGACTTCCTCAGCCATCTACAGTTGACAAAGTAATACTACTTTGAATATCCTTACCTTGTGAGGGTTCCTGGACAGCTGGGAACAGACAGTTGGCAGATCTTCCTTTCACTTTTCTTTGTGGTGTCCTGATAGCAATAGATTGTTGGTTTTACTTCCCTGCCCCAACTCTCAGAATGAATTGGCACAGAACCAGAGTTGAAGTCTTAGCTACAACAGCAAACTGCTCACCTTGGACATGTTTGTTCCAAGCTGTGCACGTGGCAGCAGGGGCAGAGCCAGCCTGGGTGTCACCCAGCACTGCAGGGGAGTCACAAGTGCCAGGGTAGTGGCTTTAACAGGTAAACTCCTTGAATGAAAAGTTCACTGTAAAACGTAAGCTCAATTATAGTGTAAAATTCAATATTTTTAAAAATGTGGACTGTGTATTTAAAAACTTCTTTTCCATAATAATTTTTGTATAAGTTTAAAATTACCAGCTTGTTGAAGTGCTTGATTCATGTTTTCTGCATGTAGCAATAACCAGGGTGTAGCAAGTTACCAGGAGTCCTCACAGCAAATGATTGTGACTATTTTGAATTTGTTGTTTTGTTTTTTTAATGACAGGCTTAATGGAATTTTACCTATTATTTCTGGAATTAAAGTATTATTAGTTCAGACTGTATTCCCCAAATTAATTCTTTTCTAAGCATGTTTTTTGTGGCTCATGTTAAGTCACTTTGGGGAAAAGATAAAAATCCAAACTCAAACCTAATCAAAGAGTTCTAAAATCTACAGCTCCTGAATTGTTCAGGAAAATCAAAATTCTCAGTTTTATAGGTAGAATTTCTCTGCTGTTATTTAACAATGCAAAGTTTATATGGAAGGTGCCTGACAGCTGTTAACTTCAGAAGCAGTTTATCTTTCCAGGTTAAACAAGATTTGCAGAATGAGTGATAAAGGTAAAAAAAAAAGTGATGCATCTTGATTTCATATAAACTGTTTAATTCCCTGTATAAATACTCAATATTATATTTAAACACTCACTGCTGGATGTATCTCATTTTTACTTGCATTTCTAATTGCTTCATTTTGTTTTATTTCTGAAACACATCATGCCATGTGTAGTCACTGATAAAGTTTCTGAAATACTTTGGAAAGCAAACTCTAATTTGGTACTTTTGGTTTTCAGAAGTGTTCTAAACATATCAGCCACCATTTGCCAGGTATTTGTGTTGCTTTGTACAGCATATCTTAACAGGAGGAATGTGTGCAATATGTATCACCTCAGTTTTGTCTGGCATTGTTACAAAAATGTTAAGATGCAATATCTTCTTATCACTTCAGTTTGGAAAAATTGCAGTATCTCTGATTTGGTGGTATATTTATTTTTATCTATCCAGTGTATGGGCATATGGTTAGTTAGAGTTTTTTATGTACATTATGTGCTTTTAGTAATTTCTGAGTTTTATCACTTCTGTGAATGCACCAGTTGTAGCCATTTGCATGTTCTTTCAATATGAAGGCCATGGGGAGGGAGCTTCAGGAAAGATTTCTGGAAACAGGAATAATTGTAAGTCAATAAATGTAGATACTGCATCATTAACGTTTTTGGTATGGTATGGGGTTTATAGCACCTATGTATGTTTGCAGTTATTAAGTTATTGCATAAATGTTTAAGAATGAACATTTTTTCATTCAAAGTTTTGTATGTTTGCAAATATATTTTTGTAATAAAACTTCAAAACAAATGTTTCAGCACCTCCTAAAATCTTGAGATGTTTCCTTTTATTTCTAGAGTCCTGTTAACTACTGGAAGATGAAGTTCAGTTTTTATTTAGGGTTAATATTTTCCAGAGAAGAAACTCTTAATTCCTTCCTCCATACTGGGGGTAGAACCAAGTTGCAGTTGGCAGGACAGTAGGGAATGGCCCCTGTNTTGGTGGTAGAACCAATCTGCAGTTGTCTGCCAAGTGCAGCCTGCCTGCTTGAAGGACAGTAGGGAATGGCCCCTGTTACTTGTAACAGCTTCTGCATTGCTGTCAGCAGCATCATGGCTTGAATTTGCTCCATAGATACATTTCCTTTCACACTAAGAAATGCAGCTGTGGGTTCACTGTCATAAGTACAGCTGTAACTGGTTTTAGTGCATATTCTTTTCCTGGTATCCCTTCTTGTCCATAGACATGGCGTAGGATACTCAATCCAGGGTTGGTCTTTGTTCCAAAATGTTGGAAATCCTCTTACCATATCTGATGTTATGGAACTGACCAGTCGAGATTTCATAAAGTCAAATAGGGAAACTGATGAGGAGGAAAACCATAGCAGAAGTTCTGTTGAAATTAACTTGAAATTAAACAAAACCTTATGCCTAAATCCATTAATCTTACACATATTCTCACCCTAACTACCCATAGGAGCTGGGATTGCAGGGCATATCCAGTGTCAAGGGAGGCCACTGGAAAATGATGTGTGTTGCTCCAGTGGTTCACACTGAACTGATTCCTGCACTATGTCCAAAAGCAGATTCTTCTAATAGAAGACAAGTACAGAAATCATGGGATTTTACTGTAAGGTAATTGAGAAAAAGTGGAAGCAGATTAGAATCAAACTTTACATTCTAGAATCAAGATTTCAATTCTATGTTAGGTGTGTTGTCTGTTTGGTCAATATCGAGAATACTTTTTTCACTGTTGATGCTGTTAATCCTTTTGTCTTCTCTGGATCCAGATGTTCCCCTTCACTGTTACTCATGTGAAGTGCTCCCCTTTGGTTTGGAAAGAAGGTAATACTTAGAACTTTCTATGTGTAGCTCCAGCTAAACCAGGCACTGTACAAAAGTTTATGCAGACCAAAATCTTTTTGGCCTTTTCTATCTTGGTGCTCTGTGCTCTACAGTTGTGTTTTCTGAAGGTGCATAAGAGAATAAAGTCAATCCCCACTATGATGGTGATGTGCCCTGGGTAAAATCAGGGGGTAAACAGGGGCTTCCTAAAGCTCATCCCCTATTTTATCTGCAGGCTTGGAGAATGAAATAACGAGTTGTAGCTCATGTTCATGGGCCAAATTAATAGAAGTAGGTGGACTGATGTATTTGGTAAGGATTCAACTGTAATTCCTTCTCAATATCCAACATGCTGGTGGGGGTTAATGTGGGTATAGACAATAAGAAACCTATCATTCATACAGCTTTTCTTCATTTGGGAACAGGATGCCTTCAAATCACTAAATAGTCTTTGGTGTGGCTGAGGTAAATTTCGGTTTAGTTTTCCAATCAAAATATTAGAAATTTTAACATATGTTAAACAACTTTGAAAGACATTTTCAGTGCCCAGTAGTGGAATTTTTTTCTCCTATCTTCACACAGCTACAAGTGAGAATCAGCTTTTTTCTCTCTTCCAGATTTTGATTGAGGGACTTAGTTTTGCACTGACCTACCACTTTAGGAGAGTTAAACTGCAGTGATAGACCTGTAGCTGAAATACAGCCCTTAACTGTAAAGCTCATCCTTGGCAGTTATGCAACAATTTTTCACTTCCTTTAGAATCCTTCTTCATATGACATTACTAATTAAGCTCAAAAAGCATTGAGAAAAGAGGGCACTGAAGAGTTATTTTTATCAGTTGCTGCGTTTTTGAAAGACCACTTGCAATAAACAAAAGGGAAAGTGGATAGAAAATTCCTGAGAAGAGAATAAGGGGGAAAATAGCAAAAGTGTGTAAGTAAATATGAAACAGAATATTACACAGAGACAAGCATGGCCTATGAAGGTATTTCCTGAAGGACAGAAGAATTTAAATCACAGTTTTCTTTCTGTACTGCTGCATGTCTTCAGGTGTTCTCAAAGCTCAAATGTGGATTGCCCATAAGAATATTTTAGGATGTGTTTAAAATGACTGGATATGCACAATTTCCCTACTAAGGGTTTTTTTAACCTCCAGTAATGAAGCAGCATAATGGCATTGGCTGATTCACAGCAGTACCTAATTTTTGTCTTGCTTGGTGGCCTCACATTACAGCTTAAAATCTGCTACAAAGAACAAGACTGCTCATACCTAGTTGCATTTCCTTTCATTTTAAATAGACCTTAAAAAAATTTCTACCATAATCCACTCTTTAAAATTCAAGAAGCTTCATTTTACAAAACCAACCTTGGGATATACAACCACAAAAGGATGAGCTTTGTATGCTGGCTGAAATTAAAGCACTCGCCCTTAGGCCTTCCTTGGAAACACGCAGGTATGGGATGTAAAAGCACAAGTTGTGTTTCTTTTCTCCTCATAAGTAAGTCAAGAAGCCTTAAGAGCATCTACAGAGCAAAGATTGCCTGTATGCCAAACTATGTGGTCTTTATTTAGAGAGCATATGACTTGCACATCCTGCTCTGCTTCTTGTGGTTCAGGAGAGCAATGGGAGAGGCTCAGCAGGTTATCCAGCTTTCTCTGAGATTTATGGATGATGTTAAGTGCCTTCTCTGGTTGACTTTCTAAGCATCAACTAAATTAACTTCTGTTCTCTGGGGACACAATTCTCCCATGTAACAAAACTGCTGTAAATGAAGCTTCTGCTATCTTAAACTCGCCACAAGAATGAAGGTACAAGGGTGCAGTTGAAGCCTGTAGGACTTGGATGTGTAGGGAGTCTTGTGGTTTACAGCAAGCACTGCTCCTGATGGAATCTTCAGGATGGGAGGCACAGGACACTCATTATAGAGATCTCTGCTTGCCAGTGGCTTAATAGGAAAATCCTGCCACAACAGAAGCCCTTACAGAAACCCCACAGGTTTGATTACAAACACATGCAGTACTTTTAATAGGGATTTGAAAATAAATTAGTATTCTGCAGATATGAGGATAGTTGTCTGAGGGAAACTGCTAAGATGAAAGAAGTATGTGACAGTAATGTAGATTCGTACTATGCAGTTGCTGAGCCTGGGCCTGTGATGTAGCTTTGTCTATAACTTCATTTTAGATAAAAAAGCCTGAACTTAGTACTGCACCTATGCCTGTTCCTATGAATTTCTTACAATTCTTGATGCTGTGCTGCACAGAAATTGGATTTTTTTTTTTTACTTTAAATTCATTAGCAGCTAAATAATGTTATTACTGAAAATTAGCTGAACAATCTGTTCCATGTCTAACTGAAGCCACTGTGGTTTTGCCTGTGGAAGGAAGTGCTGGTGATGCATAATGGTCTGCATAATGAGAGAATGCTTTGGCATCAATCCACTCTTGAATAATTTCCTTCTTGAAGGGCTTCTAATGCAACTGGTCTTTCAAAGGGCAAGAACAGTCAAAGCCTGTTGTGTTGCAGAGGTCAAGCTGAAGAAAATTTTTTTAACTTTCTTTCCATATGTGTTACAGCACAAATAAATCCTGCCTTACGTGGTCATTATAGCTCCTGTACCTTCTCTCTAAATTTATATAGCTTATGAAAGTGTTGCTGTTCAGGAGATTTCTCCTAGCACAAGTTATTGATGCTACCTTTATTCTCTTAATTTTGCCAAATTCAGTTATTTGAAAACAGACATAAATTTAAACCAAGACTGAAGAGACTCATAACTTCTCAGCTTGTTTCAAGAGTGTTATGGAACTTAAATTAAGAATCAAGTAGAGAAAGCAAATACGATACAGTAACTTTGGAACATCTATATGTATTCAGTAGGTCTTTCAAGCACAGATGCAGGCAAATGCCTTAAAGTCCTATTGCATAAGTATTTAATATTTATTTTAACAGATAATAGGAAGAAATGGCAACAAGTGAAAAGTCAGATTGCAAATTTTTAAAATTTTGTAAACATTATTATTCATTGGTTATAGTAAACCAATCCCCACACCCTGAGATACTGTAATACTGGCATTACAACCTTCAATATAAATATAGTCATTTTCGTGCACTGCTAGCATAAATACTTCCCTAAATATCACCAAACAGCAGAGCAATTACCAAAACCAGTCACAGGGAGTTCCTTTTGACTGTGTGAGACATGCAATGATTTGTTTTTTCTCTGACAGGTTAAATGTTAGATAGAGATAAAAAAAACTCTCACTGTATAAAACTTGTCTCAAATTATTTGTCCTTTTTGGTTTCATCTGGACATTTTTCATGTATGATAAAATTCTCATAATATTTTGGAGTCTTTGCAATTTTTGATTTGGTTTTTTTTCTTTTTAGTAAATGACATTAGAGGCAATAGAAAAGTTACTATGCTTTAAAATTATTTTTGTGCAATATTTGTCTGCCTGTAACTCAAAAATGGTCTGGTCTGTTATGACCTTCTCATAAACATTCTTCCTTTTCCAGATTATTTTGCCAGCTGTATGTGAGAAAGTTTTAGTTGAATTGAACTATGAATATATTCTGCTTGTATGTATCATTTTCTTGCATTTTGCACTCATGGCTCCAAAAGTGAATTGATTTCCCTGTCTGTTTCCTGATGTTTCTGGATCAGGTGCTGCATGAGAACCTTGCACTTTCCAGGTTGCTGGTTATAGCTGTTTGCAGCCTGTGTAGCACAAACTGCTGTTCTATGGCAACTAAAGGATGTTTAGAGTGTTTTTCATGCTCCGGTGGGAAATGCAGAGCTGATCATTATTTCACAGCCTGATGAATATTCTTTTCACAGGGTGTTGAGTATGCTCTTGTGTTTATCTAAAAACACTTGCTATTGCTGCCGAGAGAACGGAATTTATTTTGAGTAAGATGTGACAGTATGGACTGAACCTCTGGAAAAGCTGCAGCACCACGTTTGGTCTCAGAATGTACTGCATTCCCATCCACCAGGCTACAGGGATTGGAATTCCACCACATAACTTGTCTTTTTTAAGGTACCCTGCAAATGAAATAAACCCCTGTGCACTATTGTGGTAGCTTTAGCTAGGCCTCAAATTAGCAGGCTCAGAGAATCTATGTAGATTAGGAGAGACAGAGATGTCCAGGACTAGGAAGGTTACAATCCAGAACAGCAGTGACTGTCAGGTTCCCGTTCAGTTTGGAATCCATACAGTGCTTAAACTGCACTTGCACAGCCTGTTGGTCTCCTCCCACGCCTCCATGTGTTTTCTTTACTCACTACTGTTTGAATTTTGTAGTGATGAGCTCTGACTTGATTTGGGAATTTCTTTTGTGAACAGTTTTTAAGGCAAAATTTGGCACATAGCCCCTTGGTAGCCAACTGGCCTGAATTCCAGCAGTGCTGAGTGCCTGCAGCTCCTGCTCTGGTAAACAGGGTTGCATGGACTTGTGTCAGCAATGCATTTTTGCAGTCTCTCAGCAAATGACAGTCATAGCTGAGCTTTCCTGCTTCTGCTGCATAATGCCCTGACACTGGAACGCGGAGGAAGGGATGGAAAAACCCAGTTATCCTGTGTATGTATTTAATAAGCTGTCTAGTCTAGTAGTTAATACTGAAGCTAACGAGATGTGATTGTATGTTCTGAAGCAAGACTGTTTGTCCATACATATGCATCCTTGTTTTAATCATATTGTATGTGGTTTCAGAGGCAAATCCCAGGAATGTGGAAGAAACGTTGACTGTTGTGAGCAATGTATACCATGACTTTGGCTATTGCTTTACACTCCATCACACTTGGCCAGAGTTGCAGAAATAACACGCCTCTTCAGTAGATCAAAGTGGAGGCACTGACACAAGGTGGAATTTCATCCTGTGCATGCTTGAGCTGCTGTTTTAACAACACAATACCATAATAAGCACTCAGTGATGCAGCACAAGGACTTGGGGAATGGAGGGTGAGTTGTGGGCAGTAATCTCCCAATGACATTATCTAAGCTAAGTCTATCTTGAAGTCTTTCTACCACACAGATAACAATGGAGGAAACAAAAGATGTTGTGAACCTTAGTAATACTGGGCTGATCCACATCATCTCCCTTATTTTCTTACAGGAGGGAAACAAGAAAGCACCATAGGTCCAGCCTGAGAAGGCACTTCTTAAGACACTTCAGGCACTTCTTAAGACACTTCAGGCACTTCTGTTGCTGGGACAGACAGCTTGTTAGGGAGCCATCCTTACAAGGAACATTCAAGAGCATCTTCACTGTAATCACAGAGACCTGACCACAGGCCTAACTCTTCAAGCAAAGAAGGCAATCAGCCTGGAACAATAAAATCAAAGGTAAGGCTGATATGGCCAGTGTATGTTTAAAAGAATTGTGAGAGAAAACAAAGGACTGACTAAGGAGCAGGGAGTCACTGAACTCTATTTCAGGTCACTGTTATCTCACTTTACCACTACCAGTGATGTATGCAGGGAGAAACAGTAACAGCCTGGCAATGCTGATCAATCACACTGTATAGACAGAAATCAGGGAGTTATTAATCTACTCAAAGCACTTGATTGTGCCAATGATACCTGCTTCCATTATGGTATTTTTGTCCTGTGTTTATAGATACTATCAGCCATCCAGAAAGATGAAGTACTCATATCTCTAAAAGAAGCTTCTTGTTTCCTGGTGCAAATGTGTTTAGGAAGTTTTTTGAAATTCATTTTTTGCAGCTGAAATTGGGTGTACAGACATGTTTTCTTGAAGTATTTTCAGTAAGTACAAAGTACTCTGGAGTTTGGCATCATAAGCTTGATTTCACTTACACTTGGTGCCTCATTTGAAGAATTTACTTTATGCACCTCTTCTAAATCACTGGAAGACCAAATTACCCTGCCTAACTTCACTCTACTCCTATCCACTAACATGGATAACTTCATGTCACTGCGATGATGGTTGAGCCAAATGGCAATAGCTATCTAAAGAACAGTGTTTAAGCAGTAGGGGTGACAGAAAAAATGTCATTCACTTCCCCAGCACAGGCAGCATTTTAACAACTGCTCTTCATCAGTGAGAGCAGCTCAAGCTAATAAATGCTGCTGTGCTGCAAAAATGGTTCTGTGGCTTCGACTACATCAGCACGTGGGAGATTCCAGTAGAGCAGGTCTAGAGAGCATATGAGAAAGTGCTGAGGACTCTCCATCTGCACTGTATGTGTTTGAATCCTGCTTCAGACTAGCTCTTGTCTGGCTTCTTGGACTGAATATTCATTAACAGCTGGGCTGTAATAGCTGCTTTCTCAGACTGAATCTTCTGTTTCATCTTTATTTGAAAGGAATCGAGTTCACGAGCTATGGGACTGCTCAGCAGGGAAAACCAAAGCACAGTGAGCAAGGAACGATCAGGGACTTTGATCCAGGATGGTACCTGTGGCTTAAGCCACCTTAGACTTACCTTTTGACCATATGTCTGTAGACTGAATCAAGTGTGCTGTTGCCTTGAGAAACACGGGCAGGTAGTGATGTAAGGAAGGACAAGGGAGAGGAGGGAGAGCTGTGCAACTTGCTCAGAGAAGTTGGTAACCCTCACTCTACAAGATTAGGCTGATTTTAGGCCTAATTGATGCTATGGCACAACCAGATCCCGAGCAAGGTATTTGCTGGTGTATAACACATCCAAGGTTCAGTTAAGCATCTTTTACAGGGAATTAGGTTTGAATTTACTGTTATTTTGCCCATAGTTCAGGCAGGTTTTATAGTTGCAAATCTGCAAAGGAGATGCCCTAAATCAGTAATTGCCTTGTAGATGCTACTTGCAACTCTTGAGATCTTTCATAGTCCCCTACTGACCACATTCCTTTAGGCACCAGAGCTCCAGAAGGACAAAAGTTCATGTTCTGTTGAACCAAGGTGGATTTTAACAGGAATATTGTAGGGAAACTACTGTTAAGAATGGCTGCTGATTGTCTCCACCATGTCTGGCAGTCCTTCTTTGTTTCCCCAGCTAGGATCTTTTTGTTATGATTTCCTATACAACTGGCTCATTTCTAGCTAACATATTTATTTTCCAAGTTGATGTTTAGCCATAGTGTGTTACAAGGTGTACAATGTGCCTTTCTGTACCTTGAGAGGAGACCTGCACAGTGAACATAAAAGTGCATGAATGCCTTCCCTGTCCTTGGCCCTCTGCTCTGAGGAGCATTGCTCTGCCTTTGGAAGCTCTTGGCATCATAGACCATGTCTTCAGAGTTCCTATGTTTAAACCAGAGTTCCTAAACTTAAGCCAAGGCTTATGTGATTCTCGTCAGGCTCTTCCATATCCCAGTTTTATTGTCCTTATTACTTCAAAGTGTATTACTGAAATTAAAAGATTTGGGTAACTGGTTCTACCAAAAAAAAAAAAAAAGGGAGGGGGGAGGGGAAGGAAAAAAGAAAAAAAGTCATTGACCTACCTAATTATTTTAAAGTTGGATATAGATTGGAGCATAGCAAATGGCAGTTGCAGCAGTTAACCTTTGTATACTGCTCTCTAGAATGAACTCTGCACTTTGCTACTGTCAAGTCTGGTTGGTTGGTTCCATTTTTTCCTTCCTGGCATGCAGCCTATTTCCAGTCTAGTTTGTATTCTGCAGTATTTTATTAAAAGGATTTTCAAAAAGACAACTGATGGAACAGCCTAAGGAAGCAGTTAAACTAAGGGAGCGGTGTGTGCTTTTATTTCTTCTAATAAATTGGTTAGTTTAAGGAAGGAAGTTTAATCTTACCTTGCTAAGTTTCACATGTTACTTCTTAGTGGCAGTTTGCCAAGGGAGCTCTGGGTGCTCTGCACATGGAGGGGGTTTCTTTCGTTGCTGAAACCCAGAGTCTGCAGTCTTGAAGGGCAGGTTTTTTAATATCAACAGTTCAGTGTCTTCTGAAATTAGATGATGATAACATTAGTTCGCTACATGTGACATTTAAAGCAGATGTTAAAATTATTAATTTTTTAAATCAATACAATACAGCTTCTAGGACAAAACTACCAGTGGACAGAACACTGAAATAGAAGAGTGCAGTGCAAGCATATCAGGTCTCATGAGCAAGATCTGCAGTACTTTTTATTGATATTGTCTGTTTAAACTTTTTTTTTTGGTTTTAGATTGTGACCCCTAGTGCTGCTCAAGCTTTCTAAAACAGATACAAAATATTTAACTTGTCTAGTTAAGTTTGTAGCTTTAATGACAGTGTTCAGAATGGCTAGAGAAAATGTAATTACTGCAATATTTTATGCAAAAGTCTCTGTATTTGTCACATTTTAAAAATATATATTATGTAAATATGAGTTGTTTCCTGGCAGGAAGTCACATGGGGTAAGTGTGCTACTGTTTCTCCAGACTGTGTGGAGGGACCAGGTCACTGTTTAAGTGTGGGGTGCTCTGGACATTCTTTTACAGGCAGGAACCGACTGGGGTGGAGAGAGACCTTCGGCAACAGCTTTATCAACAGGGGTTGAACCGCCCAGGTTTGAGGGAAGTGATCCTGGTGAGCCACAGCTGGAGTCAGCTCTGGGCTCCTCTGCACAGGAGAGACAAGGAGCTCCTGGAAAGGGTCCAGCCGAGGCCACAGAGATGATGGGGGTCTGGAGCATCTCTCTTATGAGAAGAGACTGCAGGAGTGGGACCTCTGGAGAAAACTGCGGTTAGTTTAGACTGAGGGAATGTCATCAATACATAATCTCAAAGGTGGATAAAAAGAGGATGGTGCCAGACTCTTCTCAGTGGTGCCCTGCAACAGGAGGAGGAGCAATGGCCATAAACTAAAACACAAAAAGTTCCACCTCAAGATAGGGAAGAATTTTCCCTGAGGGTGGCAGAGCACGGGAACAGCTGCCCAGGACGGGCGAGGGGTCTCCCCCTCTGGAGCCATCAAAGATCCACCTGGACGCACTCCTGGTCACCTGCTCCAGGTGCCCCTGCCTTGGCAGGGGAGTTGCACTGGATGATCTCCAGAGGTCCTTTCAAACCCGAGCGGTTCTGATTTCTGGGGATGGTGGGGAAAAGGGAGCGTGATGGTTCTGTGAAGGGAGGGCAGGCGGGGACAGGTCCGCGCCCCTCAGCACGGCCCGTGCGGGAAATGGCGCCGGCGGGCGGGCCCGGGCGGGGCGGGGGG